>ML685797.1:5332717-5417030 GCA_007922175.1 Pelusios castaneus
GTTTAAAAAATTTGGCACTCAAAAGAAATTTCAATCGCTGTTTTGTTGATATTTGGCTCAGTTGACTAAAAAGTTTGCCGACCACTGTTCTAGAGCTACTATTTACAGGAGATTTTTGCATGTACTAGATGTCTCGAATGAACATTTTAACTCTGAAAGGAGGATCTTTTGGTGAATAGCTACCTAACCACTAATAAATAAGTAAAGTGCCTAACTTATATATGCAGTCATCCTTTCAGAAAATACAGTTGTTGCTTTTGCTTTGAAGGTGGGAAGAAGAGACTACTGAAAATGATTGCAAAACTAAGTTTAACAGCACTTTTAGGGGATAGATGGCATAATGGGTTAGTGCACTAACTTCTTCTCTTTGGAGATCTATACCAAAATGTCACCCAGCTGCCTCAACAGGTGGGGGAAACTGATGGGGCTGGCGGTGAAAGGCGGACAGTCCCAGTAGCAAGTGAAGGACAAGCTTGCCAAAGGACAATAAGTAGCTCTCCCCCTGTGAGTTTCTGGCACCAATTGACCAGCTGGGGGAGAGTGATGCTAATCAGCCTGCATTCCCTAACTCCTAGGATTTAGTCTAGTGCAGTGACTATGTGAAGCATCTTTTGGCTTCATTTCAGCAGCCCCCCCAACCCACCCAAACTAGGACTGGGAAGCAAGCTTGACAGATGCTGCAGGTCTAGCCAATCACCTGTTTAGGGGGTCAGGAAGGATTTTTTCCCCATGGGCCAATTGGTAGAGGACCAGAGTGGTTTTTGCCTTCCTTGCAGCACCTTCAAGCCCCAGTGGGTTCAGTAGGAACATGCTTAGTACCTAGCTGAGGTCTGGGGTGAAGTTTATTCATCGCAACTGCAGTTAAGAGAAAAGTGCCAGTGAAGTTAAGAGAATAAAAGAACAGTTCCCAGAAATGAAAGTCCTGGGATGTTGGTAATGGGCTCATGCAATGGGGGAAACCTTGTGGCCCTCACAGGTCAAGTTCTTCACCCTACTGCATTCCTCATGGAGGGTGCTAGAACTCAGTAAGAGCTGAGTCCTAGAGGGCAGGCTGAGGAGAACCATCCTGCATTATGGGTTATATGGAAAGGAGCCTTATAAACCCTTATACTGGAACCAATTACATGTCTGGTAGAGGAGACTATGGGTGATGGGCAGGTAGTACCATTCCTTGTGTTAAAGTTTAATGAAAGTTGCAGCCTCCCACTTAACTCCATGCATGTGTCCATCGTCATTTTGCTGCTGCGTCCATGTCAAATTTTAGTTTAGGCCAGAAGAATCCAGCGGTCTCTTCCCCCCCTCATTTTCTGGCATCACCAAACTGACTGCCCCTTTTTGGGAGAAGGCATGGGGTAGGAGGATTACCATGCAGGATTCTGTAGCACTGCACAGCTGGGTCGGAAGAGCTTGCGTGATATTTCTGCACTATATCTGAGCTATACCAATTGCATTTCTCTGATCTGTATTGATATAAAATTAATTTATGCTTAAAAGAAAAACAATTGCAAATGGAAATATTAAAAAAGGAAAATGCATGCTGGGAAAAAAGAAATAAGAACATTATTATTTAGCAGATTTTATCCAAATTTTCAACAGCAGTGGTGGAAAACCTAATATAACAATGACTTCTGGTATTTGACATACATATCCCACATTCTAATGTGCAACCTGCTATCAAGTAGGGATGAATTAAAATGAACATATTTGCATTTGGAGAGTCTATTATTCATCTTCTCAGGAACAATCAGATTCAGATGGAAAATGCTACACGCACACCTCAGCAACTAGGAAATGTTGATTGGGGCTGATAGTAAAGGGGGACACAGCCTCAGCAGGAAGGGAGGGAGACACTCAGTGAGGAACACTGGGTAGTTTCTCCCTCTTGGAGTCTCTGGAACCTATTGGCCCATAGGGGTGGGGTGCTGACTGGCCTGCATTGCCTAGTTCTAGGGATTTAACCTGAACCATAAACAATGTAGAGCCTCTTGTGGCTCTGATCCGGCAGCAAGAGTCATCAAGATGCAGAGGAGAACAGTGTGGAGGGTTTGCCCTGCCGTGGGGATCGTATCTCTTCCCCCCAGCATGGGGGATCTGCCCACTATCAAAACAGGGTCCTTTAGGGGGGAAGCCAGGGGCTATTATTGTGGCTAGGATGGACACTGAGTATCCCTGCTAGATCTTGGTGTATGACTGTGACCCTCTCTCATGGGGCAAGGGGGTGTCACATGGTGTCAGCACATGGCTGAGACAGGCCAAGGCAGCACTTCCATGGCTCAGCCTGTTGCTGCAGCCCTCATCCTCTCTGCTCATGTGATGAAGGAGGTCTATGGTCACATGGTGCCACTACTGTAGGTGGGGATGGAACAGGGTGCCAGGGCTAAGACAACTGGCAGCAGCATCCATTCACCTTGCTCCAAACCCACATTCACGTGCTCCTTGTATCCTGCAGGTGCCTCCTCCAGGGTTCAACCTAAAGGGGCCAGGCAGAACTTTCAGTCCTTCCTGCCCCACCAAAGGAGGTGGTGTAGGGGGATGGAGTTCACCTAAGCTCCCACGTGAGCATTCTGTGCCTATCTGGTGTCAGGCTCCACTGGAGTGAAAAAACCTCCCCTCTTTATCACAATGACAGGGGAAATCAAGGAATATTTAGAAGCCTGGAGAAGATTTCTGGCTGTGTTATTGGCTTTTGAATATGGTCTTCAAACTCATTGCTCAAGATAGAGCAGCAGGTACTGTCTGATGCCTCAGGAAGCAAAGAGTTTGGGTTTCTTTCAAGTGGGCCTGGTGAGCTTCCTAGAACCACCTGACACTCCATAATACAGAAGCTCTTTAAAAGGTGGTACAAGAGGAGTTGGCACAGAAGGGATGACAGGCTACCTATAATGGTGGAAACCCTTACAGGGCTATTAAAGTCTCTTCCATGAACATGCAGCTGTAAGAGGGAGGTCATTTTATTTAGTGTGGGCATTTGTTGTTGCCTTCTTTGTGCTCAGCCTTTGGCAGCTGCAAACACCTCCAAACATGAAGTGAACTTAATGGATGTATGGCAGTCCACAGAAGCAGTGTACTGCACTAGAAGTCTGCAGAAACAGACTAAAAGGGAAGGGGAGCTTATGTGGTGTTAAAGAAATGTGCACATGAATTCCCTTGCCCCGTAAAGAATGAAAAAGCCTTTCTAGATAACTGAGCTAGCAGGCTGGCCCGGTACTCATGCACAGCAAAGGTCTTCCTGCAAGGTACCAATTTACTCCTATACTACTAAAAACTTTATGATAATGCAGTCACAACCTGGGTAAATTTAGTACTCGTTCTTTCGTGATTAGGGCAACAATGTCAGTGACAACAGGGGGTTTTGGCAACAAGGCATAGGAAATCAAGGTTTTACAGGTTGGACAGCTGCGCCCAGGAAACAATGGCAGAGAATGGTCAATTGTAGCTAACCCAGCCTAGTTTTTCCTCTCTCAAAGGGTATTCCAGAGTGTACTCAATGCCTGGATTTGTGTGTACTCTGCAGTACACGGGGCTTACAGAAAGAGGCCAGGACAAGACATGCAGTAGAATGAGCACATGCCACTTGTTCACTTCCTGATGAACAACACCATCCTTGATATTCACCTCAGGGAGATCAATCTTGGAGCTACAGAGAAGTTAATTTAAGGACAGAATCCAGGGTGTTGTTTGACTGACTACCCAATCATGACCAGAGTTTAGATTACTATGGTCAGAATTGCTCATGAGCAGGTATGGCAGGAAGCCACAGAAGCAGTCCATGTGGACAAGGATCCTAAGAAAGTGAACGGAGAGGTCATCAGGATGTATCCCCTAGTCGCAGAGCACACAGACCTCTGTTACAATCGGCCTGAATTTTTCAGGGATGATGGTGTACATTTGTCAGAGAGAGGTGTTGAGATATGGCTACTGAAAGTGAAGAAATGGATGGGGAAGGAGCTCATGCTATTAGGCATTGTGGCTTGGGAGGGTGACCAAGTCCGTCATTAGGACCTCCCATGGCTCATTTCCAGCGTGATTAAAAGGATAAAATGAATGGGCCTTGGACTCCAGGATAGAATAGATCTTGTGGCCCTTCTGCACCCTCTGTCCCATCAAAGGGGGACTGGAGGAGAGAGCTTAGTCTCAAGGGATAGATGGAGGAGAGTCTTCTCCAAGTTACAGATGGTAGAAACCTTGAAATCTGCACAGTGGAAGCACTTATATGCCTGATATAGCAGAATACAGATGGGAAGATAGCATCCCTCCTATGTGTTTAAATTACTATAAGTTGCAGCCTACCACTTAGAATTGATTTATATGTCCATCCTCATGTCACCACTATGTCCACATGAATCACTGATGCATGCCAGCATTTCCCTAACTGTGAAAAGCAGAGGCCCCCTTCAGGAGAATGAAACTAATGAGACAACATTCTTTTCTGCCAGGTAGTGGTAAAGGTTCACATCAAAATAAGCAATCATGCCAAATAGATTACATAGATCCATATTTTGATAAGCAATGGAATAGAAATCAACGTTGACAATTACAGATTAGCTACACAAACAAGATGCACTGCTTTAACTGTACCAGCAACTGATCAACCCCCTCCCCCTAGAGTAGTTGCATCTGTAGCAGCATAAAGGTGCTTAAACTTGTATAGCCATTGTTGTGCGGAAAAAGGAATAAGCCATATCATTTTACTGATCTGAGTCCACACCAGGTACTGTGCCAGGATAACTAGCAAGTTAAAAAAAAAAATCACTCCCCTAACAGAAATGGTTACACTGGTACAAAATCTGTGTGCAGACCAGGCTGTACAGTATTCTCACTAGCTTTTGAGTTTGAACTTAATGAAACATATAAGACGCCTCAAACCCCTGAACTTCAGGCTTCCTGCAAACAGACAAAATAGAACTGTAACAGTTGTTCCCCCATGTTTGAATCCCAACACCTATTCTGATTTGCTGTTATAGCCTGACTTGGTCCCGTGTCATACATTTCCCTGCATTTAATTTCCTACCGTTCCGTAAATTCCCCATCTTCAAAGCGTCTGATGAAGTGGGATTTTCTCCCATGAAAGCTCATGCAATAAATAAATTTGTTAGTCTTTAACAGTGCCACAGGACTCCTTGTTTGTTTGGCTGACCTAGACTAACACCGCTACCCCTTAGGAACTAGTTACACATGGGTCACATTTTCAAGGTTTTCTTCATGATAACAGCTAGTTTTTTGTTTTTGTTTTGCGGTTTTTTATTTTATGGTGAGTGGGGGGATGTTAAATCAAAGCTGAGACTCAGGAAAATAAATGAGGAGCACCACTTTCAGCTCACAGGAGGCAAAACCAGACCTGCCAGTAAAGGTAGACAGAGTGGCCACACCCCTGAAAACCCAGTAAGTTTAAGACGTTTCTAAAGCTGTTTTCAAAAGACCTGATTCCTTTAAACTATAACTAACAGTTTACTAAACATAGCAAGTAATTCATAAAAAAACACGTCCTGTTGCAGAGCATCTTCCGAGCCTAGCTATTGGAAGACAAATATAGTTCTAAGAGAAAAGGAGGCATTCAATAGCTCAACCCTTTCCTCAGAACTGTAATATTTGTCTGAAGTGATATCTGCAAACTTCTCTGCTAGGAAAAAGAAATGTTTTGGTAAATTAAGATACGTTTTCCTATTCTCCCCCACAGAAGGCAAGTCCATGGATCCAGGCACTGGGATTTCCAATAGCACCTGTCTAGCCAAGGAGCAAAAGCAAGAGATAAGGTGAAATATGGAGAAGATAGGTTTTCTATTTTAAACGACTGCTAGACAACACCACCGTCCTTCCAAAGACAATCAGTGAAGTGGTCTATACCTTTCACTTGTAAAACTTAGTTAATATATGGACAGGAAATAAGGCAATTGGTCTTTCATATATATCTTTTATACTACATATGAGCCTTCAGATCAGGAAACTGCCATGGCTGTGAGTGAATGAGCTTGAGGAAAATCAAGGCTTCTGGTTTATAGGAGTCTGAAATATACCATTTTATCCTCTGCTTACTTAAACAGTCTGCTCTGATGTTCATTCTTACTTTTAGGAGTAGGGCTTGAAAGGCCAGCAGGATTTTTTTTCTGCCATGGAACAGAAACAATTGAATTTCTGTAGTAGAGATGAAGACCTGGTACCTCCTTGCTTCTTTCCACAAGGCACAGCTGCGGTCTTGCATCATCACCAATATATTTTGGTTGAGCAAGACTGGATTTAGGGCTTTAAGCATATTTTATTGCTCTGAGCTTGCAGCAATTGGAAGTGCAGTAAATCTCTGTGGGAGTCAATCTCTGACTGAACTTCCTTGCTCTAGAAGCCAGCATCGGTTGTTACACCAGCCTTCTCTGGTTCGGGTAACTGGAGACCTCCAGGTATCTTCTTTCCAAACCTCTTCCTCTCTTCACCATCACCACTTCCCCGATACCAAGAGAGGGATCTCAATTTTGTGACTAGGGAGAACTAAGAAGGCTATAGGACCTGTGAACTCAGGAAACTGATAAATATCTAAAAAGGACACACAGGTAGGCCTCACCCATGGAAGGGTATGAGTGCAAAAGATCTTCACACACCAGACAGACATCAGAATCCTAACAGATGTCACTGGAGAATAGACGAGACTTTATTTTGGCCACTAGCTCTTAGATCTTGTCTTCTGATAGGCAAACCTCTATGGAGGTTGGAATCTATGGTGACTCCCAAATAAAATATTGACTGCATAAAGTCATTGGATTTTGGATAGGACTGACAAATCCTTGTTGTTCTAGAATGTGGGTTGTGCAACAAATTGCTTTGCATGCCTTCTCCAGGGAAGGCGCTGTGCTGAATAGGTTGCCTTAGGATTGGTATATAGGAATATTTTCCTGCCTGAGGAAAGCCATAGGTAACTAGCACTTTAATGAATATCTTTAAGGAGAGCTAGGGCAAAGGGTGAAAAGAAGCACAGTGGTAACACTGCTGCATGCAAAGCAGAAATATTGCTGGTGGGAGGGTTGTATAGAAAAGCATAAATAGGTATTGTATTGATCCATTGAAGACAGAAAGTTTTCTTTGGAGATTGCTGATGAGGTGAATTTTAATGTCTCACTCCTGAACTGTGGAGGAATCCATGCAAGAAGCTCTGAGTTGGGTGTGAAAAAAGGATGGAGCAGAGTTCTAAGTTTTCTTGTTTCCAGGGATCTCCTTTGCCATAAGATGAAGCACGTGATATATTGCTTTCCTTATATTCCGGTATTTCAATTGGTTGAAATAAGCAAGCAATGTCAACATCTTTGGTTTTGGAGCTGCATTCAGTTCAATAGGCCAATTATATCTAAGCCCCATCTATCACTACAGAACTTGAAATTTCCTGCAGTCAGTCCCTTATTTGGGGAAACTACATCAGACATAGTCAACTTATAGTCATGCTTGCCTGAAAAGATTTTCTTGCAATTTCTCTCTCTCTTCGCACCTCTTGAGTTATTCAATCCATCCTTTTTTGGTTGGTTCTCCCTCCTGTAATTCTTATCTGGACTAAAACAAATGCCAAGGCCCAACTAGGGTCTATATTTCCTTTATCTAGCCTTTTGGGAGCTGACAGTCATTTTTAAGACTATTCCAGGTGTTCCAGGGCAGCATTATCTAGAGAGGAGGAAAACAACCCCTGAGCCTAAATGTCTTTGCTTTATGTGCACGCACTGTACTACTGCCTCTAATTCCCTGGCAATGCTGCATAATGGTACTCACTCCACAGAGAGCAGGCACCAGGGAACGTTGCAAGCCCTGATGACCAAGCTATCATGTAGTAATGGAATCTTTAAGGAGCAGTGAACATTGGATCAAAGAATCTACCAGTGAGAACTCTTGGCAGACCTATCTCATACCACTAACTCATTCCAAACACTAGAGTGGTTGCATGCAATACAGGAAGGATGGAGATTGCTTGAGTTATCCCTGAAGTCAGAAGGGACCCACTTATGAATTACCTGAGCAGTTGAGCTGACTCTGGGGCTATTACCTGTAAAATCCATAAAATTAGATATGACAAGCATTAATATCTTGTCTTATTTACACCTTAATTTCTTCAAATGTAGCCTATGCAAGATATTTCAATTAATTTTAAGTATATAAGAAGTTCAGAGTCTGTTCTTTGGTTACACACAAAGGTAGTTTGAAACAAAAAGGCTGACATTAAAGGACACAATTGTGAATTTGAATACAAACTAACAGATAGTCTTGTAAATTCTCTGAGTGACTTCCACTCATTCCTCCTTAATACAAATATTGTGAAGATTTCCATTAGCTCTCACTGCTTCTACAGTCGGTTCACTTTACTCTGTCATTGCTGAAGCTTCGCCCTTCTCTTCCAGCAAATCCTCCCACCAAATTATGGTACTGAATTGATGCTGAAATTAATCAACTTTGTGCCTCTCCATGCAAATGAAGGCCTCAACCTTAAAGCACATATCATATTAGGCCAAATTGTGGCATGCTAATTCATTGCTGGTTGTCAGCTCCTCAGGCAAAACGATGAAAATGCCAACAACAGATGAGTGCTTTAGCAACACCACCTCTCACAGACTGCACTGGTTTATAGGCTCAGTCTTGCAAGACACTGTGTATTCTGGCCCCAATTCAATCAAGTACTTATTCACATGCTTAAAGGTGAGCACATACTTTGCTGGATTGGGCTCCAAATGTTCATGCCTTGCAAAAATCAAGCCCAAGAGATAAAGTGTGTCACCAATCAATATCTGTCTTCACAAGATCCCAAAATTAAGTGCTTTGATACTATTCCAAGACGCCTTTCTAATCATGTATTGCCCAGGATTTCCTGCAGACTGTCCATTAAGATGCGAGCCCTATGTTGAGAGGGATCCCATTAAGCACAGGTGTTGCAAGGAATCTGGTTATGGCACTAACCAGAGAACAAGGAGAGGCCTATGAACAAAGTAAGAAAGTGGTAAATAAGCTGGCAAAACAGGAAATACACATGAATTGAAAACAATAACAGAGTATTTTTTCTGTTAATATTATTGTCACCAAATTTGGTATTACTTGAATTGCTAAATAATTGCTACAAAACCAGTACTAGAAACAAAGAAATGACATCTGAGACACTTGCACTTAACAGAAGTGCATCTGACCTTGAACAATATTGGTGCAAAGAGCCCAGCAAATTAGATTTTATATTTACAAGAATTCCATACAGTGAACATCTAAGCCTGGGAAAGTCTCCAGACGTATTTTCCAGGTTGTTCTCAAAACCAGGTAAGAATTTTCTTCCTGCAACATCAATAGGCTCCCCATGAGAGTTACTGTAGCTAGGCCTGAGTAATAAGAAGCTTCAGAAACATGGCCTTTCCTTTGCCACTCAAGAAAAAGGACAAGAGCAAGGGATCAAGGAAGCTTAGATATTGTTCATGCTTCAAATTAATCTTTGAGTAACTGATGGGTTATAAGTGACAGATGAATGAGTAAGTAGAACTTTCCCTACAAATGTTATTTCTTCATCACAGATATACCAGTCAAGACAGCTGGGTTAGGTTACAGCTCTTCTTCAGCTGACTAATAAACACAAGCATGAATAAGAATGTAAGAGTTTGATGGTGAGGTGCATCTTGGTATAAAGTAAAGGGAGAGGGGGAAGGATTTTAAGAAGATGAAGGAAAAAAGGAGAAAAGCAATTACCTCATCTGGTAAATCAAGACAAAGCTATGTGGTCTATAAAGCAGCTAACATTTAACAGGAGAAATAATGCCAAAGATTAGTGGCTAGAACACACAATAAATCTCTTGGAGATGATCTGGAAAATCTTTTCATGTGTGCTTAAAAAGGGGAGGTCAAATATATGTTATTATACTGTACACCACTGTAATACAATACACAAGAAGATGTACAAGTAAATACATTTATGCCCATCTTATATAGTGTGTGCCCATCTTATATAGTGTGTGCAACAAAGAAAAATATATCATGTCATCAGACTTTACTCTTACAAGTTATACATTGACAAATTGAGCACACATTTAATAAACCAATATGGAACAGGCTCCTTCTTTTGCTCACAAGTGTACATAAGAAAAGATCCTTGAAAAGTATAATGGACATAAAAAATGGGGAAAACTTAAAACTAACTGGAAATAAGAAAAATATGTAGATAATATAAAAAATATGTACATTAAATGAACATTTGTATTGCATTAAGACAATCTCCTCTCATGCTATTTATGGTATTTTATGTGACAAAGGGATGATGTGTGTTATAAGGAGAATAATGATTTAATGGTTAGATTCCTATAAAGCTGTAAGCACAATACAGTCAATATACTCAAGATAGCCTTTTAAAGATAAAAACTGCTCTATTATGTTTAGAGCACGTACAATACAGAGAATGAAATGGTAACAGTATAATTTCAATGAAGAGGTTAAAATGTTTTAATGAAAGCCTTAATGTTACTAGGCTTTTTATTCTTAGGAAGTAAATAAAATAATTCCATAAAGCTCACAAAATAAATGACATAAAACCATTTTACAAGAGGGATATACTTTTCTTTCTTTTCTATGAATGTTTAAAGCTCTCCTTCAAGCTCTTACTAAATCTATTGATCTGTGAAACAGACTGCACTCCAGGGAGGCAATTCACTTGACGTTATATATCAAATGATGAGATGAATAATGATCATACCATTTGGTAATTAAACGTCTTACAAACCTTTTAACTGACTGAATGTCTAAAAGGTCAAACTTTTTTTTAAAAAAAATTCACTCGACTTATATTAGCCATATAAAACAATCAGCTTTAAAAATATCAATGATAATATCTGGTAAAACAAATATCAATACTTTAAAAAATGTCTACAATTATATAGTTTGAATACAGCCTGTATCAACTATTTGCTTTCATCACCTGCAGTCCTATTATTACCTTAATTATGCTTTTGGAAAAGTATACACGTGCAGATATGGCACGAAACTACAGCAGTTGGGTTGGACATAGGGAAATGAAGAGCAGATATAGCAAATATAAACTATATCAGTGAACAAGGCAATTGAAGTAAAGCTATGTGATGCTTACTGTGCAAAGCCAGCAACATGAATTTTAGAGCATGAATATACACCATCTGGCTCTTTAGAAATCCATTTTCAATATTTATCTTCTCTATATTTAAAATGTAATATAATCTTATAAAATATGCAGACACCATAGACATTTATGCTTTACTTTTTTCCATTGTCTGGAATTGATTAGAGTCTTATATCTATTAACACTTAATAGTTTGGATGTTAGATACTGAACTACAATGCACGAGGAAATATTTCCAGCTGCAGGGGCAGTGGGTGTTCATGAAAATCACGTACTTAGGCATACAATTATTTGGTTTGGATCAGCAAACTAAGAACTGTGGTACTGCCCAGGGTCCATGTGTCCTTCTAATGGGTAAATCTATTGCACCAATGGATGGCAGTTTGACCTGAACAGGTTTATTACATCTTTTCTCCCTATTTCGGGAAGCACTTAAGCATGTGCTCATGTACCATTGTCTTCAATGTGATTTATGTCTAGGCTTTCGTGCTCTCCAGAATAAGGATGCTTTCCTGAATCAGGCCTTTATTATGAGAAGGAATATTTTTTTTCCTCGTCAACACAAATTAAAACCTCAAATATATGAACACTCAGAAACGGAGGCTGTTCGTAAGTCTGACATGTTTGTGATGTCGAACAAAACATTACCGTACAGTACCCTGCAGTCATTGTCTCACAGCTGAGGCCTTGGAGAGATCTCTGCAAAGGTGACACTGTCAGTACTGCCTGGTTTGCAAGCAGCTCCCTGTCCTATTCCTATTTATTGCCTTTGGGATGAACTGGCGGGGGGGGCCCCCCCCCGTCCCACACCATTGGCACTACAAGCCCCAGCCTTCAGTCACCTCTCCCCAGGACTTGCCCTGCTCAGTGGATTGCTTGCTGTGCTCCAGAGCCAGCCCGCTGCCAGCTCCCCTCCTTCCCCTGCTCCCTGCACTCTCAGAGGTGCTGGCAGGATCCAGAGGGCAGCCACGGGCAACCTTGGGCCACATAGGTGCATAGGCTGTGGCCCTTTAAAGTCCTCCAGAATGTAGCATGCAGGCAGCGGTTCAGACTCCGACTCCCACTCCAGCTCCAGGCCAGGCTTTGGCTGCAACCTTCAGTACCTTGCAGCATCAGCAACTCCCAGTGAGGATGGGGGAGAGGGGTGAAAACAGTTTCCCCCTCCAGAGATGTGGGGTGGGAGGGAGTGAAACAGCATCGTTGGCTTACAAGAAGCAGCGCAGACCTTGGGATGTTTCCGCTCTGCATGCTGACATTTAAGATGCAATACAGGCACAGTACAATATTTACTTTCTTTTTCCCCCTCTGCTGCTGCCTGTTGGCTTACTTCCGGTTTCACATGGTGTTCACTGACCAGACAGTGTTCGTATCTTTGAGGTTCCACTGTGCTAGCCTAACCACAAAGAGATTCGTGAATCCTAACGGTTTCAGAGTTTCCAACTAGTATTATGTAATGACTCGCCTCCAAAACAAAGGAATCCTGTCTTGTGAAGAAAATCTTGGCCGAACACAAATTAGGACAATGTGCCCACTATAACTTTCATATGAGTTGGGATTCTTTGTTCTGCTAGCTGGAAGAAAAGGGTATTACCTGTTTAAGAGCTGCCTTACATCAGGTGGGAGAGAAGAGAGAAAGTTTACAGTGATGGGCAGGAAGCAGGTGGGGCAAGATCAGGACAAAGTAACTGTACTGTCCATCCAGCTGACTGAAAGAGTGAGGGACTATTCTTATGTCATGCAACCATGGAGAGACCCTCTATACCTGGCAGCAGACACCCACCCATGAATTCCCCTGTGATCATTACGCTAGCTGTTCCTTTTCCTTGAAAGGCTAGGGAGGAAATTTTCCCTCGCCGCCACATTGGCCAAACTCCTAAGGAAGTCGAGTGATGCAGGGGGGTTATGTAATAATGTTGCTAATTAATAAATAAAACTTGTAGCAGATGCAGTGCAGATACTCAGTATGGAAGGGAAATGTTTATCCAATAAAATGGATTTGAAAAGAGTTTGAAGAAAAGCATCCCTTATAGGAGCTGAGTAAGGGGGGGTTGGGAATTCTACATCTGGATAAGCAGAGAGCTAAAATTCTGCACTGCACAATTTTTTGCTGAGTGTTCCCAGATATTTTAGGTGAATATAGTTGTAGCCTAATAAAAATCACTTCCCATGACCTTCTCTCTTGCTTCCAGCATGGATGGACAATATCAATCGAGCTCCTTATTCAATCCTTTTTTTAAAAAAGACCCATGTTTCGATTTTGAAATAACTGAAACATTCAAATTAAACTATAAATAAAAATATATAAGACCTCTCAGTGTTTCACTGTTGGTCCTGCTGCCAAAACGACTTATCTTCATTTGGATCTTCTTGTGACCTCATATTCTAAGGTAACTACTCTGTGGCAATAGTGACCTATAAGAATGTAACTGCAAGTTCAGAGCTTTAAACTCACTGTGCAGTTAACCAGATCACACAGCTGCTCAGAGGCCAACACAATTCTAATTCTGAACCGGAGAGTCCTGTTTAGGACAGAGGTGCTTTGGAAAGAGTACTGAATGAGCTCTGCCTAATTTAACATTGGCAACTTGCTAGGAGGATGCAGCATGAGGGAAATGTTAGCTTCAGAGCTCAGTCCTTCAACACGAGGCTGGCCATTCTGACTGCTGATGCTGGGGGGAAGAAAGAGGAATTCAGAGAAGTGTCCTCAGCTCTGCTCTTGAAGCTGAATTGCCCTATTAGCAGGGAGTGTGTCCACAGTCCCTTACTTCTCCAAATCCTCCAATTTGCAGCCACTCAAAGAGGAAGAACTCTAATGTGTCAGTAGGACTTGTCACGAGTGTGAAGGCAGATATATTTGCCAAGTGGGAGAACAGACTGTCAGGTTGTTTGCTACTAGGAGGCATTTTTGGAAGGTTTCAGCACATAGTTTAAAGGATACTTGTCTACAGAGGAGTGGAAAAGGGGTGGGGATACAGCTTATTACAACTGTCTCCCATGTCCAGAATATCCAGTCTTTCCCTCAGCCTGTCTCTGAATCCCAAACTTATACCTATTATTGAATATTTCCCTTCATTTGCAGCAATTGCCTAGCACAACTCAATTATAGGTGAAAACCTTATTTACTTCCTTAATAGAAGGGCATATAGTCCAGCATTATCAGTGCTTTTGTATAGTCTTCATGTACAACAGTCATGTCCTCTTTCACACAATTGCTTTCCAAGCACTCAAATCTTTTGTCTCCCACAATCTGGGGAGCTTTAGGATTTATTCTGTGCCAGAGCAAACAAAAATTCAAGCTATTGTGTTATAGTAGGGTCAAGAACAGTCACAATTGGACCCTATAATCATCTTTAAGGTTGGGAGCAGAAGTCCAGGGGTGAAGTTTGACACAGATTCCAAAACTTCTGCAGGCCATATAACTTCCCTGCTGGATACTGAAGCAAGGGAATTTATGCCCCAGAACGAGAGGCACAGAGATGAGAGAGAGCTGCTTCCTGTTATCTGCTTGCACTGAGAGGTCAGGAGATTTTTTTTTTTCCTCCTAAGCTCTTTTCATTGTCCAGGAGTGCCAGCCAGATACCTTTTCGTCCTCTCACTGGGATTTTTCTTCTGTTAAGTTTGATGGTAATGCTTCTGGTAGAGTCACTGAAATTAAAAGTAAATGTCTGAGGAGAGCAAGTGGAGATACAGATTCCATTGTCACCTGTCTCCAGTAGAAGACGGGTGACAGAGAAGACACTTGCTGCAATAACCAAGCAATCAAGATATGTGCTTTTGTTTCCTGGGGGAAGGAAATGGGTAGGAAGTAACTAGAGAGAAGAGGGAATGAAAAGCAATTTTGGCTTTTAAAGCTTTTATTTTAAAGGAATATTACCTGTGACAAAGAACGCCAGTGATCAGATTACATGGTGAAGGATGTCTTCCGGAGGAAGAGGACTAGGTATTTACTCTTTTTTAAAAATGGAGACTGCATCTGCCCGATCTTTTGTGAGGTTTATAAAGGATAACAGTTTAATGAAGTGTTCAGAAATCCACAATAAATAACCTAAAAACTCTGACCCTTTTAAATAACTTAAAATAATCAAATGCACTGGATCTTTTCCAGGGATCATGAACAAAATGTAAAATTTCTAGAACAAGGTATTTTTAAAATATAACTTTGCAAAAGCAAAAATCATTGAACTGACCAAAGTCAGTTAACACCTCCTTTTATTTCCAAGTCTCGTATCTCAAAAGTAAGAAAGAATACAAGCAGCAAAAGCAGGTACCTCGGGATAGTATAGTCCAAACTACAGAAAGCTCTTCGCTCTGTACTTCTTGGCCATTTGCTCCAACCATTCCCCTCCCTCTTCTAATAGTCTCTTCACCTCAGCTTCATTCCACACCTTCCCCACCTATTCAATGCTCCACTTTCCTGACACCCTCACCTCTTTCCCTTCCCTTTTATTTCCATTTAGCTGATCCCCATCTAACCCAATCCACTCTACCCACTGTCCAAAAAGAGAGAAACAGTGGAAATAACATGATGCTTGCCACCATCACAATGTTCACTCTGCTTCTATATCCTACCTATTTCATGATCCTGCTGTGCCTATCTTGCCTGTTTTGACAATATTGTCTCAATATTGTCCTCCCATTTGTCTGTAGGCATTTTTTTGTCTCTTGTCCTTACTTAGATTGTCTTTCATTCAGTGTTTTAATGCACTTAATACAATGGGGTCCTGATCCATGACTGAGGGACCGAGACCCTACAATAATACACTGAACAACAACAAGAACGTCCAATTAACCTAACCTGTAACTTTATTTTTGTTAAAAAAAATAACAGCTGATATTCTGTATTGTTCTTAAAGAAGTGACATTAGTAAAAAAATAAAATATGTAGCAATGTCATTGTCCACTTAGTTATAGTACATGTAACTCAGCAGAGAGAAGTTGGCGTTAGTGCAGGGAAAGGTATTAGTACAGACTTCAAAAATTACAGAAAAAGAAAAACTCCAATGAGGAGACGCTCAGGAAAGGTAATTCATCCAATTCCCCTGTCACATTTCAGAAGCAAAACCCATGCCGCTGCACACCCATCATGCTTTCAGTACCTGGTGTGCTGCAAAGCTTTCTCCCCAGCAAGAGTCAGACTCAGAGGGAAAAGCATGCATCTTCTGAGCTCCCAAAAGCTATTTCCTTCAGGCATGGTAGAGAAAATTTGTACCTCAATACAGGCAGAATTCCAATTTACCAACTATGAGAGGATGTTGTCTGTTTTAAGAACTATCAAAATTCTCAGCATCTGGCATTAAACAGGAAGTGGAGATCAAAACAGAAATATTTTAATAGAATAGAAATAGAAAACAGAATATTTGTCTAAAAATAGAAAAAAAGCCTTTGACTGGGTTGAGTAGGTTCTTAAAAAAAAATGTTACTGTAAAAACAACATGGATTTGGCTGACTTTATGCCAGGAAATAAAATGATATAGGACAACAAAGCCAAAAGCATCAGCAAGTGCAGATATAATGTACATTTTAGCAAACAGCCAGGTGCCCAAGCTACTGCCAATTATTAGAATGAACTATCAATTATTCTACTTGCTGCTTTTAGCCATTTTTGAGCCTCTGCAGAAAACTTAGCATACTCAAGACAAACCGGGCGATGGGATGTTAGACAATGAACACATGAAATTAATTTGTATCTGTGTTGTTTCTCTGAATACGCTGGGGCAGATATCAGTGAGAAACAGGAAATCTGGATATGTTTTAGGACTACAACTAGGGGGGATATTGTTGCTAGGCTAACAGCTTATGATTGCTTGCTTAACAATATTTTTTTGATTAACATGTCTCTAACTCCTGCTTTTACCCAGTGATTGATTTGTTTGGACAGCTATATAATATTCTTTTGATTGGCATTGTAACTTTTGGTGTATAAGAGGGAGGTAGCGAGTCTGAGTCAGATTGATCGCTTCATGAATACTCTGAAAGGATCTCCAGACAGAGACGGAAGGACTAGCTATCTGGAAACTTGTGACTGATTCACTCAAAGACTTCCTCAGACTTAGGGGTAACTATCAAGTTTTGATGCACTCTAGCCACTTATGTATTTGCATGTGCTTTAGACTAAAAAGTAGAGACATCTAGTAAAGGGAACATCAGGAACTGCTGGAAGCCAATAAAATAAATCTTTAATGTAAAATCACTTGATTTTGATTTGTCTGTGACAGCCAAGTAGAAGACCAATAACAAGTAATTTCTGTCTTGAAAGGAAAAAAGAAACAAGGATGTTCACCATCTTTTTTCCACTGTGGCATAATCATAGAATCCTTATTATGAATTAGAGAAATTCATGGAGGATAAGTTTATCAATGGCTATTAACCAAGATAGTCAGTGGTGAAATCCCATCCTTCAAGTCCTCTAAACCTCTAGTTGATAGAAGCTTGGACTGGAGGACAAGGGAGGACTGGAGGATCACTTGTTAATTGCCCTGTTTCTTTCCATTTCCTCTGAAACATATGGCATTGCCAATGCTGGAAGACATTATATTGGGATAATGGACATTGGTCTGATCCAGTATGGCCATTCTTACATTATTTTGTCTGCTCAGGAAGAAAATCTCTGGATGTTAGAGGCATACTGAAGTAGGACGATATATATTATGTCTATTATGTCCTCCAATCCAACCATTATCCTCTGATATATGTACATATTCTGACCAAATAAAGAATTTCAGCACCATATCAAGCTGTATATTCAACTTCAGAAATATAGGCACGCCCATATGTATTTCAGCAAAGTTTATAACAACTGTTCACCCAATTTCCCCTTTAAATGTACTAAAATGAGCTGAAATATCAGTCCATTTACCATATTTAGCTGGTAAATATTCCCCTGATGCTCTCCAAAAATAAGGAAAGAAACTAATGAATGTCAGCAACTCTCTTAGCAAGAGTGAACCTATAAATATCGTAAAAGTGTTTGGTTTCCTGGGTTACATAAGCTCCTTTGTACACTCTCAGGTTTTGTCACCAACAAATTATTCTTGAAAATCAAATAACTGCAGTTCAAATTCAAGCAGGGCAAAATCAAATTGAACCCTGACAGGAAGATACGTTTACTTGTGGCTAAGCACCCCAAAACTGAGGTGTGACTTGAAAGACACTACTTTCTTCTTATAATGTAGGTCTATCCTCATAGCCTCCCAATGAATAAATAAGATTAAGGGGCAAAACCCATCACTGATTCACTGCATGTGCAGCATTTCATGCACTCTGTCAACTGCTTGATCAGAGCCACAGAATGCACAAATGCTGCCTCTTTTCTTTCTGTGTTTGGCTAAGACTCAAAGGAAGAGCTTCCCTAGACCTTCCTCCCTCTCTCTGGTCCTTGAAATATTGAACATGTAGTTTAGACTGTTCATTGGGTTAGTGTACTTGGATATAGAGCTTTTCACCTCTAAATCATGAGTTCAAATCCAGCCCATTTGGTAGTGATTATCAAACAACTGTTTGACAGCCAATGTTAAATAGACTGAGTAATCCAGATTCTGTTGGACATGTGAAAAGGTGATCTTAGTCCATTTTCTAGTGGGCAGGATTCCCACCATAAAAATCACCAATATCATTCATTGCCACATCTCTTATTGCACTTTTCAGAGGACAGAAGACTTTCAATCTCCAACACAGTAATACAACACTACTTATAACTATTAAATTCACTTGAAATAAACTTTTTAAAATAAGGCAGTTTAGATTCTCACCTTGAAACAAAAAAATATCCTTTCCATTTCTAAGGTCATGTCTGTATTTGGTGCCATAGCTAAACCAGCATAACCCTGCAGCATAGATGCATCTTATGTCAACAGAATAGGATTTTTCATCACAACCCCACTAGTAATCAAGAATTTGGCCAGGCACCCAGTTACACCATAATGACCAAAGCAAGAAAGTAGCAAGATTGCTTTTTTTGAGACATGAGCTGATGTAAGGAACAGAGTTATAGGCAGAGATGACAGGGTTTTTTCCCCTCAAAACTGTGACACAAGAAAAGGAAAATACTGACAACACTCTTCACATTTTTTCTACCAGCTTTAGTCATAGTGGTGATGCGGAAGTTTTCCACTGGTTCACTAGAAAGTTGTAACCCAGCAGATAGAGGGAAGAGATTAGGCCCCTCTATTCAGAACTGATGAGGACACATTTGGAGTACCGTATCCAGTGTTGGACCCTCACTCCAGAAAGGATGTGGAAAAATTGGGAGTTCAGTGAAGGGCAACAAAAATGATGAGGGGGCTGGAACACATGACTTATAAGGACGGCTGAGGGAAGTAGGCTTGTTTAGTCTGCAGAAGAGAAGAATGGGGCGGGGGGAGGATTTGAAAACAATCTTTAACTACCTGAATGGGGTTCCAGGGAGGATGGAGCTAGGCTCTTCTCAGTGGTAGCAGACGACAGTACTAGGAGGAATGGTCTCATCTTGGAGTCAAGGGGGTCTAGATTGGATATTAGGATAAACTTTTTTCACTGCGAGAGTGGTGAAACATTGGAATGGGTTACCTAGGGAAGTGGCAGACTCTCCATCCTTAAAGATTTTTAAGGTGTGGCTTGACAAAGTCCTGGCTGGGATGATATATCTGGAGTTGATCCTGCTCTGAATGGGGGGTTGAACTAGATGACTTCCTGAGGTCCCTTCCAACCTTGGAATTCTATGACCTGTACTGTCTCTGTCACTGATCACACCAACTGAACTTCACTGTTATGTACATCAGTTAACGAAATAACTAAAAATCCATCCTTAGTGTTTACTTCAAATTTATCAACTCTTGATCATGTTATTTTCAAAGAACTCATTCAGAACTGTAATTTCAAAATTAACGTTCTTCAAAACTAGCCGAGATTACATTGTTGTTGAGTATCATGCCCTGTTTCTGGTTAAGAAATATTTGAACTTTCTAGTCAAAAGTATAATTTATTCAGATAATTGCTTAACTCAAAATAAGTTCAATAGATTTTATTTCAAAAGACTTTTCCCCTCCAGTGTTATTAAAGTTTGTAAACAAAGATTCAGAATGCAATGATCTTCACTTTTAAAAAAAACAAATTGTATTTATTTAATTATATTACACTATTTATTGTCTGGGTTTTATATAACGCATCATATTAAACTAACCACAATACATCCTAGCTACCCTGCTCTCCACTGGAGTCCAATTAGTTCCAAGGAAATCACCAGTGTGAGCAAAATGACCAAGACCAGCAATATTCAATGTTAAAGCTCATGTGCCATCAATGTTTCACTATTATACATTGGCTTATTTTTAAGGTTAACTGGGGCATATTATAAAAGCTAATCCACATCATATCTTTACCCAGGAGAAATTCTGTGAGTTTATTCTTGACCAATTAGGCTGAATGACTTGTAACAATGACTATTATCAGTTTTTCTTTTACTGTATTACATTACAAAGTCTAATTTAAAAAAAAAACCACTGCCATTGTAAGTGTATTTGTCAGAGTCACAAACTGTATCATTGTTTAATTAAATTCAGATAATTTCATATAAAATACACCATTTTCACTCTCCCACAGAATCAGTTTCCCAAAGAATGAGTTTATTGTTATTTAAACTTGAAGATTGTACAGTATACTATAAAAATATGCTTTCCTGTATACGTCTATAGAATTCTAAAAGGTTAGTGATCCACGCACTAAGTCTTACAAAAGCAATAAGGACGAAATCAGCACAACATCCCTTTTTCTGTTACAAAAAAGATAGGAAAAACCTGACCCTCTTAAGAAAAGTAACATTTGAAGCTAAACACAAATTCAAATGGAGACTATGGTAAATGTTTTCAACAATTACAATTTTTGTAAAAAACATTAATATTTTAAGATCAAACACAGTCAAGTCTTTTTCCTGGTATATTGTGCATAAAAAGCATTCCCGTCTGCTTCAGTGCTTTGCCTTTTTCATGAGCTTAAACCTGTCAAATTATTCCATTTGATTTCAGAGAATTCTCATATGGCAATCTATTTTATTTACTTTATCTTCAATAAAATGGTTCAGTGAGCATTAGCAACTATGAGACACAAGTTTCAATCAGTCATCTGGCAAAGGCGTCAATCTATATTAGACCTACTGTGCTGTGAGTTGCAGCTAGAAAGCAAGAGTAAGACAGGGCAACAGAGAATGAGTGAGCAAGGCCTAATAAAGCAGCAATGAAGAGAAAGAATATTCTCCCTAGACACTACAATACACAGCTTATAGAATACGGGTGCCTGGTTCAACACACCAGTAGCTTCTTAATAAAGCTGACAGCTAAAAAGGGGCTCCAGACTCTAACTTTATTTTACATGACAACTACAGTACTAGCCCGCTGTTCTCAAGCAGGCAACATTTAAAAACTTGTATTCCAGTCAGTTAAAAATTATCAATTTGTGTCACATACAGAAAGGAACTCCAAAAACATTTAGGAATTTAAGATATATGCCATCTCTTCCATAACGGTTTTATACAATTACTGAGGCAATAGCTTTCTCTTACAAATTTCTATGACATTTTAAATATAGCTATTGAATTAGACATAAACCACAAAATAATCAGTGTGTTTGAGCAACAACTCATTTCTGAAGATGGTATCATTAAGGACTAATACTAAAAATTGTAGGGCATCATTCCTAGATGCCATGAAAATGTCTCCCAAAGCACAAACTTTGTAATAAGTGATGCAAGTTCATATTTGATATGGGCTGTAAAAAGCAGATTATTGTAATAGTGCTCTTTCCAGCAAATCAGACCATTAAGAATGTACTTAATGTGCAGCTGAATTGAAAAGCAGGCCAGTTAAAATCCATATTTTGCTACTTTGTATAATCATTGCAAAAATTTACTATCTAGTAGTTCCAGACCACAAATTTGATTTTATAAATGTAAACTACTTTTGATTTTGACAAAAAAAAGTTGCCTTCACTTTAAGATTCCATTAAAGTGTGTCAATAAGTTCCTAAAATATCACTAATTTGCAGCTGACTACATTATCTTGCACAGATCATTCAAAATGTAACAATAAATGGGTCCTGCTTTTATCTAAAAAAATACTCTACTAAAAAGTAAAGTAATGTTTTTATGTTTCTATCTTTGCTTGATAGGGGTTAGGTGCCGTCCAACCAATTATTTTGGGGAAAGGAAGTCCAACATTTTTCATCTAGTATTATCCTTTTTCTCCTTCCCTCTGATTATGCTGTTATCACAGCATTCACCTCTGGCCAGGAACATGGAAAGCTTCCTCCAAGGATATAGTTAATGTCACTCCATAAACCAATTAGCAGGCTTGGTTATACAATCCCCTGGAAGTCAAATGTCTCACACCTCTGTAAGTCATCTGATCACCAACACATCATGAGTCCCTGCATAGCTTCTGAGTTCAGCTTATTGCAAGGGAACCACAAGTGATGTTCCTTCATCCTTGGACTAATAATATACTTTTTATGACAAGAATGTATACACACATAGTAATTAGTAAACAAACTGTCTAGAAATACAAAGAATATATTGGGCTATATTGTTAAAATTCTGTAGTGTAATGAGTATTCGCTAAAATACAGTAAACTTCAACAGGATATACCCCAATACAGAAAGTTTCTTAAGTTTTTTCAAAGCATCTTTTCAACTCAGAAGGTCATGAAGCAGATGCAGCTGGACACCAATGGCTCTTCCCATTAAAACTAAAGGTAATACTCACAACAGTGATGGAGTATTTAGGCAAGCTGGATCAGTTCCCAGGTCAGGGATGGCTCACTGTAAATATCTACTGCCATAACATTACATGTCTCTAAGCCACTAAGTAGCCCATTCACCCAGAGAAAGGGCATAACAACTCTGAAAAGAGAGGCTATTAAAGGGAAGAAAAGCAGTTCCTAAAGCAAAGGGTCCCTTCTTGGTTGCTTTTTTCAATTAAACCACAACCTGGCATAAAAAAAGAAAAAAATACACTGCTACTCTGAGGCACTTTAGAGGACAAACAACAAGGGACGGAACAAATACCAAGGAGCTTACAATCAAAATTCAGGTGTGAGCTGGTACATTTGGGTTAACAAAGAGAGACGGCAGGATGGAGGTAGAAAGGTTACAAGAATACACCAATTATTCATTTTAAGCACATGCACATCTTGGTGAGTCAATTAACTCTTTTTGTAAATAGAAAAAAAATCATTATTGTTGCCTCAATTCCAAGGAGAATTGTGTAAAAAAGGAAGCCTGGAGGAGGGATCTGAATGAAGTGACTTTTTGCATTAGGAGTGGAAAGGAATTCCATAAGTGAGAAAGGGTGTGGAACAAAAGACAAACAGATCATTCCTCATTCAGACTCAGATTCTCATGCACACCAGTGTTAGCTAATTTAGTGTGCAACACTGTGAAATGCAGCCAAAAGTATTTTTGTGAAAAAGGAAGCCAGCACTTGAAAACTAAATTTCAAATATAACAGCTCATTAAAAAAAAAAAGTATGTTCCTTTAGGATAAAGAGGAAAAATTGTGTAATCATCCTTCTTTTTAAATCCAGTCGAAAAACGGAAAGCATGTTTTCAGCTTTCCCTATTTTTGTCTAAATTTCAAAATTTTCCAACCAGATATGGTTGGAGGGCAGTTTTTCAGTTAACTCAGGCAGACACTACAAGTAAAATGAAAAAGTATTATGTCTTTTTTATAGTCTAACATACAAAGAAACTGTGTTTTCTGTCTTAGACACTCCAGAAATATGTGACGTATGGAAAAAACTTGCTTTCAAAATTTACCATTATTTCCTTTTTGAAAAACCACACTAGCTCCTCCTACATTACTGCAAGAAATAAAAATCTATTACTAGAAAAGCCAAATACATTTTTGGCTTTCTTTACATAAAACAATTTTGTATAGACTATATTTAACTGCAAATTATGGGCAAAAACAGACCAACCTTTGTTGGAGAGGAAACAAAATAATAGTTCCTTTCACCCATATGTGGTAGGACTGCCTTAAGGTCCAGACATTTTGGAATTTAACAAAATTATATTGCCAAACTCTTATAGGTACACAAATCAGCAAGTTATTGCTTTTCTGGCTTTACTTGGTACAGAATGTGGTATATCTCCAGAAAAACAGCCTTTTTTTTTTTGGCTGAAATTGCTGTTGCTGGCTGACCAGAGTTGTAATTGCAGGACGCCAGTGTAACAAATATATTCCTACAGCTCTCCAGAACATGGGACATTAACTATGGAGAAATTGACTAATATGCCTCTCAGATTGACACATGGTTGGTAAATATAGAGAATTTTCCACCATCACTTACAAAGCAGAGCACCTGATCTGCTTCAGTCCTAAACTTTTCTGTACTGGACAGTATACAAGGTACTTTCAGATCCTTTTCCTTCCTTCAAAAAAACTACCTTGCACATACAGAACTACCTTTAAATAGGTAACATACTTAGATTCCTTATTTCTGTGCCATATGTAGTCCAATATTATCACTATATTCATTATAAGGGTATGTACACTATGTTCTGATCTGCCTGACTATTAAAGATGCTATTAAAATACAGCTTCATTTCTTGCATCATTTACCATTGACTAGACTACCATATTTGCCTAGTCTTGTATATTTCAGGTCAGCACATTATGCCATTGAGCTTTGCTTGCCTGAGTCAACAGAATAGGAACATAGAGAGAAAAAAAAGGAATTTCTCCTTTCTACCAGCCAATAAGTGAAGAGATACAAGAATGGCAGCACTGTCCCACTTTAGCCATCACTATGGTGACGGATATGCACCAACACGACTGACTAGCTGATCTTCCTGAGAGTCAGATTCCAATACTAAAAGGAGGGGGGAAGGGTATGATGGTGACATCACTGGCTGCTGCCCAATTGGACGGGTATCAGGGTTATCAGACATGGTGTTCCACTGCCCACCTAATCACTATAGTTACCGTAGGACCAATACAAAGGCAGGGATCCTAACTCTTACCTCCTTCCTGAGCGTCTGAAGATTTTCCCTGCACACCTTCCCTCTAATAAATCAAAGCAAGATTTAGTGTGTCTGTTTTGTTCCCCATAGGTTCAGGGTCCCATGGATTACTGATTGACAGGGTGGTGGAGGTGATGGTGGAAGTAGGAGGGGCACATTGATGCTTTGGATACCATTAGTGAAGCTAATATAGAGTATTTGTATCAGGTTCTTGATTATTACATTTGCTTCAGTTTGTTTACGAACTTCTTGTCAATTTTTCACCCCTTTTCAGGTTTGCCGGACTGAGGATGGACATTAGCACTTATAAAGAAATCAGTGAATGAGCTAATTAACATAAAGAAAGAAGTCCAAGAGCTCCCAAATCTGGTGGGTTTGGGAATTAGAGAAGGACTGTCCAGTGGTTAGTGCTTAGGACTTGGCAGACCTGGTTTCAAGTCCTTGATCTGCCTCAGACTTCCTTTGGATCCTATATATCCTTGGTCTCTTAGTCTTTCTGTGTCTCAGTTCCCTGCCTATAAAAGGGGATTAATGGCACTTCGCTATCTCACAAGGGTGTTGAAAGGATAGATATATATAAAGTGGAGTATGGTGTGCGCTGATACGATGGACTTTGTGAATGCCACAAATGGAATGAACGGGATATCACTCCTGGCACAGATTTCAAAAGACCCTATCAACAAATACAGAAAACTGTGGTGTGTGCTTCCATGCAAAAGTTGAGGGTTCCTCAGTCCTGAGTTTTATAAGCATCTGGGCCTGGTTCCCATAAGGGTACCTTGGTATGGTGCACCATGAGAGACCAAGAGGTCCAATGGGAAGAGAGTTAGAGAAGGTCCCATTGTGGTCACTCTGAAAGGGCTCCTTTCTGTCAGGCACCAATTGCACAAACATTTGTGTGGTATCCCTAAATAAATTTGTTGACCAAGGAGGAAACTTATCCACATGTGTCTTCCTTCCACTATGTCTTCCGCAATTTATATGCAATTAAATCAACGGATGTTTTAAAATAATTCTTTGTAGCAGTTCCAGGTATAGGTAATTCAAAATAAATATGGGACGTTTCATAATCTCATCATTTGCATACCAATTCCCGCCGAATGTTTTTCTACATATACCTATCTTAGAGTACTTATCTGGACACCATTACTGTAGTATTACAGTGCCTCACAGTCTTTAATGTATATATCCTTCCAGCACTTCTGAGGCAGGAAAGTACTCCTATACCAGGGCTTGACAAAACTGGCTTCCAGCTAAGCACCAGTAGTTTTATTTTTGGTCACCAGAGAGTGCTTCTCTGCTGTATTTCCACAGTAGAGCTAGGAGGAAGGCAACAAACCCCAGTTGCCATGATGACCTGGCACCCGGGTTTTGTCAAGCCCTATTTTATACCCATTTGATAAGAAGCAAACTGAAGCGCACAGAGATTAGAAGACAAATTTTAAAGGTATTTAAGGCATCTGAAGATGTAGACAAGCCCTTTTGAAAAACCCACCAGGTGCCCAGATACCTAATACCCAATGATAATACCACCAGGTGCCTACCTGAATCTTTTAGGTCCCCCAAAATACCTTAAAAACTTTCCCTAAGTGATTTGCTAAAGAATATCCAGGGAGTCGGTAGCAGACCAGTGAATTGAATGTGGGTCTCCTAAACCCAAGGTTAGAGCCCTATCGGGTAAACAATTCTTCCTCTCAGACAGCTTGAGAGAGCTAGTGCACAATTACAAAATCTCTCAATGAGATCATGTGAATTCATGGTCCTTGAGTTCAAGCAGTAGCATCTGTTCTCTAATGAGTATAGATCACAGGTATTTCAACAAGATGATGGCGTCCAAGCACAGGGATTCACTGTGTTCATATACGACAAATGTTTTATATGTTATATATACTTTATTATAGAAGAATTTTCTGACCAAAAAGTTTAGTTATGTTGCTAAAGCAACTGATGTCATGAAGCTATACACTGCAACTCCACTAACCTCTCGATACCCAAGAGTATGCAATCAAACTTTAAAAATTAAGATGAATTTAACTCTCTTCAGTTATGAGTATATCTTTTTGCGGGAATTTTGTGCACTGATATAGTCTTCATTTAAACCAAAACTAAACTAACTGTACAATTAAACAAGTGTTACAACACAAAGACTCATGGTAAATGCAGTGTATAATCAAAGCATCTACTATAAAATATTATATTGCATTTTGGCAGAAATATCATAGAAGTACTAAAGAATAGTTTTCTTCTTCAGCTTTTTCTACAAAATCTATAGTACGAATGTGCCAATGTTTATAACCAAAATATCACTGTGGTTATTACTGCCAAAATTTCATTAGTGATTCTTAATTTCTCTTAAAAGCACTTGCAACACTTCTTCAATCTTCCAAAAAATTTCTGGAAGGTTTACATTTTGGAACTGAGTTTTGTAGGAGAGGCTGAAGAACTAGGAAAAAGAAAGAAAAATGAAATGTGAAGGGAGTGTGAAAGTGGGAAGCTATCCTTCCCTTACTCCGCCACACCTCTTGCTTTACATTCTTGTCTTTATAATATAGTAATACATCTCTGTCAATAATACCAAGCAGCATGGAGTTAACTGAACAGGGATTGGTGAACCAAGAATAGCAATGTTAGGGGAAAAAATGGTACAAGAAATATTATTTATATATTTTCAGTGCTGGAACTGTACTCACCTCCTTTTTCAGGACTTAAAAAGATTTCCCACTTTCAGCCTTGAACTGGAGTGGTGTCTGAGATCAATTCCAGCATCACTGGCCTGATAAAATCAAAGAAAACGGTTTGTAACTATTTACTTATTTATCTCTATATAAGCAAAATGGCCCGTGATTTACTTTATCATACAGCATTACTATTCAAGATTTCCATGTGGCAATTAGTAAGAGGGTTGGTAGGAAAGTTATGAGGTTATTGTTTTCTGTCTTTCAGATAGTGCGATAAAGCGGTATTGTATCAAAGGCTGTGCAAATTCAGTGGGACTGTTCCCCTCCTCACACCAGTGTACACACTGAATAACTCCACTCTAGTCAGTTGTGTGACAGCCATTTTAAAAAGTGTAACAAGCTCAATCTCTCCAGTTTATCTTGTGTACCTCACTGTATACATGTGAGTATATATGAACATTCAAAACACATCAGTAACCCAACCTTCCACAAGGGCGAAACTTCCTTCATTAAGTGCCACCATTCTTGATTGTCAACTGTTCTCTTTAATCTTGTTGTTATCTCTTCAGGTAAAAGGAACCTCAGTTCATCTGGATTTTTTTCATCCAACCCTTGTAACAGGGTGACTTAGCATTAAAAGGGGTCAAGATCCAGACCCAGCTGTAACCTGTGTCTAAAATATACAGCCTGTGTCAACAAAGCCTGCTGGGAAGGCAGAAGCAAGATATAAAATGTTCTGTAACTAGTAAGTGAGAAAGATCTTGAGAGCAGAGAATGTTTGGGAATCTCTACAATGGAACAGATGAAGAACAGCAGAGGCTGTTGTGTCTCTCTAGACACAGGCCCAGGGGCAAGCACCACCTAGAACCCTTGCATCAAGGACGGAACCCCTGCAACCTACAGGGAGGACTTGTGAACTCCAGATATAATGGGTGAAGATCAATCCAACCTTAATGAGAGAATTGTGGAAGCCTAAGAGATAGCTTAGTGAATTTGGAACAGATTAATAAAACAAGCCGGAAGAACTAGCGGGGAAAGATGGGAAGAGATTCCTGGATAATTGTTGGGATATATTTTTATGTTAATGAAACTTTTGTTAAACTAAGGGAGGGAGTCATTTGGAATGCTATATGTGTGGTCACATCAGATCCAGGAGGGAAACTGTGGCACAACATCCCACACCAGCAAGGGAAACGTTACCCCCTCACATCTCTACATCAAATTGCATTATATTTGTGCCTTTGATTCCTTGCTCCCACACCCAAGTGAACTGGAGATTACTGGTATCTTTAACCACAGGCATATTTTCCCACTGACAAGTACCAATATGTATGTCTCAAATGCATGCCTGTGTTCTTCTAATTTTCCATATGCCTTAATAAAAGAGAAAAATGTATACAAATATTTTCTCATAGATGTGCCATATTAATCATCAAGTGCTTTTATGTCAGCACAAGAAGAGTGTATATTTGCTAGTTATAAATGATCAAATCTGTCAAAGGAAAAGCAAATGAAGGGTTTGGTGAAATTTGGGGTTTTGAGAAGGGGAAACTGTAACAATAGTTTTTGGAAGGGGGAGATTTTTCTTTCATGATTATATGTCTGTTCTATATCTCTGCAGGTCAACCTGCACAGGAAAACAGTCACAACCCTTGGTCTCAATTATTAAAATTAATTTTTAATACATAAGCACTGGTACCATTATCAGTATTACTACAGCTCATCAAAAGTCAGCACCAAAAGGTAATTAAGGCACCCAGTTCTTGCTCCCGTACATATTAGACAGCCAATTGTAACAACATTTAGGCCTTATCTACCTGCTGCACACTTCATCTTTAGAAGTCTCTCTCTGTTTTCCACCTCCTTGTTAAGACCCAGATTGATGCAACAGGTCACATTCCATGACCAGCTTCAATCATTTACAACCATATTGTTTTGTACACTGGAGAGATTAGTCAAACGTTTTCCAAAGAGCATCTTAAAAGAATTCAAAGACCAGTTTTTCAAAAGTGATAATATTTAAAAAGAGCAGTCAGTGAAAACTTCTGGAGTAGAAGCCATCTTAACTTCAGCTTGTGGGTGAGAATGAGTCTTAATTACTTTTTATTCTTTCGTATTGCAGCTTCTTTTTTTGAGAGCTATGGCAACTCAGGAGCAGAACTCTCCAAATGTACCCTACCTTTAACAATGGCTCTAGCCACTAGGTAGAGGTCTGGGAGAAAATAAGGAAGAAATATGATACCCTAAGGAAAGCGCACTGGACCAGATCCTCCACTGGTTTCAATGATGTGACTCCCTTGAAGTGAACTGAGCTATGCTGCTTTATATCAACTGAGGATCTGGCCAAGTGATAGCACAATCTTAGATTGCTTGCTCCTGAGAGACAGTGATCTCACCAGTAGAAGATATGGCTGATTAAAAGAAAAAGGGAAAAAACTAATAATTAAAGAGTTAACTATGCGTGTCTATTAAAGTAACATCTATAAGAAGTGCTCATTCAGAGACCTGAGGACCATACTATCAGTATAATAGATACTACAAAAATATTGGAAAAAAAAACTTTTTAAAGATATATAGTCTCTTTGAAATAAACAGATCCTACATCCATTCCAAAACTTGACATCAAACAGTATGTGAAAAATATATATATGAAAAAACTTCTTACAGATTTTTTTCATTACAGCTTCTCTGGATAAATGAAATTAGGATTTACAAATCATAATGGGTCTTTTGTTTGTTTTGTTCTAAAACCTCATTGAGTAACTGTGTGTGTGTGTGCGCGCGTCTCCTAAAAACTATGCTCTTTCTTTACACAAGTTGTCATTCTCAAATGAGCCATTCCACTGAAATCCATGGAATTGAGAGCCACTCACTTGAGTAAGGACTATTAACATATATGATCCAGCACACCATTCATTTTGTATTTGTCACTAATGGCCACCAAAACTTGGGTAATTTTAAGAAACATGTATAGGATCATGGAAAGGAAAAACAAATCAGCAGAAATCAATAATTGGCTACATTTATTAGGATGTGTTAGAGAACTCAGAACAGTATTCTACTTAAATCTTGTTAAATAAACCTTATAAGCAAAGGCTTCAGGAAGATGGGGCTGATGCATATCTATTTCCAGTGCTTTCTTTTTATTTTATTTTTTGGGGGGAAAAGAAAGTGCCAGTACTCATATCTTGATAGTAAATTTGAAAAATGCCTCTTCCATCCTCTTCTTGCTGCACCATGCCTCTTATTCCAGTGGCGTGCTCCTTTCTTTTGCTGACTCCCCACCGCAGCTGGGCAGCAGTGTTGGCAAGGGACAGGAGCCCCGCACTCCTTTTTCCTGCTGACCCCGCTTCCCCAGCTGGGCAGCGGGGCCAGCAAAAAAGGTGCCGGTACTCCATACCCCTCTGTACCACCACAAAAAAACACCGTCTATTTCTATTCTGTCCATATGAGTTTGTACTTTATTTAAAAATAAATTATTCAATACACATCCCAAAATTGTACAACACACCTATATCTTGCATATGGACTAAACCTGTGACAGAAAACATTTAAGTATTTTTAACATGCACAGTATCTGTCATTGTAAATTACATTTTCAAGGCATTAGTCTGTACTATAAAATATAGTTTGAAAGCAAATTTTATATAGAAAGCAAATTTTAAATTACAATAATTTAAAACAAAAAAACCCAAGAAAATATTTCTTTCCTTACTGAAACTCAGTTCTACCTCTTGAGTAAGACAATCCCTGCAATTGAAAAGCACAGATAGCCTTAACTATGGTAGCACTACTGGATATCATTATAATTAACAAGAACATACAAAATAAATTAATAGTTATGTTTTATAATCACATCAAAGTGAAATGAGCCCATGAAGAGGCCTCAGTACTTAAAAAATTGGCTAATGAGATCACATATGTGCTATATTCTGACTTATTTAGCTGAAGGTTGTTTGCAGTATTTTTGGAGAAGTGTTGATCTTAGGATATTGTAGAGACAAAGCAGGTGAGGTAATACCTTTTATACAGCTAAAAGCTAAATTTTGTCATTATATCAATGGTTTAAAATTCCGATCTGTCAGTAATATGAAGTAAGATCTTAAATATAAGAACTATTTTGATAGTGCTGTATACAAACTTTTGGCTTGGTTTGGTTTTTTTATAACATAGATGACATCTTGGATGCTTCTGTTTGTGATGCCTATTTTTATCCTCTCTCACCCACTCCCATTATTACTGATCAGATTTCAGACGTATCTCAAGGCCCTCGAAATAATACAGATTTTCATGAATTCGAAATAATTTTCTGACCAAACTTTCTGTATTTAACTAAATTTAGCAAAGAATGGTACAAATTATAGAATGCTAGTCAATTATTAATATTTCATATCTTGGAAGTCTCTGCAAGTAGTAATCTTTCAAAGGCAATGGATGAAGAACCCAATCAGCAACTTACTTCATGTCCCACTCACATAAAATTTCATTAATCTCTGTTTCTGACATGCAATTTATATATCATTATATTTCAGAATAAATTTTCTAAAGCTAAATACTCATCCAGTGAACTCATGTTGGGTCATTGGAGAAAACAACGCAACAGTACAGATAAATGAGAGTTCAGAGAAAACAACACAAAATTGTATAGTTGTGTGTGGATGTTTATCCAATTCCTAATTTGTATGACTGGTACATGCCTGAGAGATAACCCAAACTGAGATAATATTGACACTATGCAAGAGTAACATCATATTCATGTAAATCTTTTGAACAATTTAGCCAATATCCAAACATGTCATATCTCACTTTAACTTCATGCATGGATATCATTTTTCCTACAAATATATACTTTATTGTAGGCAATGCACACAGAATCACGTTCTCCATTTGTACATTAATTCTCTTATGACCTGTTATAGTGCTTAGTGTACAACAGTGTGTGTTGGAGACTAAAACAAACTCTTCATGAAAAAATCAGTCCCAGTAACTTGAGTTCCTTGGGATGTTTTGTCCTTATGAGTCCTCCACCATATGTCATTCCCAAGCAGAAAAACAACAAGAAAATGGATGCTGAGGAGACAAGTCCAAGATGGTTTGGAGGACTCCATCTCAAAAAGTAGTATTATCCCTGGATGCAGGAAAGATGACAATGTTTGGCAAAGGTGTGAATGGAAGGCTCAGCTCCAATCCTATATATTTATGTGATGGAAACATCTTTCAGTAGAGCTATAGAGGTGGACTGAGCTGTAATGGAATGTGCTATCATTCTGTAGGGGGCTGCATCTCAGTGGACTTATAATAGATTAATATACAACCTGAAAACCACTTTGATAGTCTTTGAGTGGAAATAGGGTGTCCCTTCATCCTCTCCACAAATGATACAAGGAGAGGCCCTGAAGGTTTTAGTCCTGAAGGTCAAAGTAAGGGGTGAGATCCTTTCTGAAAACTAGTGTACATAAACTGTTTTTCTCTCTATAGACATGAGGCTTTCGGTAGATCACTGGAAGATGGATCTCTTGCTTAATCTGGTATTCTGAAGAGACATTAGGGAGGAACCAAGGATGGGGACACAATGTAATTTTATGACTATAGAGGAGAGAAAATGTTGGATCTGTCATGAGGGTACCAAGATCTCCCATTCATCTAGCTGAAGTGATAGTATAAGGAATAAAGGCTGTAAGGAATATAAGGGAAAGAAGAATTAGTTAAAACTAGAATTTCCTTGGGGCACTGAGAACCAGCTTAAGGTTCCAGTGGGGAGCCAGGTTCCATAGAGGAGTGAAGTAGGTTTGGAAACAAATACAGACACTTTAAGCTGGGGGAGGCTTTTTGCCAGGGGGAAGACCACTTTGGAACATTCTTCAACTTCAAGCAGGATCTGGGCCCTGCCTAGTGATAGGCAGAGACTGGCTGTAAAACCATCTTTCAGCCAAATGACTTGTGAGTAATCTTGGACAATGATGTTAGGTCATACAGTGATGTAGATTTAAAATGCGTCATATCTTATTTGATATTGCTTTCCCCTGACTAGTTTATTAAATCATTGTGCATTGATTTGCTATATATTCACTTAAAATCATGTTCTAATTAATGAACTAGTGTTTTATCTAAAGCTGTGTGGACTTTAGAGGGTGTGAATGAGTGAGGCTGGGCATTCTCATTTCTTTGATAAGTGGGAAACCACAGTCTATGAGCCTAACAGCAATTGGGGAAGGACCCCGATCCCTGTAGGACGGAAGTTCCCGGCGTAGCGTCTGGGGGTGCTCAATGGGGGACCAACCACTGAGTAGCCAGAGGGCACACACCCAGTGCCTGGGACCGATTACATGCAGGAGACTGACATGAACTGACTCCGGAGTGAGTAGTCACCTGGCATAGCGGTGTAAGTAGGGGTTCAGAAGTGGAGATGAGGGGGCCACAGCGGCACACCAGACCAGATTCTGGGAGGGGAACATCACTGTTATATCATGCATATAGAAGTGGAGAAAATTGAAGGTGGATACACAACTTTAACCCAATATTGAAGACGAAGTAACCTCCCTGTAACTCATAATCAGCGCAGTGATTAATAAACCTTTAACAAGCGTCCAAAGGTGCTACTTTACTTTGGTTTGCAAAGAACTATATTTTTAAACTGAATGTACAGTAATACCAAAATAGGAAGCTGTCATTAGCCATAGAACACAAATAGCTCTGCTGTGAGCATGACACTTCCATTGTGCTATTGCAAAGAAAACCCCCCAAAGAAGAGATTCATTCATAAAAAATAAACAACAAAGATAACTAGATTTTGAATGTCTAAGATTTCTTTATACAATGAAGAGGAAAGAATCTTCGTAGTATATGTCTTTATAGTTGATGCTATTGGTCTGCCAGAGAAACAGAGAAAAGATTTGTATTTCTGGGGGGAAAAATAAGAGGTAGAAAGAAACAAGCGGTTTGTAAAGCTGTTTATAATATTTCTTTTCAGGGCAGGACTATATATATACTCAAGGAATGGAGGATTATCCTAGGGTACTTCAATGAGTGAAAAGACGCATTGTCTTTTCATTGAAAAGATTAGTCTCATCAAGCAGTAAATGAGCAATAACGTTTCGAACCTACCTAGGAAATTCCAAGGAGTGCAGCCACAATTCCCATCATATCATAATGGTAGTTGCCATAGATCTTGAGGCCAAATCGACTGCATCAACTGCAGCTTGTAAACAAGTTCTGTCAATAGCCTGTCCCCTACAATAAGGGCTTGAAACGGAGACCAGTCCTCCTGAGGCAACTAGTCACTAAAGTTCAGGAATTCAAAGTAATTCAGGAAATCATATTTGGAGAGAAGGTCCCAATAGTTTGTGTTCCTAAACTCAAGGCTTGTAGATGTAAACACATTTCTTCTAATAAAGTTGAAATGCTTGACCTTCTTATCAGTGTGAGTGGCCGTTGGGTGTCATTTGTGTGGATCTTTGTACCTGCTGAGAACACCAGGGCATTAAAGATGGGGGAAGGAGACTGAACAAGAACTCTTCTCACTTAGCCAGAACAAAATATCACTTCTCTGCCCTGGGGTTAGGGACAGAGATAACTGACATGTTCCACACAGTCCTTGCTGGTTTTAGTATGGCATTATTTACCAGGAATGCAACTCAGCTGTATCCCATAGGCTACAGGATATCCAGGATTTTATGCTGAGGATCCTGGACCTCCATGAAGGAGATCTGAAGCTCTTTTGTTATAATATTGACAGTAAGTGAGTATGTAACCACACAGTTCCCAATTCTTCATGTCCCAGTGTTGCACCAAAGTTAGTGCTGAGGTTGATGTGAAAGCAGATACTGAAGGAGCTTAGTCCATGAGACTTAAGAGGGGCAAAGTCCTTACGACTTGAGCCTGAAGGCTCTCCTGACTTGGCTGGGGCCAGAGAGGGATCTCTCCTATTAGATGGTCAAGGAAAGGTTTGGCTTTTATGTTTGAGAGAGTGTCCCTTATTTCATGAGAGAACCCAGCTAAGGAGTCCTTCCCTCTGCCCATCTTCTCTCTGAAGTCAGACATAGGATTGAGGGGGGAGAGGAGGCAGTACTTACCAACTCTGGCTACTGTAAAGATGTCTCTCTCCTAGGCTTGACAGAACTGATTGCTCCAGAAAGTATTTCCAAATCTGAAGTTCTTGACCTTCCACATTGGCTGGGGAAAGAGCAGCAAATGCTGCACTTAACAGAGATATTGATTTGGGCTCTGGGGGGTTTTCGTCTTCCTCTGTAGCACAGGGCATGGCTCACCTACTGGTGAATTCTCTGTACCTTAAAGTCCTTAAATCATTATTTAAGGAGGTAAATAACTCAGTCATAGGTTGGTGGCCTATTGCTGGAGTGGGTGGGTGAGGTCTTGAGGCCTGCATTTTGCAGGAGGTCAGACTAGATGATTGTACTGGTCCCTTCTGACCTTAAAGTCTATGATTTGCTAAGCCACTAATGGCAGTGCTGGTGATCTTTGCTGACTGAGAAGGAGTAGAAGTAGTAAACTCTTTTTGAAACCTGGTATTTTGGGAATAATTTAAGTCCTACAATATGAGACTCAGAATGTTCCCTGGGGTAGGGATTCTAACTTGAAATAACGGAGGAATTATAAAACATTGACAGTAAATTGTACATCAGGAAATTCTAAATGGACATGGTAGGATTATCAATGACAATGCAGAAAAGATGGAAGTATTCAATAAATATTTCCATTCTGTACTAGGGAAGAAAACTGATGATGTAGTCATATCATATACTGATAGCAGTCTTTCCATTCCACTAGCATCTCAGGAGGTATTAAACAGGAGCCACTGAAGATCGATCCTTTTAAATCAGCAGTTCCAGATAACTTGCAACCAAGAGTTTTAAAAGAAATGGCTGTGGAGCTCATTGGCCCATTAATGTTGATTTTCAATAAGTCTTAGAACACTGGAGAAGTTCCAGAAGACTGGAAGAAAGCTAATGTGACAAAATTTTAAAAGGGCAAATGGAATGATCTAGGTAATTATGGTCTGCCAGTTTGACATTGATCCCAAGCAAGATAATGGAGTGGTTGATACGGGACTTGACTGAGAAAGAATTAAAGGAGGGTGATGCCAGACTGCATGGTTTATGGAAAATGGAGCCTGACAAACTAGCTTGTTTTTTTAAAATGAGATTACAAATTTGATTGATAAAGATAACAGTTGTAAGGCATTTGACACGGTATTGTGAGGCATTTGATTTAGTATCCCATAATATTTTAATTAAAAAACCCTGAACTATACATACATAATTTATATAGCACCTATTAAAAACTATTGATGGGCCTCAAAATAAAACTGTTTCTAGTGAGGGATCTGTTCTTGGCCATATATTATTTAACAATTTTGTCAATGACCCTGGAAGAAAACAAAATCATCTCTAATACAGTCTGCAGGTGACACAAACATTGGGGTAGTGGTAAATAATGAATAGGTTAGATCACTGATACAGAGCAATCTGGATCACTTGGAAAGCTGGGCAGTAGTAAATAATATTTATTTTAATACAGCTAAATGTAACTATACACATCCAGCAACAAAGAACGTAATCACTACTTACAGGACGGAGCACTCTTTCCTGGGAAGCAGTGACTCTGAAAAAGATTTGGAGGTCATGATGTATAATTAGCAGAACGTGCTACCAGTGTGATGTTATGGACAAAAGTGTTATTGCAATCCTTGGATGCATAAACTGGGGAATATCAAATAGAAGTAGAGAGAATATTTTCCCTCTCTATTTGGCACTAGTGCAATTTCCGCTGGAATACCGTATCCAGTTCTGGTGTCCACAATTCAAGAAGGATGTTAATAAATTGAAGAAGGTTCAGAGAAGAGCCTCAAGAATGATTAAAGGATTAGAAAACATGTCTTCTAGCTATTTAGCATAATAAACAGAACGTTAAGGGGTTGATTACAGTCCATAAGTACCACCATGATAGGGGAGAGAGAGGGAACATACAGTGTGTACGTAATACTGCATATGAGATTAAAAGCTATGTTTTCAAATAGAAGTCAGCATATGATCCTACACTGTGATATAAAGATCTGAGTCAATAAAATAAAAAAGCATTTTGAGGTCCATCCCATCAAAATAAGCTTTGTTGTATGTTTTTCATAAATTATCCTTTGCTCTCTTGACATGTAAGCAGCCAACCCAATATGCACACACTTGTACATCAAGGAAGAGAACATAGCCAAATGTTAATTTGCTAGTGGCTTGGATGAGAATGTCTCAGTGTGTCTGTCTGAGAAAGTGAGGACCTGAGTTGAGATGAACACAAATAAGATAGATATAGATGTAATTGTGTTTGTGTTTAGATTAAGATTTGTGATCTAATTATATGGTCATTCTCTTTTTTGAAATAAGAGCCCAAAGGCTAAATGCAATCCACAAGACTTCCAACATTATCACACTAACAGCTGTGTGCTGCAAAACATAAATTCTATGCAGGAGCATTATAAGACCATTCAATAAAAACAATACTGTATAAATACAGTTCTACTGGTTTTTGACACATCACTTACAACACCAAAAAAATCAATATTTTACAAAACACATTCGTACTATATGTAAATAGGTCATCGCGCAATCTTTTATGATGAAAAACTCAAGTAATTAATTCTTTTCAAAGAGTACATGAATAAAAGCAGTTATATTATTTCCATTTAGCTCTAACTGACTGTACTTTTCCCTTAGTTGGATTCAGTGAGATAGAGCTTCTCCTCGAATGTGTTCCTTAGAATAAGAATTCTAGACAATTATTATTATTATTTGTATCACAGCAGTGCCCAAGAGCCCCATTCATGGAACAGACCCCATTGTACAAGGAGGTGTACAAACATGAAACTATCTTATAAAATAATTCAAGGCTTGCACACCATTTGACATTGTTCAATATGTAAAGATTGATAAATTGTGATTTTAGGGTAAATGCAAATGCCATAAGTTTTAATCATAAACTTTTGAACAATCCCATATTACATATAGTAATGAGCTCTTCACACCGCTACCCTTCCAAACAAAAATCCTAATGATGTAGCTCCAACAACAGAAGCCAAAATAGAGAGATAAAAACTTTGGTTTTCAAAAAAACAACAAAAAACTATTTATTCATAAAGAAACATTTGGCAGGAATGAATTTAGCCAATCTAATAGATAAAAAGAAATAACTTCTGAACAAAATGAGGGGCACAAGTTAATCTAGCCATTTATGCAAATTCTCATTTCTGCATTAACTTGCATAATAAATGAGTAACGCAATTCCCATAGCAACCTCCCTCACCATAAGATGAACATACTATCCATGAAATACACACCACCTTCCATAGGAAATATACAAATCAAAATATAATGGGAATGAGTATAGCTTTTACAGTTTAAAAGCAATAAATTTTCCAGTACACAGATAGCTTCCCATTTCTTATGCTCATTTTGTGATTTTCTTCCATCAATCAATCACATTTATTTGAATGAAATGGCCACATCCAAACACCGCAGGGCACTGTACAAATTCAGTATAAAAATAAATATAGTAAAATATTAATAGGCTAAGCTACATACTTTTGCTTTCCAAATATTAACATATATTTGAAAAAGAGGGCTGACTGAACAATATATGGTGAAAACAGAGTACCAGGTAAAAGTTTCATCAGAAAAAGAGTGACATGAATAGTTCTCTGCAATATCATTTGGTTTGCCTGTGGCAGAGCAGATAAATTATAACTTCTTAAAACTTAATAAATAATATCCCATAAAAAGTCCATCCAGAAAGAAATACGGGCTTCATCCAATGACCACTGAAGTAGAGTCTTTACATAGACTTCAGTGGCCACTGGATTGGGACTCCTGTTGAATAGTTTTTTAACACATGGGGAAAATGGATGTCTTTCCACTGTCCGTATTCAATTTCTTTGTTTGCCTGAAGCATCCGAATGCCTGTTTAAGCTCTCACCCATAGTCCACAATGCACACATGTAGAACAGGAATTCCATCCCACCCTCCATCCCATAAAAAAGTAGGCATATCAAATGCACATAGACTCACATATAAGTTCCATAGGAAATTCACCAATATCTATTTTTAATGAATTTATCTTTTAAGTTCCAGATCTCAGTGTGCCATGAACAAAGGTTGCTCCTTGTAGGAGACTTTAAAAGATTTTTTGATCACTGCAACCGAAACATTGATGTCACTATGGTAACGTGATGATATCTTGTTTATGCTTTTTTTTTTTTTTGTTTGGCTGAATAGTCAAATCTCCATGTTCCCTGAAATTCTCAATAGCATTTTGCATTCATTGGAGTGGCGCAGCTAAAAAAAAACACCCCAACCTCTCAAGCAACTACCAATTGCTTTTGCAGAGGTTTATACTTCCCCCCATCCAAAGACCAAATAATAAGAGAAACAAATGCCACCGCATCGCATTGGTCGTTATCTAAAATGTTTTCTGAGCCCAACAATAAATACCGTATTCTAAATATTGCTAGAAATTATTTACTGATTACTTGTACAGTCTCAATAGAGTACTAGGTATTTCACTGATATCCTATGGAATACTTCCACATAATATATGGTAAAAACACTACAAAGTATCAGGCATAACTTTTGAACTTAAAAATATTTTGTTTTTAAAGTCATTTAATGACGTAAATCTATTTCTGAGGCAAACTCCCCAAAACAAAATGTTTCAGAGACCTTTTACTATATTAATAATTATTATACAACAGCACAACACACTTATAAATACACAATTTAAAAATGAGTCAAGACATTAAGTTTTGAGATGCAAGTAAAGTATTCTATTCCCCCTTCCTTGTTCTTCCCACAGGGAACAAAATAGAAAAGAAATACAATTGTCAAAATGCTAGAAAGGTCTCTAAAAGGAATTACATTACATTGAATTGACTTCAAACCATAACACCAAACCACCATACATGGATGAAATAAAAATGTTATATAAGGAAACAAATTTCTGTTTCCAATTTTCAAAGGGTTATTTTTAGAACAAGGAAAGTTATCTGATTTAAGATTAGAGAGAGCTGGGCATAAGAAATGGTAGTGGAGTGAGTGTGTAAAGGACATAAAGGAGAGGAGAAAAAAAGAAATCACTGGATGCTAGGATTTAGACATGTGTCACTAGTAGGTAGGACAAAAAGAAAAATGAAGAGATGCAGGTGAGTTAAATTCAGTGGAAGTGGGAATAATGGAATCAGAAAGGTAGAATGAAGTACCTGAAAACAAGAAAGGCAGAAGGGAAGGAGGACTAATAAATGATCAAGGGGAAGGAGGAATAAATGAGAGTTGCGAGAAAACAGAAAGAGGGAAAGAGAGAAAAAGGGTAAAAAGGGCAAGCAGCAAAGTATTGTTGGTAAAAAAAAAAATTGAAGTTATGTTCATGTCACTGGGATGCTGAAATTATGAATCATTTATTTAAATCCAGCTCCTGTTGCCCTGGTCTCTGGTGCAACAAGGACTTCGGGGGAAGTTTCTGCCAGCAGCTGCAGGCTGCGTAAGACAGCAGTTGGATGCAGCTCTCCTTGATCTAAAGCTAGCCAAAATACAAAACAGTTATATTGTGAACCGTTGCATAAGGGGCAGCTTGAGAGATATTAACAGAGTTTCTACCAAATTATATTAAGGGTGAGATTTTCAAGATAGCTCAGCATTGGTCTAACTTTGCTTCCAATGCAAACAGATTCCAAAGGGGTAGCCGTGTTAGTCTATTGTAGAAAGACAACAGAGTCCTGTGGCACTTTTAAAGACTAACAGATTTATTTATCTGCGTCTGACGAAGTGGGATTTTCTCCCACGAAAGCTCATGTGATAAATAAATCAATGCAAACAGAGTTATTGGAACACTGAACATTTTGGAAAATCCTATGCTAAAGATTTTTAGAGAGCACTTTACAGAGTCCAAAGTCAGGATTCTTGCTGTTTGCCCAATTTTGCCACAGTGGGAAATACCAATAAAAACTAATAAATAGTTATTTATGACTGATTCAGTATCCCCAACAGAACCAAAAGCCAAGAATTAGGCTTTTGGAAAAGGTGAAAGATACTTAATGGAGACTGAAAACAGAACAAAAAATGAGATCTTACATGAAACAAAAGTTATATAGATGTTGATAAGCCAAAACTGCAAATTAAAGCTGGAGAACATTGATACAGGTGCACTGAGATTTTCCAACTCTACATTCGATTTGCATGTACAGAGTGATAAATGTGATGTGTATTATACCACATTATTAAAATCTTAGCATGCTCTTATTAACTCCCCTGTGAAACCAATTTTCTGTCTAGACACAATTCGGAAGCATAGACACACACACTTCTGAAACAGGATCAGTTACGTGGTTACAACTCCTCTGATTTTGCTCCAACTTAGAGGACCATTCCTGAGCTGATGACTCCCAAGGGAATCAAGTAATACATTTGCAAAACCTGCAACTGCTTGAATGGCCTCTGTGCTGGAGATACCTGTACTGCATTAAGAGGACCTTCTCCACCAGATGGATTCTGGAACAGGCTTATAATATCTTCCAACTCAATGCAATCTGGGAATGTAACAAACCTTACAGAACACAAACAAACAAATTCCTTTAATTAACACTAATCACTATGCTGCCAGCGCTGAGCTTTGGCAGTTCATAGCCCCAGCGCGTCTGGGTTTACTGCATCAGTTACAATGTAAAAAGCAACAAAAAACTGCTTGATCCCTGGTACCTATTCCATTGCTAATTAAGCAATGTGCACTGCTGAGTTACAATGCACCGATGTATTCATGCAAGTAAAGCAGACTCACACGATCATCCAGCTGGGAAAAAGTCACCACAGAATGTGTTAGCGCTACCTGTGCACTTTTAAAGCATCTGAACCTAACAAAGTTAAAAACTGCTATTTAGATAAAGGTTAAATTAAAGTACGTTTACTTTTACGTTTATACGTTTTGCTTAAGATTTCCCACCAACAAGAGGTTAAAAGATGTAGGGATTGCACCTGGTAGTAAGCTCCCCTGGCTTTCTTTCAGTATAGGTATTTGTGTGGAGAGCTCTGCTGATGCTTCTCTGGGTACAGCACTGAACGCATTCTCCATGTCTGACAGAGTTGCAGGACCGCCACAGTCCTACGGTATGTCACAATGTACAGTTATAGAGGAGAGTAAAACAGTAACAAAAATTTTATTTATTTATTTTTTAAAAAACTTTTCTGGTTATTCATCTCATTCCCATAAGCCAATTTTATTGCATCCATTCGTATCTAGCCATCCTAAATTCATCATTTTGTCTCTGGGTGTCTCTTTTTAGAACAAAATTTAATCTACTTCTAAGACTGAGTGTAGATCTCAAATAGTTTTACTAAAACTTTTATAAGCTGAATTAAATGGCTGCTCTTACAGTATTCTATCTAACCTGCTATACTCTACTAGTGAAAGGATGATGTTTCATCACCTTTCTTCCCTTCGGGGGCATGTACCTGGCCCTGAAAACCAAAGAGTTAAAACAGGCACAGACAGTCACTGCTGAAGCCTCACAGCAGCTGGAAGGATAAAAGGCCTGAGAAGCAGAAGGGTAGGGTGTCTACCAGAGGCTGGAGAAAGAAACTCCTGCCAGCAAGCTACTAAGTAGCTGCCCAGAGATAACAGACCAAAGAAAGGGAAAAACTGACCAACAGTCTGAGGAGCCTGCAGAGATCAACAGGAAGGCCGAAAAGACCACGGTCAGAATCCAAGAAACCTCATTCTGCTTATCTAATACAAGGGTCCTGAGCTGCAATGCAGTGGCATGGGTGGGCCTGGGCTCCCCTAGAGATCGCCTAACAGACTTGGGAGCGAAGAAAGGATTTTCAGATTCCTGAGCTCCTGGAATAGACTAAGAGCACTGGTAGGCCATGGGAGCCCAGTCGCGGCACCACACTTGGCCAGATGGGGTAGTCGTTGCACTGATACGCTGCCTCACAGCAGGTCCACACTGAAGATGAACCAGTGTTGCTGCAACAGTGTAGCATTTTCGGGACAATGTTACTACCCTAATGGGGGAGTTAATCCACTTCCACAAGAGGTGCCACCTATATTGATGGGTGATGCCCTCCTGTCCACGGCACTGTCTACATCGGGGAGTAAGATCAGCATAACCACGAGGCTCAAAAGGTATGGATTTTTCACACCCCTGAGAGAGACAGCTATATTGATTTAAGTTTATAGTGTAGACTTGGCCTTAGTTTCCATGGGCCCACACTGCTCTGGTCTATACTGCTGCATGATTTTGGCAGCAATCGAAAGGAGATATACCAAGTATTTAAAATACCTTTGCGCATCTCCCTCCAATTGCCTGCCTTCTACTTACAGCACAGTCTTCAGTAGCCTGAGGGAGAGGAAAATCCATTCCCTCCGACTCAGGGCTACTCTTGCAAAGAAGATCTTCCAGTGTTGGCTTCCTGATCAGCTGAATGGGTGTTCCCAGACCCGATCAGTCAATCAAAGAGATTGATCTGTCAGTGGCAAATTTTGCCGTCCGGGAAAACAATCCCACAGGGACTTAACCTTTCTGATCACTCCTTTAGTGAGTGTACTTTGTCAGATAAAGCAGAGATCATTGCCAGGTCTGTTGTGCTTACTACCCTAATCTTGTTCAATCACATGGCCAAAGATATTATCACCAACCTCTCTTTTTCAACCTTCTCACGTTACATGAGATACCACACTTACTGATGTCTAGAACATACTTCATGTTTGATATGTCCAAATTCTCTGCCACTGAAAACAGATAGGGAAGACGTTTTTCTCTTTAATCCTAAGGGGCAAGACGCTATTCCAGGCGTTAATTTTATCTCAGGTGTCCAATTCATCTCCATTGGAACCCAGATGTCCATTTTTATTCTGATTTCATGTTAATCATCCACGCTGGCATTTGAACAAGGCTGTTACCATTTACTTTTAGTTTTCAATAGGGAAGCAACCATAGGCCCCAACTGGGATTGAAGTCTCATTGTTCTAGATGCTGTACAAATACATAGAAAGCGATAACCTCTAAAAATACAAAATTTGACAAAGTGGAGGAGAGAGGATATAATATGCAAGGAGCTCAATCATTGCGATAATGGACATATGACTTGTTATTTCCAATTATTTTCTCAGTATATTAGTTTTACTTTCAATATGTAGTTTATAAAATTGTCTTTCACTATTAAAATATGCCCTTATAAAAACTTTGCTCAGTTATTTATTTAAAATATTTTTTTTTTACAAACTGACATGCATCTTCCAGCTTTTTTTGTGTGACTATGCTTCATACATTAATTTTGCTGATTTTTCTCACCTCTTTCTTTTTAAAAAAGAGTATTTCCCTATTTTTTTAATAATGGTATTCCATAGCATTGACTATCCGAGTAATTTTTATTTGTTTCGTTAACCTTTTGTTTGCACACATTTCTTTTCAAATGTATTTATTTTATACATTGCCTTAAACAATTGTTTTAAAATACCTTCTTTCAATTGCAAAAGTAGCAAAACAACATCAGGAGCTTATCACTCAAATAAAAAATATTGTTTAATTTCTGCTTGTTTCCTTACTAATCTGCAAAATTCATCTATTTGAAATGTGTTTCCCCAACACTAGCAAGGTTCTACCATGTATCTGATCATTACATTTGAAAATGTTATCCTACACTGTGTTGCCACTGGGCATTAGAACCCAAGCTGCTATACTAATTTCTCATATGCATAACCAAGGGCACAAGACGGGAATTATAACTTAACGACTCCTGCCAATTCTACAATCACCATCACACCCGGGAATGAACAGTGAATATTACCACTGGAGCTTTCTTCCACCTATTTTATATTTCTAAACGTAAAAATATTAAAACATAGACATCACATCACCAAGTGCGGCAGTTTTGCATAATTTCATGGTTGAAAAATAAACTCCAGAAAAATATTAACTACCCACAGAGATCACCTTGACATGCTTTTGCTGCAGAAAATACAACATTATACAAACTAGTGAACCCTGAAGCATACTCAAAATTTCACATCCTATTTGTAAAACATCAAAAAAAATGCAACAAGTACGTACATTTCAACTGTTATATTCATTTTAACCATATAAAAGGAAAAGGCATTCCCCAAAACATACACAGTTTTGGGGAAAAGCTCACATTATGCTAGACATACCCACCCACTGGTCAAATATTGTTCATTTATAACCTTTCAAATGCTAATGCATGAGGAAATAGAATTTGGCCCATACATATCTAAATTTCTGAAATGAGCTAACAATAGCAAACAAACTGATTGGATAACAAAAACTCTAATCTGTTCTGATATAGGATCACTGAATTCCAAATGAGAACTTGTTAGACCCCCCAGAATTCCCAAATCTATTGTACTAATCGGGGGTGAGGGAGTTGATATTCTTTTTAAGTTACTGAAAAGAACCAAAAATTCCTTAAACCCCTAGTCTCAGCAGTAAAGCAACAATTTCAATTTCAAAAGATCCATCTGACAGCGGTGACTTTGCTGCCATTAGTGTAGATGTGGCCACAGTTTCTGAAGGAGCCTCCTGCAGTCCATCGTGGAATACAATCCCACCACATGGAAAATGGAAAACTGATTTAGAAAGACCCTCATACAAGAACTTTTAGACAACTGAAGAGAGAATAGTGAGTCTGCCTTACCCCACCATTCTCTTTCTTCACGATCTGCAATGACAGCCCAGACACGCTCTCCATTTACATTACTGTAAATTTCATATACAATTCATGTTCTCAAGGATTTGGAAAGAATTGCAAATTTCTGAATAGTATTGTTATAGTTATCACAGGACATTTTATTAAGTGTCAATTGACCTTGGTAAGATAGGGACAGGGAGGGGGAGTGGTGGGAAGAACACAGGGAAAGTTGGGGAGGAAAGAGTTACTTATCTACTCTGTTACTGTTGTACTTCAAGACATGGGTGTATTCTACTCAGGTGTGTATGCACCCAAAGTACCCAAGCTGGAAAACTTAGCCTAGTAGTACCTGTAGGGGCAATGCTTAAGCCATGTGGCTCTAGTTCCTCTCCAGGCTACATAAGGATGGTGCAGCCTTGGTCCCCTTCTCTTTCCTCTGAACATTAAGAGTAGAGACCTTTATACAAAAGAGAAAGAAGGTGAGTTATGGAATACATGTCTGCCCCTACATCTCAAAAGCAATGGTTATGGAAAAGGTAAGCAATCTTTTCTTCTTCAAAGTGGTTGCAGACCTGTATTCCACTTAGGTGACTAAGTAGTAGTACTCAAGAAATGAGGCTTGGGGTCTATTTAAACAATGATTGTAGGACAGCCTCCCAAAGTTTCATATGACCTGGAAGCAGTCATGAAACCGTGGTGCTTTGTAAAAGTATGTATAGAAGACCAAGTGGCAACCCTGAAAATGTTCAAAATTGAAAAATCATTGAGGAATGCTATCAAGGCTCTTGTTAAATGGGCTGCAATCTCTGAAGAGGCATGATCTGAGCTATCTCATAAGCTCTTGTAATGTAGGAAATCATATGTGTGGAGACTCCCTGACCTTTTGGTCCGCAGAGAAGATAAAGAGACAAGGTGATGTTTGAAAGACTCAGTACTCTTCTGGTAAAACTCTGAGCACCATCTCACATTCAACATGAGAAACCACTATACATCAATGTTGGTGTAAGTTTTATGGAAGAACACTGGAAAGAAATTTACCTAGTTAAGTGAAACTATTTTTGACCACACGTCAGGTGTAGTTGCACCTTAGAACACTGTGTATAGGGGGTTTCTGCCATTAAGGCCTGCAGCTTCCTCATTCTAGTTGCAGATGTTATAGCACCAAGGAAGACTATCTTCTGGCACAACAGGTACAAAGGGCAGGTTGTAAGAGGTTCAAACAGAAACCCAATAAGAGCAACTAAAACAGTAAAAAGAATCCACAAAGGAACCAACTCTTTGACTGGCAAATGGAGATGAATGACTTCCTTCTCACTACCATGAGAGTTCCAGAAAACTGACTTCCCTAAAATGGGCAGCTGAAATGCCAAGATCCCTGTCAAGTGAACTCTCAATGAATTTAGTGAGAGGCCAGAAAACTAAAGGCTAAAAGGTTCTATAAGAGATCTTGGATATGAGTCAGCATTGGCTGAACTACTTTAGCTAGGGACTTATCTGATTTGGCCAAATAAATAGTGCAAGTAGAGGGCTTCTTATTATTAAGTAACACTTGTCATAGAGCCTTGGAACATAGCTCCTCATATAGCCATGCAGCATCCATGCGATGAGATGCAGAGTGCTGAGTGCTGGATAAAAAAAAATCCCAGCAGTGATATTGAGTCAACAGGTTGGGATAAAGAGGAAAGATCTGGGAGGTTGGGCTGACACACTGAGTATGTCTGAGAACCAACACTGCCTCAGGCATTTCTGGAGCAACGGGATTAATCTGGAATGACCTAACTTCAATTTGAGATTGTAATTGCAACTGGGGGGGAAAGGTGTACATCAGGGTAAACCCCAACAGAGCTGGAAGGCATCAGTGAAAGAGCCAAGATATAGATTCATTTGAGAGTAAAACTAACAGTACTTCCCATTGTCTCTGGTGGAAAGAGTTCAATAGTTGGAATACCACATTCTGCGAAGATGGACCTCAGTACACTGGTCTTCAGAAACCACTAATGATTCTGCAAGAAGTTCCTGCTGAGGAGACCACCCAGGAAATACTGGACTCCAAGTAATTCACTGCTACAGGAATAGTGCTCTTCTTAATGCAGAACAGCCAAAGCTTCACTGTGTCCTGATAAAGCTGGCTACAGTGCACTGTGATGTTATCTGTGGTGGCCAGTGAATATCTGAACTGGTGAGCCCCTGATGCAATTCCAAATGGCTTGTCAGGCACTGTAAATGGCTCAAAGTTCCAAGACATTGATATGCATGGATGCTTCCTGTTCTGATCATAAGCCCTGAATTTTCAATGTCCCTAAATGTGCTCCCCAATCTATCAGTGATTATATTCCCAGTTGGTGGGAAACGAGCAATGAAAATACACACAATGCAGCTAACCATCCACCACTGTGAGGAATCCAGGATTACTGGAGACACTGAGACGAGCCTGCTGAAAAAATTGGAACTTCAACAATAGATTAAACTTCAACCACGTTTGAAGGAGAGGAAGGCACAATCTTGCACCCTGGACTACATATGTGCATGCAGCCACATCGCATAACCACCAGAGGTACACATGGGTTGCAGTTGAAAGTTGAGAATGCAATCCCAGACATAGGCTGCAAGTTGCTTGGAAACGTTCATTTGACAGAAATACTCCAAGTTTTTTAACTTGAACTTGATTCTTTAAGTTTGGTAACCTGTGTCAACTTTCCCTTGTTTAGGATGAGACTCGGAGGCTCAAAGACACTGTATCAACTGAACATCAGAGGATTTCTCTGGACCTGCCTCTCCTCAACTACTCATCCATACATGGGAAGATATGCAATCCTCTCTTCCTGAGTTATGCTGTCATCACGGTCATGCACTTGGTAAAAGCATGGGAAGTAAAAGACGGGCCAAAGAGAAGCATAATGTATTGATAGTGCTGACTGCCATGATAAGCTTCCTGTGATTTGGGAGAATTGCCATATGAAAACAATTATTCTGAAGATCCAGGGCAGCAAATCAGTCATTGTGGTTTAATATGGGAAGAATAGTTTCTAAGGTGACCAAATGAAATCTCACATATTTGGTATATTGTTTGAAGTTATGGAGATCAAGGATAGGACACATCCCTCCTTCAGGTTTGGGAGCCAGGAAATATCAGGAATAGAATTATTTTTGCCAATGCTACAGAGGGACTCCTTATAGCTCTCATTGCAAGAAGAATATGAACCTGCTGGACGAGCAGTGGCTTGTGAGAGTGGTCCCTGAAGAGGTACAGGGTAGGGGGTGGAGGAGGGGTACTCAGGAACTGACTGGCATAGCTCAATCTCAGGGTGCGTAGGGCCCATCTGTCTGGGATCACTGAATCCCAAGCATTGTAAAATCCCAAACAGAGAGAATGGGGGGGGGGGGGGAAGGATGTCACAACTAGAGTGGTATTCTGGACCTGAAAGTCAAAATAGCTGCTTACTCAAGCTGATAATGAGCTGACTGGCTAAAATTAGAGCCAGAGACCTTCTTCCGTTGTATCTATGAGCCTTCTTGTGGAAGTTCTTCTGTTTCACAGCAAAGGAGGGCTATCAAAAGAAACACTGATTGATGATGATGCTGTTGCTGATCACCACTGTAGAGGCACCTCTTTGTGGCTGGGGCAACTCCCAACAAATATAAAGTAGTCCAGGAGTCAGGAAATGAATGTAGGGTCTCCTCAGTTTTGTCTAAGAGCAAAAACCAAGCAGAGATGCAGTACTGTCTCTTGCTAGTTATAGCATGGTACCAGGTAGCAGTTAGACAGACCTGCTCCATCCCATGCGCTAGAAGATCCATGGTGGTGATCAGCTCACCTCTGAGATGAAGAGGAATGTTCCTGAGTCCTGAGATAGTCCGGGTTCACATTATAGGATCTCTTTCTGGGAGAATCAGAGGAAGCCAAATGACCCCACTTCCTCTTAGGGAAGGCACCAGACCACAAACCCAAAGCAATATCACTTGAAAGCTCTGAAGGAGACTGCAGGACTGGGCCAAAGCGAGCCTCATGGTCTGCTCCATAAGATGCTACTTGAAGTGCAAGTCCCTCATCACCTATATTCTTTTCTGAAATGACACCTTACTTCAGTGTGCCATTCTTCCAGACACAACAAACATTGCATGTGAGTCACTGTTGGGAACAGCCACCCCACACAATGGATGATGATTAAATACTCTAGTGAAGACATTATCGAAAGCAACTAACTATCTAACTAAAAGTAATCTTAAAAGTTATTACTTAATTATACTGGCAAACTAACAATATATCTCAGAAAACTGAGACTGACCACATGAAGCAAAATGCTCCTACTTTAGCCACAGGCAGCAAGAAGGAATTGAAGAGGGCAGGAGAACATTACCCTTATATAGCCAGTAGAGAGACTAAAACAAAGAACAGTACAGCTAGGCAAAATCCTCTCACTTTGGGGCATTGGGCACACATGCTCCTAAGTGGAATACACACCTGCAACTATTTGAAGAACTAATGTACTCTAGGAAGGACAGAACTGATGCAGGGAACAGGTGAGCTGATGAATATAGTTAGAGAGCATTGAAGGGGGTTACAGTGGAAAAGAAGCTAGATATGGGTTAACAGTGTGCCCTTATTTCCAAGAAGGCAACAGCCTATAGCAGGGGTCCTCAAACTACGGCCCGCGAAGGACATTTACCCGGCCCCCGCCCCTGCTGTGGCCTGCCCCATGCGTCCGGGGCAGCGGGGTGGCCGCGGCCGGGGCAGGCTCACGGTCTCCCACCCGCCGGCCGCCTCGACTTCCCGGCCCAAAGCCGCCCCCGCCCCGCCCCCGTTCGGGTCCCCGCCAGTGTTCCCTCCCAGCTGCGCAGACTCCTGCTGCGGCCAGGCTGGGGAGATTCAAATCTCCCGCCCTGAGCATGCTCAGACAGAGCGTGCTCAGGGTGGGAGCGGCCTGGCCGAGAAGCAGCTCTGCCGGCCGTCCCTGCAGCTCGGAGCCTCCGGCCAGGTAAGGGGGCTGGGAAGGGGCTGGAGGGAGGCCTGGAGAGGGGTGGGGGGGACAAGGAGAGTGGCTGGGTTAGGGGGGTGGGGGGGGACAAGGAGACTGGCCGGGTTAGAGGGGTGGGGGGGACAAGGAGACTGGGTGGGGGCTGGGTAGTGGTGGAGGGGACTATGCACGGCAGGAGTGGGGACTTCGTGGGGTGCTGGGAATGGATGGATGAAGTTAGAGGCCTGGAGAGGGGTGATGGGGACATGGGGACAAGGAGACTGGTGGGGGCTGGGGAGGGGTGCAGGGCAGTGTTCCCTCTAAGCTGCGTGGCTGCGCGGCCGTGCAGCGGCCGTCGCAACCCCCGCGCAGCACTGAGGGACCCCCGCGCAGGCCGGCAGCCCCCACCGCCCCCTCCAGACCTCTGGGGCTGCGGCTTTGCTGCGGAGATCCGACCTGAACCCGGCCTCTGGGCTGGCCCTCCCTGCCCCCAGGGCGGAGCAGGCAGGCTCAGGGCCGGGGCATGTGCGCACGCCTGCCTGCCTCCTGCCCCATGCGGCCGGGGCAGCATGGTGGCCGCGGCCGGGGCAGGCTCCCGGTCTCCCACCGGCCGGGCACCTCAACTTCCCAGCCTGGGGTCGGCTCCGGTCCGCTGACAGCCTTGGCCTCCCAGCACGGGGCCAGGATCAGTCTCAGGTGCCGGGGTCTGCTCTGCCCTGCCGGGGCCGCGTTCAGGTCCCCGCCGCCAGCGGCCTCGGCTTCTTTCTTTCTTTTTTTTTTCTTCTCTGCCTTCCTTTCTCTCCCCTGCCTTCCTTTCTCTTCTTTCTCTTTCTCTTCCTCTTCCTTTCCTTTCTTTTTCTCTTCTCTGCCTTCCTTTCTCTTCTCTGCCTTCCTTTCTCTTCTTTCTCTTCCTCTTCCTTTCCTTTTTTTTTTCTCTCCCCTGCCTTCCTTTCTCTCCCCTGCCTTCCTTTCTCTTTTCTCTTCCTCTTCCTTTCCTTTCTTTTTCTCTTCTCTGCCTTCCTCTCTTCTTTGCCTTCCTTTCTCTTCCCTGCCTTCCTTTCTCTTCTTTCTCTTTCTCTTCCTCTTCCTTTCCTTTTTTCTTTTTCTCTCCCCTGCCTTCCTTTCTCTCCCCTGCCTTCCTTTCTCTTCTTTCTCTTCCTCTTCCTTTCCTTTTTTTTTTCTTTTCCCTGCCTTCCTTTCTCTTCTCTGCCTTCCTCTTCCTCTTCCTTTCCTTTTTTTCTTTTTCTCTTCTTTGTCTTCCTTCCTTCCTGCTCTTTCTTTCTTTGCTTCCTTCCTTTCTTTCTTTTTTTCTTTTTCTCCTCCTTCCTTCTCTTTTCTTTCTCTCCCTTCTTTTTTAAAAAGCTTTTTAAAAATTAATTTTAAATAAAAACCTTTCTAAAAATTAAATTTCAATTCAAAATTCATTCCAATTAATTAATTGTGTTTAATTAATTTAATTCTATTTACAATCACTTTATCTTCAATTAATGCCAATAATTTCTGTCTTGTGAGTTTTCCCCAAAAATTTATTCAGAAAAAGTTTTGCACACGGCTTGAAAATTTTGCACACAAGCCGCCAAACCTAGAGGGAACATTGGTTACTAGTTGCCTACACAACAGCAGGCTAACATCGGTCAGCCCCACACTCTGAGCCTGGCCGGAGCCCACAGCACCAACAAAAAGTGTGTGGATTCATTACTGCCTGCCACCCAGTCCCCAGAAACACAGGCCAGCAGCAGACGTGATAGCTACGCGTTCACGTTTTTTTCTAACTATAATACGGCCCCCCAACAGTCTGAGGGACCGTGAACTGGCCCCCTATTTAAAAAGTTTGAGGACCCCTGGCCTATAGGGTTATATTAGTAGGAGAATTGCCAGTAGATTGAAGGAAGTAACTAATTCTCCTCTGTTCAGCACTGGTGAGACCTCATTTGGAGTACTATGTCCAGTTTTGTGGCCCCCACTATAGAAGGAATGTGGACAAACCGGAAATAATTCAGTGGGGAGCAACAAAAATGATTGGAGCACATGACTTATGGAGTACAGGCTGAGGGAACTAGACTTGTTTAGTCTGCAGAAGAGAAGAATGAGGGGGGATTTGAGAGCAGCCTTTAACTACCTGAAAGGGGTTCCACAGAGGATATCAGTGGTGGCAGATGACAGAATTAGGAGCAGTGGTCTCAAGTTGCAGTAAGGGAGATCTAGGTTAGATATTACGAAAAACTTTTTCACAAGGAGTGTGGTGAAGCACTGGAATGGGTTACCAATGGAGGTGGTGGAATTTCCATCCTTAGACATTTTTAATGTATGGCTTGACAAAGCCTTGCATGGGACAGTTTAGGTAGAGATGGTCTTGCTTTGAATCTATGATGCATTCATGGGGCTAAGTTCCAAAGGGATAGCCATGTTAGTCTAGTTCAGCAAAACAAACAAGGAGTCCTGTGGCACTTTTAAAGACTATCAAATTTATTTATTGCATGAGCTTCCATGGGAGAAAATCCTAAAAACATCTGAGGAAGTGGCATTTTCTCCCACAAAAGCGCATGTGATAAATTTGTTTTTCTTTAAAAGTGACACAGAACTCCTTGTTTGTCATGGGGGTAAATCTTGGATGTGCATGAAGAGTGACGGACCTAAGGAATTGTACAGTAGGTCCTACTCTGGATCATTTACATTTTCTTAGGCTTTTGTTGCAATAGTGTAGGCAGGTCTCGTGTCTGTTCCCCCTCTACCCTCCCCCTCCCACCCACCCCCAATCACTAGAGCTATAGGTATTTGGGCTAAAAGAAGGGTAAGTCACAGTGTGTTTTTATATGATATTGGTAGGATAATGTATTTTAATTTTATTCTTGTTGTTGGCATAGTGTACATATCTTAAGAGCCAGGAAGCCTTTGTGGTTCATTGTTGGACCCTGGTGAGAAATGGGCTGGCTTCTTTGTCTACATATCATTCCTTACACTCCCCTCTCCCCACACACTACTATTGACAGCTAAGAATTCCACCACTCCTACTACACTTATTTGTCATCTTGCCATTGATCCCTTCCACAGTCTACTTCTAAATCTCTCTAAATCTGTTATGTCATATGTGAATTCTCTGAGGCACAGATCATCATTTAGAGACAGATTTTGCAAAAATGTTTTGATGTCTAAATATGCACATAGCTATCAAGTGGGATTTTCAAAAAAGCCTTTGAATGTTACGTAACTGACCACTATCAATCAATGAGTTTTGCTCTCCTAACTTTCTTAGGTTCTACTGAAATTCTTACTAGATTTCATCTTCATATGCCTCACTATCTTTGAAAATCTGCCCTGTGTTGCCTAAAATAATGAAGCCCAACTTAGTTTTGAGCCTTAAGTTGTACCACAATATAAAACATTAAATAGTAACATCAAGAAATAAAACAAAAAGAATATCAAAATGATCATCATTATCCTTCAGCTGCTCAAAATGTCAATAGAGTCAAACTTCCACAACCAGCTTCTCTCTTGGAATCCTGCAACATTGTTGAGGACTGTAGTGAGGAAGAGAAGAGGACAGGGCTAGGACCAGAGGGGGAGTTCAATGGTGCTGATGAAGTAGAAGATGTATTCATGCCAAATTGTGCTACTGAAAGGGCACCTATACACCCTGCTATAGGCTACTAGTCTCTTGCTGAACAGTGAGAGGATGGGATTGTGTCTTTGATTGAGCAACAAGACCTACCAGTTGAACAAAGCCTCAATCCCCCATTATCTCAACATGCCACCATAAAACCACTCTGATTTGGCCCACCACCTAATCCCATTTTAAAGGAAAATCTGTCTATTGACAGAATCCTGTCAGAGTTGGTGCCTCAAATTGCCCATCTGTCCTGTGTGGACCTCTTCTGAGCATAGAACCAATAGAGATTGCCAAGCTATTTCATGAAGGGGAACTAGAGCATATACATGTTCTCTTCCCTCCCATCCTTCTACTACCTTGTGTGTTCCTGTGTGCACAGTATATTCTAAATATCCACACGATTGGCTTTGTTGTGCTGTGTCCCATCCTTGCCTTCACTCACAAGCCCAAACTGTCAAAGATGGCCCCATAGTACTTCCATACAAAGTTTTGATAGGAATGTTCAAAACTTGAAAAATCAATAAATTTATGTTACCCTAGGATTTCACAAAATCAGCTGACTTTTTCAAAAGCAACTGTAGGACCTCAGAATTCTACTGAAAGCAAAATATTTAGAAAACAGATGAAACAAAATAATGTAAATGCATGAGAATTTTCACATAACAGTTTTCACTAATTCTACCTATATCTCTTGCATGCTTATCAGATGGGGGAAAGGGACTTTACTGCCACCAGTTTCCTAAAGAATGTCAACTGCAATTGTAATAGTTTGAAAACACATTTTCTCATATAGTATGGTAAGAAATGTCTCACTTGCCATGTAAATTTCAAAAAGTGTTGTACTGAGCAAAACAGACTTATGAGCAGTTTTATGAAGTAACATTTTGTGTGCAATTAGCTGCTGAAGTGTCAGACAGTCAGTTACGGAGTGTTCTCCCACATGAGTTGTCACTGAACTCTCAGCACATCCAGATCAGTTTAGTCATGGAGGGAAAAATCCATACTTATCTGCAGCATAAGGGACACAACTTGCACTTAAAAGAAAAAAAAACTGCACAAAAAACGTATGGCAATCTACTAGCTCTTTATGCTACAATCTGTGCAATAAAGATGTGTACCAAATAGAAAGACAACAGCAATATTTCAAATGCTAAAAAGAAAGTTTGCATGCTACAAGTAGAAGTAGATAAATTAAACAATAGGGCAGGTTCTGCCTGGCCTATATGTGGGTGCTTAGAGGATAGGAAAGCAGATAAAACCTTCACTGTTGTGGCCTGTAAAGTCAGTCCTTTCATCATGGGAGTGCAGTCCCTCCCTATTCTCCTGGGGCATGTTACTCCCAAAAAGAGCAAAAAAATGTCCTCTCTTCTACCAGTCTACACACTGGTGCTGTAATACACTGGATCCCAAAAAGGCATAGAGATGTGCATTGTAAAGTTCTGGGTGGCATTCTGTCACCATGAAACAGAATGCTTCCTGGTGTCTCCCCTGCAATGGTGCAGCACCACCTCTCTGCTTACTAAAGACTCTACCCAAAGGCACAGTGCCCTAACGTCATATGTCTGGAAAAAATTAAATACCACATATTGGTTATAAATATGGGAGCAGATCTTTAGCTGGTGTAAATTGGCAAATCACCACTGACTTCTATACTTAACTTTCTCAACCTCTGGTGCTCACTCACTTTTTTTTTAAATCTTTGAAAAAAGAATCCACGGATTAAAACCGTAATTCATTAGTGGTCACTGTTAGTATCACTATCAACAAGTTATATAAATCTACTAATTTTATTAATTAAGTGCTTGAATTACTATTAAAAACTACTCAAAATATCAAATGCAACTTTAAAAATATTGTTTAAAGTTAGAAGTTAAGTGTCATTTAGCAACATAATATAGTGCTAATGCCTTAACTGAAATATTGAATAATAAACCAGAGTGTGTTTCTAGGCCCCAATATTGCAATGAGCTCTATGCAGCAGATATGAACTCACATTGTAAGATCAGAGCCCTAGTGTGTCCTTAGACATCTTGTTCTCCCTACAGGATAAAAAAAAAAAGTTATTTTTGGAAACTGGGTTGTTCTCCATGACACCCAATACAGAAATAGCTAAGATTTGCAATATACAGAAGACCAACTCTAGCCTCTGCCTGAGTAGTCTTTCCCTTTACGGTAATAATTAACTCACTCTTCAATATTGTCCAGGTATGGCTCAGCAAAATAGTGACAGAACTATGAAGACACACTTTTGGAATTAAAATGTTTTAAAGGAAAATTATAGGCCCCATAACTCTAGAATGCTCCCTTCCAAACACAGTGCAGTAGCAGAACAAAGTACTAGTGTGAGTTTCAATGACCTCCTATGCCATGGGAGACAGTGATACACTTCTATGCATCATTACTTCCCATTTATCAAGCACGGTGGGTGGAAAATGTTTAAAACTGTCCTTCAAGAATCACTGCTTTTCAAATGGCAAGCAGCCAATTCAACACTACTTGATGAACCAAACTCGAAAGTTTTCCCTAAGTTTGTTCTCAAGTAATTGTGTGGTAACCACAAAAACATTCAAAAACCATTATACAAAAGTATAGTTTGATTCTAGTCACTTTATAATAGCAATGATTGGAGGTGTGCTTCCTATTAAAAGATCTAGAATGCAATTAAAACAAAACCCCTTTTCTTCATTTTTCTGTTTATGCGAGACTCTTGGTCTTCCCATTTCTTTCCTGTGGTATCTTCACTTGACAAAAACTCAGACGATAGTCTCCACATAGCAAGTGTTTGCCACCTTCCAACACAGAAAACCATCTGCTTATTGTCACTGATGGTATGAGTCTTTGCTTTATTCCCTGCTGGACCCATACAGCACAGTTTTTCATTGGAACTCCTATGCATACGTAAGGGAATGAGAATACATGATTAAGTGGAGTGCACTTGGAAAAAGTAGTACCTATTTCAATGTAGCCTTAAGAACGCCATCCAGCAAATGGATGAGGTCAAGGCCTTAAAGACAGGCTTTGCATTATTCAACTTCTTTCACAAGTCCAAAATATCTGTTCTATATGAAAATAATTGTTTTCCGGGAATATTAATCAGCCCACTTTCCCCATTGGGATACTTATTTCACTTGCGGCCTTGTACATTGGGCTTTGGGTTGAAGGTGGAAGAAAGGATATTTGCTGAGGTTTCCATGACCAGAGCTGCCAGAAGTTTCTTTGTATTATTACGACTGAAAATATGTAGGGGCCCACTGGTATTCCCCATATTTCCTTTGGAATTTTCGATTGACTTAAAAAACTCTATTAGAAAACAAAATGATTTGAGAAGGCAAGAATCTAAATGAATAATTACAAAAAATTATGAAGGAATTATCATTGCATTGTTACTGGATTGCCAAGAGTTCAGATGGTCTTCTCAGAAGTTTTAAGCAGAATTAACATGATGTTAAATCAGGATTTCAGAAAGGAAACTGAAGCTCCTGCCCTTGCTCAAAAAGCATTCTACTTATTTTCCTATGTCAATACAATGGTTCCTAAGTGTAATGCTTGCTGCTAAAAGATTAATTTTAATGGCATGGAAAAAAAATCTTCTCTCCCCCACACAGAAATAACTGGCATAATAGATTATTAGAGATAGCTAAATTGAAGAAGTCACACATATAGGACTCAAACTATCACTTTATAAAAGATAAAAAGGTACTCTAGACTATGCTGAGGGAAGGAAAAACTTGGGCTTTACAGAAGTGACTATAAAAATGATAGACCTTTCAATTTAGACACTAACTTTGACTGCAATTATGCAAATACTTAAAAACAGTACAAACTTCTGGAGGCAATATTGTTCCATAGTAATACAGGAGACAACTCACCCTTTCAGGGGTTATTTGGTACTTATTGACATGGTTAGATTAGTTAGAGCTTTATTGACCTTCTGATCTCTCAAAGTGCACCTGAGGTGTCAGACCTTGTGCCTTTACCTATCCTGGAAAGGAATTCCATAATTTTCCTTCTCTTAACTGGCCATGAGTCTCAATAATCTTGTCTGTCAGTCATATTCACCAAGTAGGTAGGACAGGTCTTGCCACCTATCCTTCTTCCCTCTGAGAGTCTGTGACCAGTGGGGAATAGAGTGACCAAACAGCCAACTTAAACCAAAGGATTATTTAAGAGTAGGAAAAAGGCATTTAGAGTAGAGTGGATAAAAAATGATGTCCTTTTTTTTAAAAAAAACCCTCCTTTTATTTTTAAAGTTTTTTTTAAAAAAAAATTAAAAGTAAACATTCAAAATTATGACAATCTATGTCAAAGCCAAACTTCCTATAATCTATTACAATAATTTAATTTAAATTACAAAATATTCAAATGGAAATGTAACACAAAGACCCATTGGTGGTTCACTATACTGAGTTAACATCTATTGTCAGGTCTTATGAGCTCACTACACCTAGCTCATTGCTGTCTAAATGTTTATCCAAAAAGTGTCTTGCAAGGTGTCAAATGAAAGCTTGTGACACATTCGTTTCTAATATCATTGGGAAATGTATATATTAACACTGTAGAAGGAATTGTGGATAATTATTGATACTATATTTTAAAGTCTGTAAGTAATCAGGGGAAACAGGTTTTCTTCCAGACAAGAGAGCAGATTAATTATCTCCCAGCTTTTAATGCAAATTAAGCACTGAAATCAACAAAAAGGAAGCTTCATTTGCATGTAGCTGGTTGGTTCACTGTTGATGGGGGCAAGTCAAGCACAGAAACTTGGGGTTAGCTGAGAATGTCTCTAGCAGGATGTCCTATTTGGTAAGCTGTGGGGCTCGGTCGGGCACAAGCCTGCCCATCACTATAAGCTACATGTTAAGAGCCCCTCCCCCAGCCTACAGAAGGGGAGGGAGGGCGACTGAGCACCAGCACCAACTGATTCTGGGAGACAACTGATAAAGAACAGTAAGTCAACAGGAAAAGTTAGGTTGATTGGGAGATATGAAATCAGCATGAGAAGACCACAGAGACCAAAGCCACACGTCATGTACCTGGGGTCAAAACATGGGATTTTGAAGAAATATGTTGTGAAGCAAAAAGTCATTTTAGTATCAATTTCACTGAGGAAAACATTTCTGCTGAAAAAGAATGATTCATGAAAAACCTGATCCTGATTTAACTGAAAATCAGCAAGCTCTGCAGAAAAGGACTCTGTGGCTGTGAAAATTAGCCAAATGATTGTAGCTTGCTAAGTTTTAATCACTAAGATGACTTTGTTTTATTTGTAATCATTTTCTGTTCTTATTATCTTCACTTGATATCACTTAAATCTCTGGTCTTAATTAATAAATGTATTATTATTTTATTATGACTTCATCTCAGCGCTGTTATATTAGAGCTATTAGATAGTCATTTTAGTGCATCCTCAGCTGACCCAAAAGACTGGTGCGCACTGTCTCGTTGGAGACAGCTGAATTGGTAATTTCTGTGAGTGCCCAATGACAGGCTAGAAATTGCAGATGAACTCCCTTCAAGGAAGTTTGAAAAGTGAAGTGCACCAAGTGTTAACTGCAAGGTAAAGATCAAAGAAGAGTGCAGAGGCAAATGAAAACACGATTATAAACTGGAGAGTGCGTGGTCTTGTACCAAGAGAACAAAACAAAGAATTAGAAGTGGCCTTATCACTAATTAACCCCACCTTGAGCAACGTTAACTGAGCTGTACCAATAGTGTGAGATTTAAATGATGTTTATGTATCATTTTAATTTTATGTGCTTATTTCCAGAAGAGATACATAATGCTGTATACATAACCCATACATGCATCACATAATGATATTCTTGACAGGCATTTCACGAGTTTATAAATGATACCTTTTGGATACATATTATGACAACAGCGTCTTGGGACGCCAGTGTATCAGCCTGATACGAGTTTCAATATAGCGGTCCCTCTACCAGTGGCCATTAAAGGACTCTTAGGGCCAAAAGGAGTAGAGAAGATTCTTTCATCATTTCTACCAAATATAAAGGAAGATGATAGAAATGGGGTGAAAAAACGAGAGAGAAAATGGAGAGGCATTTTCTGTTTTTATCTCAACAAAAAGCTGGATAATGTAAGTTTCCAGACAACAAATGCAACGTAGGTATTTAAGGAAGGCAAGCTTCTCATGGGTCCATTAGTTGGATTGTAACTACAAACAATAGATTTTTACAACTGTTCATTCAAAAAAGAAAAAAGCGTCAGGAAAATAAATACATTAGGGATTATGAGAGAGGCAAATTAGAATGCTGGCTAGATCTTTTGCCTTAAGTCCACAGGAACTTTTATTTTGTATATGAAAGGCAAAAAAATACATACTAGAAAAGTTTTTAGTCAGCTCATATAAATGAGACTTCTTAATGTGAAAACATGGAAGAAGTTTTCCTGATTTTTAACTTAAGTTCACAAATGACATATAAATTTAGACCCTGATCTCAGAAGCAAATAAGCAATTCATTTGTTTAACTTTCAGTGAACTAAGCATGGGTTTTGGCCATTGCTCATTTACAGGATCTTCAGTAATATTAAACATCTAAATCAGTGTAATTGTTTAGCAGATTTCCTACGAAGAGAAAAGAGAATGTCAGTGATTACTGAGTTCCTAACTTGATAATGAATAGGTAAAGATCACTGCTGAGGTCAACCCAAGCAAAATCAATAGTAGGAAAAAGGAAAAAAAAAAAACCAGGCAGAAGTAATGCTTTGCTGTGCACAAGACTGAGAATTTCTGGAAATAAATAAAATGACAAACATAATAATGTCATTGATAGTGGCAGATTAATGGGAATGAAAGTTAATGAAATGGCAAACTGTTAACATTTAAGAGCTAATGTAATTAAACCAGAAGATCTTTCCAAATAAAATGTACTAGAAGACTGAAAAACTCAGTTTTCTGAATTACTAAATCAAGAATTCCTCAGAACAATTTGCTTCCACTGAAGAATGTAGCAAAATAGACTCAGTAAACAATTAAGGGAAGAAAATAATACTGCCAATAAGACACTAAAAGTCTCTATTGTTACCAGAATTTAAGCTATGTAAGTCAAAAAGAGTAGTGACAGTGCTTTACATTTTATATTGTCTACTTCAGAAACAAGAATTGGCAAGAATCAAGGGGTTTATCTGTAAAATATATGTTGCTCCCATCCCATAAATGAGTTCAGAATAAAAGTAGTGTTTCGTGTAAGCAAAGTGTACGTTCAGGAGAGAGAGATGTGGGAATTACTTGAGTATAACGTTTAAAAATTACAATCACCTATACAAATAAAAATGACTCGAGGACTGGAGGCCTCACAGAACTGGCCACAAGACACAGCATTTTCACCTCTGGTTTGCTAAAACAAACTCAGAAATGTCAAGATGGCGAAAAGTTGTTCCATCTGGTAGCTACATGCCAATGCTAGTTAGATGATTACTTAAAAAGAACATCAGCACAATGAACACCATATGACACTCTTGTGGGCTGCTTCACCAGAGATGTTAATAACTGAATGGACATATGGGAACTTCTCCCATTCTCCTGGATGTGGGCCCTCAGCAATAAGTTTGAAGCACAAGTGGTTGGTAAGCTAAGGAGATCTAGCTATACCCATTCTGTGAACTGAGACTATGAGCTATAACCATGCTGTGAATTGAAAACCCCGGTCTCCAGGACAGTCAAGATAAATAAAACCCTTCAAATACAGGGTGTTATTACCTCCTGTAATAAGCATACAAATAACTAGGATTATTATCTGACCTATCGCACACTTTAAGGTGGACATTAGAATTAGTCTAGGATAATAAAATAAAAGATGGCATAACATGAGAGAGGCTGTGATTATAGTACACGACTGGCCCAGAGGAAATATTTATTCCAATTCCAGTTCTGACATCGACTTGCAGTGTAACCTTCTACTTGTCACTTAATAATGGGTATCCCAGTTTCCCCATCAATAAAATGAGTAATAATATTTATCATACACATGAAGAAGGTGTTCTGAGACTTTTTCCACTAAGGTTTGTTTTCTGATTTAAGATCCCTGAATTAAAGGAGAAAAAACACACTTTGAGTACCTTTCCCAGACTGAAGAAGAGCTCTGTGAAAGCTCAAAAACGTGTCTCTTTCAGCCACAGAGGTTGGTTCAATTAAAGTTATCCCTTTGTGTCTCTAATATCCTGTGGCCCAACGCAATTACAAAAACACTGCAAACAAAGAAGAAATCAGAGTTAAGTAGTTATCTCTATAATATAACTATCATGTATCTTCCGACAATCTTTTTTATACTTAAAATATCGACTATACCACAACTATACCACACCCAAAATTTTACTTCTCCAAGTGTCAGAACAGGTATAATACTATAAATATAGGAAAGATATGGCCCAATGTAAGCTCATCCTTCTGCAGTAATTGCATTCTAGGAAAAAGTGAAATAAAGGATAAATTCTGATCCTCGTAAATCAAGAGCAAAACTCCAAAGATATTTGGGGTTTGTTTCCAGGGAATTATTTCCCTTTCTTCAGCAGTCATGTACATTTAGCCATGTCATAGCCACATATGAAGTTATATAAAACAGTAAATCATAAAAACACAGAAGTCACACGAAAGGATGTGTTACATCGTGACTCTAGCTTTGCTTACAGTGATAGCTACAGTAAGCTACAGTGCTAAGGCCAGCATTAAAGAACCAGTTTTACAAACATGAGGGAAGAGCATGATCAAAGACAGTCTGCAATCAATAAAGTACTGATCTTAGCAAGAAAGGTGACAAAAGATAGGAAATGATTTGCTCAGGGGCAACACCCAACACAAATCTAAAAAAGTGTCACTTGTACTCTCATAGCATGAGCTCGCAACCACAGAGGAGGCATAGACAAAGCTGTTTCATATATAGTCTCAATGCAGGAAGTGATCCACTTACAGACAGTCTGTGAGGAGACTGCCAGTTCCAGGCTCTTCATATGGTCTACATATGACACAAACAGATGGGGTGAAGCCTGAAAAGGTTTAGTTCTGTTCAGATACAAGGTCAGATAACTGTCTGATTCTCTTGTCTGATACCCAGTGTGTGAAAATGCTGCTCCTTCTGAGATGAGTGTGTCTTAGGAAAAAGACCACATGCAAATATGCCGCTGGGTTTAAATGAAACTGAGAATATTTTAGACAGAATTTCTAAATGGTCCATGAAATGACTCTGGGCCTTCAGCAAATGATTGGCTATTGGAATAATACTCTCTTTGCTGCAGAACTGCCACAGCCCAATTGCCTCTTAGCACAGCACCTTGGTGTGTGCTCCCTCTTGCCTGTGCATTTAATACATCACAATGACATTGTAATTAAGTATCTGTACCACAAAACCCTTGATGTGGTGTAGGAAAACATGACAGGCATATAATGAAGATCTTGCTCCAACCACGCACTCTGAACCTTCAGCGACCCCAGATGCATTCCTCAACCTATCAGGGACGCATCAGTGACAACTGCCCTGGTTGGTAAGGGCTTTGTGAAGGGAAAGCATTGGATATATATTCCCATGATCAAACAGGATCAATGGAGGGAGGTGGACCAACCTAGCAAAGGGGGAAGGGTCAGATGGTAAACTGTCTTGAGCCAAATCTGAGGAGGGTGAAGGAGCAATTCTGCAAATTGAACCACCTGTGTTCATGTGGACCCAAGAGCCTCAGATACATGGAAGGTCCTGGAAGGTTGAGACTGCAAACTGAGATAAAGGCAAGAAATTGTATGGAAATGGTCAGTCATCAAAATTTTCTCAAATTATATACTACTATGTATAATACTATTGAGGCCCCAATGAATTCAGTTTTCTCATTGTGGACCAACATTGACTTTTTAATATTTAGAATGAGATGTACATGGTTGAGAAAGTGCACTATAATGCATACATCAGAAAAAACTTCTTCTCTGGAGCTTCCCCTTAGTAGCCTGTCATCCAAATATGGGAAGATACAGAATTCCTTATAGAGCCCTGTGTGGAACTTTTAAAAATCCTATGCCCAGCTGTTCCTGCTATTATGGCAGAGGGTCCTGCAGAACCTGTGGGAGATCCCAGTCCCACTGCAGGACTTTACACTAGTCTTGCATAAGGGTCTGTTTTCTTCTTCCTGAGGTATACTGTCACCACGACCATACATTTGGTGAAGATCAGGAAGGCACACGGCAGATTGAAAGGGAGGATGATGTATTGAAAATGATGTTTCATCCTGATGGACTGGAGAAATCTTCTGTGGCTTGGGAGAATTACTACATGGGAATAAAGGTCTGGAAGGTCCAGAATGGCAAACCAGTCATTCTGAGTCAACGTAAGGAGGATAGTTGCTAGCATGGCCATTCAGAAACTCATTTATATATTTGTTAAGGTTATGTAGGCTGAAATTTGATCTTACCCCTCCTTTGGATGTGGGAACCAGGAAGTACCAAGAATAAAAGCCCTGACCCCGGTATTCCAGAGGAACTTCTTGCACTGCTACCAAAGCCAGTAAAGAGCAGACTTGCTTGACCAGCAGTATCTTATGAGAAGGGCCCCAGAAGAGGGACAGGGAAGAGTGCAGAAGAACTGGAAAGAACAGGCTGATCTGACGGTGCTCAGGACCCAACTATCAATTGTAATCAAGCCCCAATCATCATAAAAGAGTCAGGCTGTCCCCAGATGGAAACATGGCAAAGTGAATGTTGATCAGATTACTGCTCTGGACCAAGGAATCAGAATAGGCTCTTGGGAAACACTAGAGCTGAGTGTGGCAACTGGCCAAACCATAGACCCAATTGCCTCTTCATCTGTATCCTATCCCCATTGGCATAATCCCACTATCTCAGTGGAAAGAAAAGGCTGCCCAAAGGTACATGGTGGATGGCATTACTGTTGCTAATGCTGGTCAGCATTGTGATACTTCAGCACTGTTGTTGTATATACTCCCAAAGGATATAGGGCGGACCTAGAATCCTTGAAGAAGTGCACCACTTCATCCATCTTGACTAAAAATAGCACCCAGCCATCAAGGGCAAATCTTTTATAGCCTACTGCATGTTAGGAGTAATGTCCAAATTCTGCAACCAGCATGTCCTTCTCTGGTCAGCGTGTAGGCCATAACTCCCACTAAAGTAACTGTGATGTCCACTGTGAATGCTAATGATTTCTTAGCTATTAAGCAACCCACAATGATGAACTCCCCATATTCCTTTCTGGAGGTTTCAGGAAGCTGGTCTGCAAACTCAGACAAAACTATCCAATTTTAAAAGTTTTATTTGGACAATGATGTCTGCTGGTTCACAGTCTGCATCTGCAGGAAGATCTTCCTGTCCATTAAATCTATCCTTTTCAAATTCTTCCTGTCCATTAAATCCATCCTTTTCAAATTCTTGTCCTCAGGAGTGGACTTAAGCCTTCACTATCAGCCAAAGGGCGCCTCTTTTAAGCTACCTGCCCGGCTTCACTGCAGTCTCTTTGAGCAGCTGCCCACCAGCGTGTACCTGTTTTCTACTCTCCCCACAGCATCATACAGATAAAAGTAAGCATCAAGGCATCCTGCATCTCTTCTCAAAGATAACTATAGCAAAACATGAGAAATGACAGAGACGGGAAGCAATAAGCATATTTGAAGATAGTCCAGGACTCAGGTTTAGCAGGGTAGTCCCAGGTTTGAAAAGTTGTAATAGTAAATTGGCTGGGACAACAATGTCTTAGGAAAACACAGTTGGCAACTGCTCAGCAGCCCCCTTCTCTGTACCATCTGCAGTCCTCCCTAAAACCATGCTCAGTTCTATAAGGGGCTGGGACATAGACCAGAGGAATATATGCATCTTAGAGGAATAGCCATCAGAAAACCAGGGTGGAGGTCAATAAATAGCCAGGAAAGGAACCTGCCCTCTCTCTGCAAACAAAAAGGGCTACTGGCCAGGAGGAGATGAAGCAAATCTTAAGAAAAGTAGAGAGATAAGAGAACATTCATTAAGGACAAAAGTAAAAACCATGCATAAAGAGGTAAAGCATGAGAGAGAAGAGATGAAAAGGAAAGCAATATTATTTTTCCTGCTGAGTGTAGCGTGATTTTTCTCTGTATTTTTCCTTATAGGATTTGTGAAGAAAATAACAAATATCAACAACTGTTGACAGGGCTTAATGATCTTTATACCCTCTATTTTTTAGGAGAATATTCCAACAACATGGGAAAAAATACTGTCCGTATGCTACATTGGGGGATCGAACAGGTAGAACAAAATCAAGCAGAGTGGGTTGTGAATGTACTATAAAGGGTGGGGGCAGCATTTCTGCTCTTCAAGGTGAGATCTGCATTACATGACCAAGGGAGAAGCAGCATCCCTAAAGTGGGAAGCCATTTAGAGAATAGGAATTACAGGTTCTTTTCTCTAAATACACTTTTTGCAATTCATCCTCTGTAGACTTCATTCCTCTGGAATGTGGCAGCTCAGTGCAGTTTAAGTGGAACTTTACAACTGGTTAAAAATACTGATATTATACCAAGAAGCAATATGTTTCAGGAAAATATGTTAGTTGAACAACTCTTGAGATAGTGAGTCTATCCTATTTTGAAAAATTCCAAAGAAAATTGACTATGAAAGGAAGTACTATCAGTATCATATATTTACACACACAAGAAGAATTGTCTAAGATAGTGATGAGCATCCAGGTAAACACTGTATTTCAGAAAAATTGAAGAATAACAACGGCTAGTACTATATTCTGTCTCTGACAGGGACAACTGGCTGATACTTCAGAGGATGGTAAAGTAAGCCTATAATGTAGAATGACAGAATAACTTGCACACAGAAGTTTCTTTCTAACTGCAAATGTCCCCAATCAATGCCATGTCTCTGGTCCTCTTCAAAGCATGCAATTCATTATTTATTTCTAATGAAAAACTACTGGCTAGAGCATCTAGAACAACTAGAAAAGCCTGTACTAAGTGGTTGGAACATTTGAAAACACATATAAGAAGAATATTTTAGGCACCAGCTTGTAGCATGGCGAGCAATAAGACCACTAATGTGCAAATAGTGCAATATATAGCATATGGTACAAATTTTATCATTTAAAATACAGCATATGGCACAATCTTTATTATTTACATTATAATATACACACACATCACACACCACATTACTGACACAGTAAACATTGATGTAGTTGAAACTGTTAATAATTGGAAGTATAATGTAAGTCTGCAAAAATCAATAGTAAGAGTTGTTCTTTCACTGTTGATAGATTAATTCCTTGACATTTTCCAAAAATATCTGTAATTAGATATTTTTTATGTTTTATTTTACTGATCAGGTAAATAAAATTTCACTGCTTATTACTAACAGAAGCATAGAACATGGCTTTCCTCGTGAGTTTCCTATCTTTGAATGCCACTGCTCTGTACTTTCACTCCCACTGTGCTAGAAATTATTTTCAGATGGCCCAGAGGCACTGTAGCACACTCTGCGCCGCCATAAGCAAGACCAATATTTGAGAGCTAACTTAGGACTCCTGCTGCCTCAGCTGGTAGAGAACAAGCATGTGGTAGATGTGATGAGCTTGTTCTCCCGGGGGCTGGGTGCCAGCTGCATTACTCTAAGAGATAGATAGAGTGTGGAATTAATAGTGTCTTCATAGACAGATTGTACTTTTTTTGCCTTTCAATATGAAGAGCCATGTCTTAATGTAAGTTAGTATGGAGGAATACTATCAGGCAAAATAAGTGTTTTCCTTCTGGATATAATAAAAGTATATTAAAGATTGTTTATTATTATTTATTTACTGTAGCACCTGCTATGTGCTAAATGCTTTCCAAATACTTTTAAAAGACAGTCCTGTCCTTAGGAATTCATAATCTCAGGACAGACAGGTAGACAGATGTTAGGAGAAAAGAACCGGAACAACCAGCAAATTAATATACAAGTCAACAAGCAGAAATGTGTTTTTGACAAGACCTTTAATGCAAGTAGGACAGGTGGAAGAGCTTACGGAGGTCCTACCATATATAGGAGACTATGAAGAAGAAAGCCAAGGTGACTGCATGAAAAGCTGACAACAGATGAACAAGTCTGAAAGCACTGGCAAAGCAGATTGAATGTGGGGGAAGGCACAACACAAAATTCAACAAAGGAGAATAAATACAGAGAGGGCGAGTTATGCAGAGCTTTGAAGAGACACCAATGTGATATGATAGATTCAAAGAGGGACATGACCTGATCAAATTAATAAGCAAAGGAATGGAATTTAGCACCTGCATTTTGTATGGACTGAAGCAGAATAATGCATGCATTTCAGATGTGGAGGGAATTGTAGTTGTAAAGGAAAAATATAATGAAGGCCTGAACAAGAGATTTAGCTGTGAAAGTGGAAAAAAAAGGTGGCTCTTGGAGAGGAAGAATCAGCAAGATATGGTCTAGATGTATATATTAGGAAAAGGGAAAGGAAGGAGTCAAAAATTGTCACAAAATTGTGGGCGTAAGTAACAGAGATGATGCTTTGTCTTCGATGACAAAAAATAAGGCAAGTGGAGAAGGTTGGGAAGGAAGATAAGGTTCTATTTTGGCCATCTTAAATAAAGACAGCCAACACATTAGGAGGAGATGTACAAGAGCCAAGCCAAGATGGAAGGAATTAAGTTGGTTAATGAAGGACAGAGAGATTTGTTTGTAACTTGCATAGAGATGATAGCTGAAGGCATGTAAGCTGATGAGCTCACCAAGAAACAGAGTGAGAAGACCCTTGAGGCCTAAGGACATTGTCAGGGGGTCCTCCTCTCCCATTATCTTTGAGGGGGGGCCCAGAACTAAGACACTGAAGGAGTGCACATAGGAAGGAAGATAACTACAGTTACTATATTGTACTAGTCTCTCTTCTTTGAACAAGTGTCAGCACGAATCCCTCTGCAGGTGGACTGGCAAGAAGTATCCTCCTTGGATGGTGGTACTGAGGAGTTTTAGCTCTATCAATCAAACAGTAATTATAGACTGCTCTCTGAAACTTGGTGCATGCCCTGGCTGCCATATCCACGGCAAAACGTTTAACAGAAGTCAGTGAGTCACTATGTTACCGCATTGCAGAGCTCAGAGACCGGCAAGTTCCAGAAGCTGGTGGAGGATTATGCCTGCTCCTTCCCATAGAGCACCGTGACATTTGGAGGAAGAGGCTTGCCAACCAACTGACTGCAGATGGAAATGCAGTATATGACTCCTTAGAGATACTTTGTGATATAATGGCTTGGCCTACACAGGGGCTAGACACAGACAAAAAAGAAGCAGGGAGACAGCCTGAAAGGTACTAGAACAAAGCTGACAATGCATCCAAAGCACACAGTTGTTTTTTCCCAGGTATCAAGAGTGGCTTCAGGAAGATAGACTTCTGAGATCACCCTCTTGGGTGGGATCCACAAGGCTGGAATCTCAGTTTGCTGATCCTTGAGCTACTTCTGCATCCATACCACTACCTAGGCTCTGGCAAGAAAGCAATCCATAGGCTGTGAGCCTGAGGGGACCAATCACTATGACTATAGGATATCATGCTCACAGAGGTCCTGTCTGACATAGATTACTGCATACCCTGATTGGCCGAGTCACAATTCTGGGGAAACACCTGCATGCTGTTTATGCAAGCAGGTGTATCTCTGGCTAGCTGCTGCAAACAGACCTTGCTGCACACTCCTGACACCATGTCTTGGTTCCTCATCCCAGTTGAGCTCCTGACATTTGGCCTCAGTCTTGGCCCAAGTTCCTAAACCCCAACTCCAAATCCAGATTTCTTGCCCTGCCTCTGTTCCACTAACCCTATCCTTACTGGCTTACTTAAATCCAAAGCCATGTGGCTCACTGACCTGATCTTATAGCATGACACTAGTATGGAATGCTGCCTTGACCCTTTAGACTGAACTTGGACAATGACCTCCCTAACCCAGGCTTCAACCTGTTCTCCACAGTAGTGATTCTGACACTCAGGGATGAACAGAGGGGGGGGGAGGGTGATTTCAGCATCATGTTGTCCTTACAGCAGGATGTACAAGACAATCCATCTATGAGGGCTGGAAGCTCACTGACTTTCTGTGCTGAGATTTATAGTTATGAGAAAGAATGTCTTTATGGTAAGGTAGTATACTGAGCACTTCAAAAAAAGCTTCAAAGGGCAGGTCCATGACTTTTAAGGGCTCAATGCTGGGGAGTGTCCTATATTAAGGGTAAATGAGTATGAAGAAGGCCTTTGAGAATTTTAATACTTTGGGATGTGATATGATTGAATACAACTGTAGTGAAGCATGACACACCAACATTGCTACCAGATGAGCCTTGAGATAATTAAATGTTAGCCCTGCATGCTTTACAAGCAGCATATAGTCAAGTATCTTCACTTACTGAGGCCTCCACTGTGCCTATACTGTTTGAGTGGCCCACATGAGAAATCTACTTTTCTTACAGTACCTGATGGGTATTTGAGATGTGTGGTCTATAACTATTCCACTGTGAGCATGTATACATTCCATGTGTCAGGAGTTGGAGAGTTCTTGCAAGCAGGGTTTATACATAACATCAAGGACAAAAAGGGCAAAGTGGACTGACTGCCTCCCAGTTCCTTCTCTAACATGAATCTAGGAATGAGCCAAAGCAGAAGGAAAGGACAGGAGATAAGGGAATACACAGAGGGACCACACATCTTCAAAAGAACTTCCAGTTACTACAAGGTAAGTAACACTCTCCTCTCCTTTGAGTACCGACCTCTCTGCATATTCTACTGAGAGTTTCTGACATGTAGTACTTAAATAGGAGGAGACTGCAAGGGGACTCTCCTGCAGGGAGCAGGGCCATCTGAACAACCACTGTCCCAAAACATGTTTCAGCAGAGGAATCTAGTGCGAAGGCATAATATCTCATGCATGGAACTCCATTTAGCTGCCTTGCAAATGTCAAGGAGAGTTATTTCCTGCAACAATGCCACTGATTTCACTTGTGCTTTTGTAGAATAAGTCCTAACCTCACAAGGCGAAGAAAGATGTAACATCTGGTAGAAGAGCAGGATACAATCTGAGATCCATTTATAGGTCCTCTTGGAGGCTATAGACTGACTTCAGGCTTGTTCTGCTATGGCTAGAGGAAGATTTTCTAACTGATCTTGTTCTTTGCAGGTAAGGAACCAAAGCTCATCTGAGCTCACCAACCCTTCTGGCAATAGCCACAAGAAATGCAACTTTTACTGACAGGTGAGAATAGGAACTGGTTTGAAGGAAGGCTCAATGAGTGCTGAATATACAAGGTTTAAGTCCCAGTCTAGAGTAGGCTTCCTTACTTGTGTGAAGGTTCTGATTATGCCTTTTCAAGAATCTGTTAAATCACCAGGTGAGTGAAAATTGGATAACCGTCTGATGATAGATGGCACGCACTAGTGGTTGTTAGTTGGACTTGTATAGAACTGAGGGAGAGCTCAGTCATTTTGAGAGGAATGTCAACTGATTCAGTATATTTGTGTTTCTGCTGTTCCCAGATGGAAAAACACTTGCATTTCACTGAACAGCATTTCTTGGTGGAATGTTTTCTGATATTATTAAGGATTGTTTCTTTTGAAAGTCCTATGGTTGATTCCCATTCAAAAAACATGCCCTAAAGTCCTTTTGAGCATGTCAAGACTCCACTGTCTTTTCACTAAAAAGGTGAGCTTCATTGAAGGACAAGTAATCCATGGTGTTTTGGACCTCTCCGGGAAATCCCAAGTGTGTAACAATGGCTAACTGCCATGGATTTTGAAGATGTATCTGCTATATCAACTGCAAATTGAAGTATGGTTGTGACCACCAACTTTCTTTCGTCAACAAAAATCTATCTACAAGAGCTTGTCTACAAAGTCTATGAACTTGGAAAAGTTCAGATAGTCATACTTAGAAAACAGTGCTTGATAATTCACTATTCTAAATTGAATACTAGTAGAGCTTTCTTCCCAACAAGTCTAGATGTTTACCCTCCGTCTCAGACAGAATTTTGAATGTTGTTGTCTAGATCTTTCCGTGAAAGACTGGATGACTAGAAGGTTTGGTGCAGGGTGGATAAAGAAAAATTCTCTTCCCTTGGCTGGAAAAGAATCGCATTTTTCTGCCCTCTTCAGGGTAAGGGCACATGTGGCTAGTGTGTACTCAACTACTCTTGCAGATTCCAGAATAACTTTATTAACTGGAAATGCTATTAGCTGACTCCAATAGTTTACAGCAGCAATTCTCAACTGCTATGTCACGACACAAAAGTATGTCATGGTACAGCAATGTGTGCGCCACGGGCTAAGCCCCCCATGTGACTGGAGAGCTGCAGTAGCAGGGAGCTGCTTGCTGCAACACTGGCAGCCTCTCTGTGCTAGCCAGCTAACTGAGGCAGGCTTCTGACTTATCCAGCACACCAGTTGCTGGGGGTAGGGTGTTTTTAAATCTCCTGCCTTGCATGCTGAGCCAGGGAGGGGGAGTGAGTTTCTCCAGCAGCTGTGAATCAGGCTCTTTGTCACAAAGGTGAGCGTGGGGATCGCAGGACTGCAGAGACAGGGCAGCAGGGGCCAGAGCTGAGGACAGGGCCATGGCCATAGCCGGGGTGAGAACAGGTGCTGGAGGGGAAATAGACTTGGGGGTTGGAGGCTACCGGGGGTGGGGGGGGAGGAATGGGGGGAAGAGACTCAGGGATGTGGGGTGGGAGAAGAGACTCAGAGGCTGCCGGGGTGGGGGAGAGAAGAGACTTGGTGGGAAGACTCAGAGGCTGCCGAGCTGGAGGAGAGAAGAGACTTGGGGGAAGGACAGGGGGCTACCAGAGGGGCGGGGAGACAGGGGGCTGCTAGAGGGGGAAAGAGACAGGGGACTGCTGGGGGAGCCTTGGTGTGTCACGTACGGCTGGGAATCCTCCCAGCCATGTTGTGACCGTGAAAAGGTTGAAAACCCCTGGTTTACAGAATATCCAAGACTTTGTGTTGAAGGGCCTATACCTCCTCTAGCAGGATGTGGAGGAAATCTGCCACCCTGTGCAATAATTTCTGAAACTGTTTATGGTCATCTCTGGGGACAGAGATGATGGGGTGATCACTTCATTTGGAGATAAAAAGACAATTTTCTCAGGATAGGTGGAACCCAGCATGTACTCTTCCCCTTCTATAGGGTCTGGAGAAAGCTCCTGTGGAGCAGATGGATTGAGTGACTCCTGAGTAGAGAGAATAGGCTCTGTATATTGAGAGTATGGGTCCCATGATCCCCCGTATGGCCAGTAAGTTGGGTCAGGAGGGATTATGTGGTTGCATGGGGAAACCATTAGTCCCTAGGGTAAATGCTGAGATAGAGGTTGGTACCAAGAGGTTCTAGATCTTCTATCTGAGCTACTATTTTTGGAGGAGGAAATAAAAGATCCTCTTCAGGTAGTTTGGATTCCCCTGAGAAAACGAAAAGTAGATGTAGATCCATTAGCAGCACAGAAACTTCTAATGGGGGGAAGTATAACTAACAGATGGAAGACAGCAGAGATGTCTGTCGTAATCAATGTATTTGGGTGGAGTCAAGATCTCTTTAGTTTCAGAAGGTCCCAATGACAGAAAACTAAAGTTCAGGAACAGCAAAATAATCCTCTGGGGTAGAACAAATTGCTGTCCTCTCTGATGTGAGAGGTGGCCAATCCTCTTGATTGTTAAAAGTGCATGAGAGAGATGGTACTACTGGTTGTTGAAGCTGTCCTTGGTTGTTCTGTTCTGGAATCTAGGGATCCTAATGTTTTGGTTTGGACAATACCAGTAGAATCAGTGTCACCAGTGTGAGGTCTAGTACTGATAGAGCCCTTGTTTTATGGGCTCTTGTGTCATATCCCAAGGCCTCAGAATGCCATAGGTCTTAGCAGCTAAATGAGTAAACAAGGTCAATTTAAACAGAGTTGTATTGGTTGTTTTAGAAACAAACAGAGAACTGTTCTTATGTTTGTGAGAGCATTCCTTGCCTTCCCAGGGGATCTGTGGTATCGATTCCCATGCATGAGAGTTGGATCTTGTGGCAAGAGGTTCATCCCATGTCTTTCCAACACACCTCTCTATCAAGGTCCTGTTCTAGACTATCCTTTTCACTTCATATATCAATATTACCTACAAACACCAAGATGACTTCATCTGTTTATTCCTTGTGAGAATATACAGGATGAGGATAAACAAGAAAGGGTTCAGTGCTGATGTCTGATGCTCTCCTGCTTTTACTGACAGTTTGTCAGTTTCACCATTAAAATTCTGAATATTGACATTGCATCTCTATACATAGCATGAACAAGCCATACAAAGTTGCATTGTCTTGCACAAACCTATAAACACTATCAAATTTTCTAAACATGGAAAGATTGACTCTTTCCTCTTCATATGTATGTAAGTCGCACAAGGAGAACATAAGCTTCCAGAAGCTAGATAAAGTGTTGTCTTTGTAATATTGAGATTCACAACATCTCCATGACTACTAGACTTCATAAAAAAACAAATATTTGCTGAGATTCCAGAATCAGAGATTGCAAATTGGCCTTTTGAGGGCTATCAATGCAAGTCAGTACTTGGTAGAGACACTATTTTGCAGGTTACCATTACCTTTGAATACTGCATCTAATTCAACAGTTTTAGCCTTTTACCCCATAACAAATTTTTTTTTTTTTTAAAAAGAAGGCATGGAAATCTCTCCATTTGGAACCAGTTAAATTGCACTAACAAACAGAAGTTGATTGACTGAATCGTTAGTAATTACTAGGTTTTAAGGATTTGCTGAAGTTTAAGACTGCTCAAAATTATCATATGGCATAGTCATTAACATGAATGATATGCCTGCTGAATTCCATCTAATGCTCATCTGTGATAATGCTTTGCAACTCTTCAGTTAACAGGAATCAAATGAGAACCTGGGGAGGAAACCGGGAACAAGAGAAGGAATCATTCCTTGGACAGCAAGTTTCTAGCTAGTATACCTCTTCCTCTTCAGGAACGTCTTCTTGAGAATCTTCACCTCAGGATGTCTGTAATATTTAGTGTTGTACATTGTAAGATCTAAAAGGACCTTCTCCTTTGTGCAAATCACTGGCCTTGTCTAGACTGATTGATTGAATGGGCAGTGTAGATCTGCTCATTCGATTCCAGAAGTGATCTCTGGTCAATGCAATAACTGCACCCCTTCAAGGGGAGTAAGGCTCCATCGACCAGAGAGCACTTCAAGACGATGAAGCCTAGTGAAGACCCACAGTGAGTAGGAACAATTAAGTGGGCAGGAGATATGCAATCTATCTCCCATCAATTTACGCCCTACCCACCTATGTACACTAGGCCATCATATCCTTGAGTGCTTTCTGAGAATGAAGAGAATTACTCTGCTTTTGGGAATATACAGCCATCTAGTTCAAGGTCATCTTTGAAAAGCTGGTCATCCTGAAAATACATAGATAAGATGTCACTAATTTCTTTCTTTGGGTGTCTGCTTGCAAGTAGGCATGGCACAGAACACCACCAACCTTTTTCTAAAGATAAGTGTCCATGACAGTGTATGAGACAAAGGTCAAAGCAATTCATGTTTCTACTCAGTAGAAACATCACTTGTTTGTTCATCCATGAAAGGTAACATCAATATTTGAAAACAATCACATATGACTTGCTATTCTGATATTTACATAAGTTCAAATACCCTCCTCAAAAGAGCTTATAAATTAAGGAAAGACGTAAGAGAGGATGGTGTGAAGAACAGAGATAAATCATGCTATCTATCATCCAGTGTTGCTAACATTTCATATATATCTCCAGCTATACATCTACTGGCTAAATTCTTGTGGAGATCAACATAGAAGGGGTATTGAAGAAGGATTTGAAGATTAATGGGATAGCAAGTCCTTAGTATGGAACACTTATAGTGTTTGGCAGCTGTTCACGTCTGTATAACAAAATATTCTTTTCATTTTAAAGATTGTAATATTACACGGTCTCAGATATATGTTTTTCCTCAATCTTATTTGATTGAAAACTAATAGAAAACATTTTACTATTAAAAATAGTAATAGCCGGATGAACTGCATCCGAGGGTGCTGAGGGAGTTGGGGGAAGGGATTGCAGAGCTGCTGGCCATTATCTTCGAGAACTCGTGGCAAATGGGGGAGGTCCCAGAGGACTGGAAAAAGGCAAATATAGTACCTATCTTTAAGAAAGGGAAAAAGGAGGATCCGGGGAACTACAGACCGGTCAGCGTCACCTCAATCCCTGGGAAAATCATGGAGCAGGTCCTCAAAGAATCCATCCTGAAACACTTGGAGGAAAATAGAGTGATCAGGAACAGTCAACATGCAAATTGTTGCCTGACCAACCAATTGGGCAAATCATGCCTGACCAACCTGATTTCCTTCTATGATGAGATGACTGGATTTGTGGATGTGGGAAGAGCCGTTGACGTGGTATACCTTGACTTTAGCAAGGCTTTTGATACGGTTTCCCACAGCATTCTCGTCGGCAAGCTAAAGAAGTATGGGTTGGATCAGTGGACCGTAAGGTGGATAGAAAACTGGCTAGTTCAATGGGCTCAACGGGTAGGAATCAATGGCTTGATGTCTGGTTGGCAACCAGTAACAAGTGGAGTGCCCCAGGGGTCGGTCCTGGGGCCGGTTCTATTCAACATCTTCATTAATGATCTTGATGATGGAATAGACTGAATGCTTAGTAAGTTCACGGATGACACCAAGTTGGGGGGAATGGTAGATACTCTGGAGGGCAGGGACAGGATGCAGGGAGACTTGGACAAATTGGAACACTGGGCCGAAAGAAACCTCATGAGGTTCAACAAAGACAAGTGCAAAGTCCTGCACTGAGGAGGAAAAAACCCCATGCACTGCTACAGGCTGGGGACCGATCGGCTAAGTAGCAGCGCTGTAGAAAAGGACCTGGGGGTTATGGTGGACGGGAAGATGAATATGAGCCAACAGTGTGCCCTTGTTGCCAAAAAGGCCAATGGCATATGAAGCTGCATCACTAGGAGTATTGCCAGCAGATCAAGGGATGTGATAATTCCCCTCTATTCAACACTGGTCAGACCACATCTGGAATACTGTGTCCAGTTTTGGGCTCCCCACTACAGAAAGGATGTGGACAAATTAGAAAGAGTCCAGCGGAGGGCAACAAAAATGATTAGGGGGCTGGGGCACATGACTTATGAGGAGAGACTGAAGGAACTAGGCTTATTTAGTCTACAGAAGAGAAGACTGAGGGGAGATTTGATAGCAACCTTTAACTACTTGAAGGGGTGCTCCAAAGAAGAGGGAGGTAGGCTGTTCTTGATGGTAACAGAGGACAGAACAAGGAGCAATGGTTTCAAATTACAGCTGGGGGAAGACAGGGTTGGATATTAGGAAAAACTTTCTCACTAGGAGGGCAGTGAAGCATTGGAATGGGTTACCTAGGGAGGTGGTAGAATCTCCATCTTTGGAGATTTTTAAGGCCCAGTTAGACAAAACCCTGGCTGGGGTGATTTAGTGGGAGTGGTCCTGCTTTTTAGCAGGGGGTTGGACTAGATGACCTCGTGAGGTCCCTTCCAACCCTATGAGTCTATGATTTTAAAATTTTGTTTTACTTAGATTAAATGATGCATGGTACTATTTATGATTAACATTTTATTCATCTTTAAAAAAACAAATTTACAATCACATAAAGTCCCCAAGAAAGAGAAAAAAATCTCCATATACCAGATTATTTAGGAAAAACCAAACCAAACCGCATAGGTACAACTTTAAAATATCCAAAAAAAGAACCCTTACCATAACAGAACATCCAAAGGCATAAACTTTGCAATCTGACATATAAAGCAGCAGGAATCAATTTGCCACTTAAATATATCTCAAAATGGAATGGCTACTTTTGATTTATTTTAGAAGATAAAACTGTAACTCAGTAGAAAGTGCACTGAAAATTAGACTCTATTAAGGTTTTTATTGGCCACCTGTAGTTTTCTGAATGGTGGCTAATATAAATCTTCCTAGACACTCCAAACAACAGACCAAATGGAATGGTCTGTTAGTGGACACACCAGGAATGAATTTGGCCTATTATGATTAAGACCCCACAGTAATGGAGGATGGATAAACTTGAAAAGCTTCCTTACACTTATGCAGTCTCACTTCCAACATTTAGCTTCAATATTTACAGGGCTCAGATAGGATAAGACAAGTCACTTAATTTATTTAATTAATAAAAATTAAAAACAAAAACCTGTTTAACAATATCAAGCTAATTAGACTCCATGCTTTAGACTATTTCTTCATTCTTTGCACAACCACTACCATGTCAAGCAAAACTTGAGAAAATAAATGAGCCTTTTACTGAGTCCTGATGGTTTCTGATGGAACAGAGACAGAAATGAGTTAGTAAAGGTTGTCAGCTTTTTGTGGGATTGGGTCCTAATTTCTTTTTCCGCATATCTCTTTCTGTTTTGGATCATGTTTCCCAGTATGTATTAGGTTGTATTTTTTCCAAAACAAACCTCGGAAAACTTTTTGTTTGCAGTGTTGTTGTGGTCATATTGATCCTGGGATATGACAAAGTGATTGAGGGAATATTTTTTATTGGACCAACTTCTGTTGAAGGAAGAGACGAGCTTTTGTGCTTCATAGAGCTCTCCTAGAGGTATATTACCTCTTTGTACTAAATTCCTTACAATTGAGTCACCTAAGGGTATGTCTACACTTGAACTGCTACACCTGTACTACTATAGTGGTTCAGAATAGACACTCACTACAGTCACGGGAGGGGTTCTCATCACTGTAGTTAATCCAGTTGCCAAGAGGCAATAGCTAGGACAACAGAATAAGTCTTTCATTGACTACCACCACGGCTTAAACCAGCACAATCACATCTGTTAGGGATGTGCATTTTTTCATTCCTCTGTCCCTGCTGAAAGACATGACTATGTAAATTCTCAGAGCAGACCTGCCCTAATATGCTATTTATTCTCTCTTCCATTTCATAAAAAGGTAAACACCACCAGATTAAAACCAATCCCTGCAAAACCTTTAAATGATCTTCACTATTTCAGCTCCCAATTTTATTCTACAATTGAAGAAGTTGTATAGTTTTGCTGTGTGACATTGTTTATGAAATATGACTTAGCAATCCAAACCAAATTTAGAACATTCTTTCTTAAAAGAAGACAAAAATTAGCAACTGTAAATAAAAAAGCAAAGTTAGCCTACAATGCAGAACTTTGCACTGTTGTGACATTGACCCAACTTTGTGGTGCAATTTCCCATTTTATATACTGTGGCAAAGTTCCCCAGCTTGTGCCATGTAACAACTGTTACCCGAGGTGCAGTAGGCCTATAGTAAATCTGCACCACCCTGACAAGTCCTCTTCTCTCCTCAGGACCTTCCTCAGTTACTGTATTCAGGATGGCCTTAGCCTAGGCCTGTGGACCACCATGCTGGTAGGCAGCTCTGGTTTAGGGTACTTGAATTTCTGACCCTGGGGGTTACCTTTGGGCAGGTCCTTTGGTAGGGCTTCGGGTTGCAGTAGTCCTATCTGGTGAGGGTCAGAGCCGGTGTAGCTTCTTTCTCCAGGCAGCCCGTGGCCCTTCCTTCCTGCGGTCACTATCCCCTTTTGGAAGGAGTCTCAGTCCTCCATCTTTGGGAGGAGAACATTTGCTGCTGCTGAAACAATCCTCTTGGGCCTTGTCTCTCCCTTTCCCCTGTGTGCTACCAGAGGTGTGGTTTTTATTGGGCCCAGATGTAGCCCTTGATTGCATTCTGGTGTCCCTGATTGCCCTGCAGCTGTCTCTTCTCTGCCTGCTGGAAAAAGGGCCTTCAGCATTCTATGGCTGACATACCTTTCCTCAAATACTCTTCTGTAGCCATCTGGCCTGACTTTACCACAATACACACAGAAAATATGTTCCTAAAATTTTGAATCAAGGTAAGGCTGACAAAAAGCTTTGTGCCAAAGGATGTATATTTACTAGTCTACCTTGATTCACATGTAAATTAAGTATTGTAAGTCAACACTCTCAATGACTTCTGTTTAGAGCAGTTTGTTCTGGAACCCACAAGCAGAAAGACAGTTCTTAACTTAGTCCTAAGTGGAGCACAAGATCTGATCCAAGAGATGAATATAGTGACTATATAACAATTTCATTTATCATTCTGGGGGTAGACTGAAAGGGGACTATCAAAGAAACCCATCACAGAATGATTTCAAACAGAAGAACTACACAAAAGTGAGAAAGCTAATTAAACAGAAATGAAAAAACAGAAGACTGAAATGTCTACAAACTGTATGGAGACTATCTAAAAACAACTCAGAGGCAGAAACTAAATTATGCCCCAAATTAAAAGAGTAATAGGACCCAAAAATGCCACCATGGCAAAACAGCAGAACAAATGAAATGAGGTGGTTAGAGGCAAAAATGTGTCCTTTAGAAATCAGAAGTCCAAACATTATTGAGAAAAGTAGAAAGCAGCATAAACTCTGGCAAGTTAAGTGTAAAAGTATAATAAAGCAGACCAAGAAAGATTTGGGGAGCAGCTAGCTATATACACAAAAACTAACAGCGAAAAAATGTTAAGGACATCAGAAGCCAGTCAGTGGGGCCATTAGATGATTGAAGTGTTAAAGAAGCATTCGAGGAACCTAAGGCCATTTTCGAGAGGATAAATTAATTCTTTGCATTAATCCTCCATGCAAAGAATGTGTGGAGATCCCCATAATCAATTCTTTTTAGGTGACAAATTTGAGGTACAGTTTTAGACTATGACTTAGATTATGTAGAAGGTTTTGGAACAAAGTGATAAATTAAACGGTAGCAAGTCACTAGGACCAGAAGGATTTCACACAGGAGTTTTAGAGCAACTTTTTCAGTATTAAACAAAAGTTAAGTTCATCTATCCAACGTGATGATGTAAAAGCAATTTGAAAAGAAAAATATTGTCTATTGTCTGAAATGTACTGTATAAGTTTAGTTGCAGTGTACATAAGTATAGTTAGAACTTCACAATTATAAGTAGATACAATTGTTACTTTTACAGTTTGTTCAGCTGGTATTAAGTCTTATACATTTAAGGAGCATTAAAATGTATTTATTCTTTAGTTATTTTTAATCATAACATTCAAATGAAGTTTGGGTCAAAATAAGTAACCTGGCCCAGGGGGCTAATTTGCAGTGAGGTCCTCTTTCAGAGTTGCCTGATAACCTCATGAAGAAATAATTAGAACATTTAAAGTGATAAATTAAAGTTGATGCAATTAACAGTAACCCTCATGATTACTTAATATTTTCTAAGAGCTTTCTAGAAAGCAATGACAGAATTTTATGCTGAGAGATAAAATTCTATTCATGTGGAGAAGTGAATTACATATGTTTACCATATTAAACAGAGCAGGCAAGAATTCAGATGTAGTAAGGATATTAATAAATCATTACTAGGGAGTATAGCTCAAGTAAAACACCCACTCTGTCATCAGGCTCTTTTAGGTTTTTAATGATGATCATAGAATCTTAGGGTTGGAAGGGATCTCATGAGGTCACCTAGTCCAACCCCCTGCTAAAAGCAGAACCACTCCCACTAAATCATCCCTGCCAGGGTATTGTCTAACCCGGCCTTAAATGTTTCCAAAGATAAAGACTCCACCACCTCCCTAGGTAACCCATTCCAATGCTTCACCACCATCCTAGTGAGAAAGTTTTTCCTAATATCCAACCTCAACCTTCCCAGCCACAACTTGAAACCATTGCTCCTTGTTCTGTCCTCTGTTACTACTGAGAACAACCTAGCTCCCTCCTCTTTGGAGCACCCCTTCAAGTAGTTGAAAGTTGCTATCAAATCCCACCTCAGTCTTCTTTTCTGCAGACTAAATAAGCCTAGCTCCTTCAGTTCTTTCAGCAAGTGGATCTGAAATTCCTAAATTTCTGCCCTTAGTGAGAGTATCAAAATTAGTTTGATTTTCCTTTTAAAATAAGCAATCTTACAATAATTCAAATTAATTTAAATAATAAATGTGTATGAGAAAGAAACAAAATTTTAAAAAACAAACCAACCTGGCTGCTGAGTATGAATCTGTAGATGAATCTTTTTTCCCCCTATATCAAAATAAAGACATAAGTGAAACCAAAAAAAACCCTGTGGTCTATGAGCTCAAAACTTCTATCTCTCCTCTTTCATGTAATATCAGTCTTGGTTCTGTAATGTTCTTAGATTATCACACTACGCAGTACAATAGCTGGTCTAGGGACCAACAATGGCTTATTTTTTTAATTAAAAAAATCAAATTTTGTATTGAAAATCTAAATGCTCAGAGACATCTTATGATGTTATGAGGATTCTTGTTACCATCATGATGCCTAAAATCTGTCAACAATCCTCTGTCTTCCTTAAACTTCAAAGAAGAAGTCTTAAGAAAGGAAGCTGAATTTCATGAATTCAGTCACAAATGAAGCAAAAGTTAGATCTTGTCATGTCAGCTACAGCGGAGACGAAAGGCCTAATCCTTCTCCCTTTGAAATCACTGGCAATATTCTCACCAACCTCAGTGAGGGTAGTATTTAGCTCACTGGGTTCAGATGAATTTCAATGGCATAACTCACATTGACTTCCATGAGAATAGGATATAGTGCTTTAATTGGACTAGAGCCAGAAACTTCTCCCCTACAAGCAGTGCTTTTTTTCTGCTGGAACGCACCGGAACGGCGTTCCGGCACCTTTTTTTCCTTCTCCCACCCACCGGCCGCCTCGACTTCCTGGCCCAGAGCCGACCCCGCCCCGCTCTGCCGATAGCGTCGGCCTCCCGGCACGGGGCCAGGATCAGGCTCCGTTGCCGGGGTCTGTCTGCCCTGCCGGGGCCGCGTTCGGTCCCCGCTGCTCCCTCCCAGCTGTGCAGGCTGGGCCGGGCTGGGGAGATTTAAATCTCCCGCCCTGAGCATGCGCAGTTACAGCGTGCTCAGGGCGGGAGCGGACTGGCCGGCAAGCAGCTCTGCCGGCCGTCCCTGTGGTTCCCAGCCTCTGGCCAGGTAAGGGGGCTGGAGGGAGGCCTGGAGAGGGGTGGGGGTGGGGACAAGGAGACGGGCCGGGTTAGAGGGGTGGAGGTGGGGACAAGGAGGGACCCCCGCGCAGGCCGGCAGCCCCCACCGCCCCCTCCAGACCCCCGGGGCTGCTTCCTTTCTCTTCTTTCTCTTCCTCTTCCTTTCCTTCCTTTCCTTTTTTTCCCCTCTTCTTTGTCTTCCTCTTCCCTGCCTTCCTTTCTCTTCCTCTTCCTTTCCTTCCTTTCTCTTCTTTCTTCCTTTCCTTTTTTTCTTTTTCTCTTCTTT
>ML685797.1:5422030-5432845 GCA_007922175.1 Pelusios castaneus
TGGGGTAGCCCTAAGTCGAATTAAGCCTTAGGTCGAGTAGAAAGGTGGTTTAATAAAGTCGACTTAATTTTCATTAAGTCGACTTTATTTTTCTTAAGTCAACTTAAGCAAGCTGCTTAAGTCGACTTAAGGAAAGTGTAGTGTAGACGCAGGGCACATTAAGTCGACTTAAGCCAAGCTTAAGTCAACTTAATTTACCAGTGTAGATGCAGCCCTGATGCCCTGGATGGCAGCAAAGCTGCAGAAGTTGCCACAGCTTCTGTGCACCCCTCCCCTGTAACTCTATTGACAGAAGGGACTGATGACATACCAGTGAGATATCAGATTGCATGCATACACACAGAGCAGAGGTGAGAACCCAGTACTGCAGCCTCATATCTTGACACACAATATCCCAGGCAGTAGACCTAACCTAGATTCAGGGTCTTGGAATTTCCACAGCTCTTATTTAACATGAAGGATATAAGCCCTTTACTTTTATGCTGTCTCTTCAGAAATACTCTCTTTGTTTACTACTTTTTCTAAGCAAGACTTTCCTAACACACTCTGCCAGAGAACACTTTGGGGCTCCAACCAATCCTTCCCTTGAAATCTTTCTTTTTAGTCTACCAATATTTTGTTGAATAAAAGAGTTTCAGCGAAATATAGACACACAGAGTTTACAAACGTCCACCCAAGTTGGAATAAATGCATACACTTGACACTCAAATACTTTTATAATGCCCCAAACCTCTTAGAGATTTTCAGAGCAGTAGATTAAAGCCCTAATCTATTCTTGGAAGTTCCAATTTGCTGTTTACAGGAAACAGATGATAATATCTAGAACTTTGTTTGGCAGATTTTTCCTGAGCAAACTTTATGATTCTCTTTTAAAACTACAGTAACAACACAACTTTATTTAGAAACTGTGAGCAAATGAGGGATGAACCATTTCAGTGTGGTATTAAAAAATACACATAGGAAGATTTTACGAATTTCTACAAAACTTTCAAAAACTTTTCTACATTTTTTTTCATTTTTCCCAGATCGTAACAGTTACTATGTTTACAGGCTTCCTCCTCTATTAATTTGAATTTTACTGTGAATTTCAAAGAAAATCACGCTCATTTAATTTTTCAAATGGTGTCAGTGCTATTTTCGCACCTAAACATCATTAGTCTGTTAATTTATCTGAACAAGGACAATAAATTTGTGATTTTTGCATTCCCCTCCACATAACTGGTTACTTGTTATGTCTTTGAACTATGCTCACGTTTTTTTTTAATTACCTAAATTTACTTATGAATTTACTTATGCAGCATTTTTTCCAAGTAACCAATTAAAAGGTGATGTTCAGAATAGACAACGAGAGAAATGGTCACTTTCCTAAAGTATATATTCAACAAATTTTGGATTCAAAGGGAGATTAAAATACATGAAGAGAAGTTTGTGGGCTTACATGCACATGAAGGAGTCTGTGAGGGAGTAGGAGGGGAAAAAAACAAACAGCATATTACCTTGAAATACCAAAATGATAATTGTTTTTAATTTTGAAGCACAGCATATTGTATTGGGAAAAAAAAGACTCTGGTAAAATGTTTCAATGCCTATTGAAGTAAGTAGGGTTTCTCTTTTCAGTAAACAGAGAAATGTCTAATCTTTCTCTAGAACATAGCTGAGTCTTTTCTGGTTTTGTTTTGCTTTTTAATTCCACTAGTGCTATTTGTGAGTTTTTCGTTGTGTGACAGCAGAAAAAAAAAAATTTAAAAAGTTAAAAGGACAAAAACAAAATCAATGAAAGAACACAGTGCTAAGAAGCAGTAATGTTTAAGAGAAAATCAAAGGAGGGGAGAGTCACTAAGAGACTGAAAAAAGATAAAGGGCAAAGGATTTAAAAATTAAACAGAAGGAAAAAGATTAAAGAAAGAAAGGCAAAAGGCAATGCTAAAGGATTTAAGAAGCCAGTAAAAAGAAAAGACATTTAGTTATGAGAAAGGAATAGCAAGTACTAAGAAAAATACTCAGAGGTAATGAATCAAGAAATAGAAGAAACAAAGTTAAAAATTAATTAAAAACCAAGCAAAAACTTATTTTTCTGCCCAGTAGAATAAAATGTCACTGAATCCAGGGAATTTTTAAAAATCTAACTACCAGTAGTACATAGAAGGTAATTCCTTCACTTTCCTATATGATATCTTTTAACAGAAGTGAATATAAAACGTGCAAGATCATCGAAGTATCACTATAATTAAGAACCTGTGGTAATTCACTATTACTGGGGATGCCTATATCACAAACTTTTGCACAAAGTTCAATACAGTAGTATTAGTCTAATTAAACTAAGTAGACATTTTCATAAGATCCCACTTAATACTAAGAGAGTGTATGTAGTGTTTAAATAATTTATAAATGTACCCCTAATATAAAGTGTGATCGACTTTAAAAAGTGCCAAAAGGGTTCATATTCATTTCCAATAGAGACCAGTACCATATGCTACAGAGGAAGCTGAAAGAATCCCAAAATGGACAGTGTGGAATTAAGTCCATAAAGATTTTTCCTAGCCTCAGGTAGTTAATGAATGGTTTTGCTATAAGACATGATGGTTTATATAAGGTGTCAGCAATCTGTTGGGCAAGGGTTGCCAAGTCTCCTCCACCTTGCCCTCTCTTGTGTGCCATATTTGGCAGCAGCAGCTGGGGAGGGGGAAGGAGCAATGCAGTGGCATGCTGACCTGACCCCTCGGCCTCTCACCCATCCTCCAGGGACCTTGGGACTGCAAGGGCCAGGCAGCCTTTGGACACCACCTCTGCCCAGGGGCGGACACTGCTGGGCCCACATGAAAAACGAGCGGGGCTGGAAGGGCGGGGAGGGGGACAACGGCCAACGGCGAACACTGTGTGAGCCCAGGTAGGATCAGCAGTGGCACGTCTCTGGCCAGCAGGGCACCAACTGGAGAGGGGCGGAGATGGAAGGAGGGAGCAGACACAACGCAGGCCAGCATGGGGCCAGGAGCAGTGCAGCATGCCACTCAAACTCAGCCCACATGCCACCTTTGGCATACATGCCGTATGTTGCCAACATCTGGTTTATATACCTTTTAGCTTTTTGTTTACTGCTGAGAGTATAGGGTCCTAGCTATTCCCATAAAAGTTTAACCCATTTTGTAAAACATGCTAAACTCTTAAGCCCAATAATATTCTATGGCAGTGAGTTCCCATACTTCAACATGCTACCTCAAAAAGTCTCTCCTTACAAGATAGCATTTCCATGCCTCCAATAATTTTTGTTGTCCTCCTATTTCTTCAATATTCTTTTTGAGATGAGGGGACCAGAACTGCACACCACACTCAGGTTTAGAGCACATTGTCCCTTAATATAATTTTATTTTAATATTTTCAATATTATGCCTTTACTAATAAAACTTACATCTTCTTCACTCTTTTCGACCATGATTGAACATTGAGCAGATCTTTTAACTGAGCTGTCCAAAATTACACTTATAGATCTATATGATAATGGTTTCATGTGTTTTATATTTTTAAACTTTAATTACTGTTTCAACTAATTTACCTGGTAAGCCTCACTGTTCTTAACCAATAACCTCCATTTTTATGATCATTTCTCGGTCTCGAAACTCAGAGATGCTGAAATGATGAAGAATATGTTATCATAATAGTTTTCTCCACTATCCTCAAATGTTAATGAGGAAGGAAAGTACTCCAGCATTAAAAGTCACCTTAAGATAATACAGTTTTCATACTCCCTGCCCCAAGTTTAGCTTTATTAATTTAGCTCCAGAAAGATATTCCTGTCTTTTTCTCCTATATACCAAAGAAATGCACAGCTATGACTTGTAGGTAATAACTTACCCTTCTGTTTGACTGAGAAAACCTTTCTACACTAATTCACTTTGTGTTTGAAAACTTTATATGTGATTGAAGAAAGGAAAGTATACTGCATTAAGATATCTGTCCATCACTGTTTACACAATCACATGATCCAATCAAGAAGCAGAGACTGTGATAAAGTAAATTTAATTTGTACAAATATGATTGATGAGGAAACAGATTACCATGTTATTTCTATATTTTGATTTACTGAGAGGTTCCACTTGTAGTATAATGAACTATTACTTTTTATTTCTGGATAAAAGGGGCAGAATAACATACTCAACTACGGCTCATGAAGTACTACACCTACTTTCCAGAATATAAATGTTGTGTACAACAACCCATTACTCATCACCTAATAAATGCATATCTGAACAAACAAGAAGAATGCATACATTTTAAATAACAGAGTTGTCAGGCATAACTAATCTTGTACATTTCTTTTATTAGGTCCCAGGATGATACAGGTATACAAATGAAAGAAAATGCAATATACATTCTCTCCATAAGGCTGTCCTTTGGAGCTTGAACTGGAATTCTAAGACAAGTGGAAATTTACAAAAGATACCAATGATTTTCATGAGTCTAGATGCCAGCCTCCTCAAGGGCTGTGCTATAAACAGAAAATCTTCTAATGACCTATTTTCAGATGATTTATTGTAACAATACAATAACAATACAATAAGTGCAATGAACAATACAAATAAAGTCTTTAATATTAAAATATTTGATTAGGTGACGTAAAAACATGCACACCTGAAAACCGATACATAGAGCCCTGAGTGGATACAAAAATGTGGATCTGGATCCGATTCACATCTTCTCAGTGTCAGTATCTATCCAGTCCACGATCCGCATGCCAGGTTTTATGTGTATCCATATTGGCATCCGTAACAGAGCTTGGGCTTACAGTCAGCATTCTAGCCTTTGATTGGCTCATTCCCCACATGGGTCCTGCCCACTTTTTCCTTTTCCTATTTTTGGTTCGCACGCTGTGCTATAAGATTTCCTTGACATCAATGAAATCTTTGATTGACAGCACAGCACACAAACCACAGACAAGAAAAGGAAGAAGTGGGAGGGGAAGGCCTGGGGAATGAGACAATCAAAGGCACTGACTGATAGTGAGCAGTGGCTCTCCAAGCCCCAGCCTGCTGTGACTGAGACTCTGATTGGCAGACCACAATCAGGGCTGAGCTAGGATTGGCTGGTGCGCTTCCATGTTACCCTGTGGCTGCTGACGCAGATCATAGCAGCATCTGCACTGCAGCAATCTAACGTACCCTGGAAAGATAAAATACAATCCGCATCCGAGGGGCATTCCGCAACAATGGGTCTGCGGATACCACAGATCTGAAGCAGATACTGGCAGATCTGCAGCGTTCTACCGATACAGGCCTCAAACCTCATTTTTCATGTACCTTTACCTATAGCAGCAGTCTTGTCTCATTTTATTCCATCAAATACGACATCTTTTTGGTTATATTTCATGTTCTTTGTTAATCTTCCTAGCTTTCTCCATGTTAACTTTTGTATAAACCAATTCACTACAAATTATCTTCTTCATAACACCACAGAATGCCAGGTGTTTCAATGCAGAAGAAAATACTGCCCTGCTTCATTGAGTTAGCCGTCTACTCTAAAGGACTTTTTACATCTAGAAGGGGAGAAGAAATCATGCTGTCTAAACAGAAAATATGCATTCTCTTCCCCACAGAGCTCATAATTTAAACAATCAACAAAAGGTAGCTTTGACATAGAGGCCCACTGGTGGTGCACTACCCTGTGTCAGCAACTCATCAGGCTTGAAATATTACACTTAATACACTGTCATGATATATTCCTTAAAGAAGTCATGTAATATTACTCAAAAACTAGTAATTCATGATCATTAACAATCTTGTGTGATGCATATATGGAGTGTGTATGAAGAGTTATGGATATATGCTAGAATTACTCCCCTGCCTTTAATTTCCTCCCATTCTATAAGTTTCCCATCTTCAAAGCGTCTGACGAAGTGGGATTTTCTCCCACGAAAGCTCATGCGATAAATAAATCTGTTAGTCTTTAAAAGTGCCACAGGACTCTGTTGCTTTTTTACAATAGACTAACACAGCTACCCCTTTGGAATTTGTTAAAATGTGTTTGGCAAGCAATGCATAAACCCAGTCTACTGTAGAAAAACCAATGTGTATTTGTTTGTCTGATCAGCCTGGTGACCAGGGAGAGACAATGAAGGTTCATTTATATAAAAGGTAAACAAAGCTATCAACCAAGCAAGTTGGAGAAAGAGCCTATTACAGGAACCTGAACTTCAAATGAAAATAATTGGATCAGCCTATTGTATACAATATTACTGTATTATAAACATGCATCAGGTACCATCTTTTATGACAGCCACTGCCACATTAGTTATTAATATCATTTTGAAACATATGAGAAATTACAAACACTCATTGATAGTATGCTTTAAAGACTGTGTCCAAGCAAAGGGAGAAACAAGTTCTCCCTCAGAGAGGAGACACCAATGAACTTAAACAAGGCACAGCCAAAACTAAAATAATGGAAGACCTATTTAAACAAATATCAGCAGAGAGATGGAAATCCACTGTAAGGGAAGAACCTAGCTGGTTTCAGAACTGAGCTTGATGGAGCAGATGATATAATGCAATAGTCTAGTTTTGCAATTAACTGCTCTTTGCCTCCTGGTGGTAGATATGCTGATGGGACGATTGATAGGGTAGAGTTCCGAGTTATTACAGAGAATTCTTTCTTTGGTGTCTGGCTGGTGAGCCTTGCCCACATGGTCAGAGTTTAATTGATCGCCGTATTTGGAGATGGGAAGGAATTTTCCACCAAGGCAGACTGGCAAAGGCTCTGGGGACTTTTCGGCTTCCTCTGTACCATGGGGCATGATTAAATTGCTGGTGGATTCTTTGTATCTTGAAGTTATTAAATCATGATCTGAAGACTTTAATAACTCAGTTATACATTAGAGTTCTATTGCAGCAGTGGGCAGGAGAAGTTCTGTGGCCTGCATTGTGCAGGTGGTCAGATTAGATGATCATATTTGTCTCTTCTAATCTTAGAGTCTTTGAATCTATGAAACAGCATAGGTCACCCTGAGTCTGGGACAAAACAGTGAATTTTCAATGATCAAAAGAGATAAAAGATACCATCTGGGCCTTCATCACTTAACAGATACAAAGGGCCAGAGCTCTTGGAAACAGAAGAAGATGGGTCCTTCAACCAAGAGAGATGAAGTCTCAGGGAACAGAATATAGATGAAAAACCTACTTAGGCAAAGACTTTTTATTTATGAAGACAAAAAAAATCCAGTACCTTATACTGCTGTGCAATGTCTAACTGGAAAAAAAAGTCAGACATGGCTGGAAAGAACAAGATTGTTAAGAAACATATCTTGAACCAAGGCTGGAGCTTATTGAATTAAGTCAATGCCACTAAGAAGCACAATGTACTTTTATTTGCTTGTAAACATTTTGTCCTCATTTCTTGTATTTGAACTCACTTAAAACTTTTCTTTTTGACTGAGTAAGCTTGTTTTACATTTTACCTAAATCAACCTCGTGCTGTGTTTGAACAGAACGGATTTTTAACTCAGCTGAAGTAATAATTTGTGCTTTTGTCTCTTTAAAGGAGCAATGAACCATATTTATTTCTCTGAGTGATCCAACTCAGAGCAGACAGTTCTGGGGAAATTTTGGACTGACAGTGTGTTGGGATCATCCTGCAAGCAATAACCAAAAAACCTGACAGTGAGAAGTCCAGAAAGAGCTGCTGGAGACACAAGCATAAATATGAGATGAGACGGAAGACGACAAATCAAGCATGGAACGCTAGATTGGTGAGTCATCAGTGTAAATATGGTACTGAAACTGCCAGATCATATAAAATCCCCGATAGAAAGAGCCAGTGATTGAGTCCTGTGTAATACTTACAGAGCATAGGAGAGGAGAAGGAGCGTATCCACCAGCAAAAGGGACACTAAGATAATAGCCAAAGATGCAATACAAAAACAAGGAATAATAGTTTCACAAAAGCTAATGGAGGATAAAATTAGAGAAGGTGCTTATTTAGGCATAAAAAGGTCACATTAGACACCTTGGTAAAGCAATCTGAATGGAGTGAGAGGAAGCAAAGTTGAATCAAATCTGGCATACAGATTTAGAAGTGAAACTCCAGACAGTGGTGGTACACTGAGTACTAAATTAATCTGGAGGTGAAAGAGAGAAGAAAGATGAGGCAGTGGTCACAGAGGCAAATGGCTACAGAAATGAGGACTGTGAAGACAGGATAGACCAGAGCATTTTTGTATTCTGGGGAGTGGAGGGGGCGGGGACCAGAAGAAAATGAGAGGCTGATGACCAGGATAAGAGACAATGTGAGAGAGCGGCAACAAGGGAGATAAGAAACTAGGATGTTATGGGCCACTAGGGCACGGGGGGGGGGGGGGGGGGAGAGAGGAGAGATGCAAGCATAGAATTTTAGGATTTGCAGGGTTTGGCCTTCCTATCCCATTTAAATTTTGCTTCAACAAAGTCTTCTCAATTGTTTCTTTCCCAAAGGTAACAGATGAGATCAGAAGGTGGCATTTCTTCCTACTTTTTTAAGTTCCAAATGGGTAGCCATGTTAGTCTAGTTCAACCAAAAAAAAACAAGGAGTCATGTGCCACTTTTGAAGACTAACGAATTTATTTATCACATGTATCTGGTGATGTGGGACTCTGCCCACGAAAGCTCATGATAAATAACTCTGTTAGTCTTTAAAAGTGCCACAAGACTGCTTGTTTCTTCTACTTTTTTAAGAATTCAAAATCAATTTACAATTCTTATTTAACTCCACTTTCAATGTATATACAACATCTTTCATTTAGACGAATGTTATGAACTTTGTGTACAGTGAGCAGAGTTATTGGAGAACGATGGCTCCTTATATGATGCACATTAGTATGCTCATAACCTATCACAGCAGAAATTTGAATCATTGTGCAGAAAACCCTCAGTCTACAGAGAGAGAGAGTCATCACACTGAATCTCCTACCAGACATATTGGGGTAAGGCATTGTAATGTGTAGGTTGAGAGGGAACAAATATTTCAATAATCCAGTTTGGCAGCCCAATACAGAAAGGTGTAGGCATCTATGCTTCCAGCAATCTTAGCTTCAACTCTTCTTGTGTTTGTTCATGACTGGAAACAGAAGGAACCTAGTGTCTTGGAACCCTGTAACATCCCACAGACAGAACAAATAAAGATAATCATCTAGAAACAGAGCTAAGACTTTCCCTCCAAGAAATACCATGGAATATTTAACCAAAAAATCCTATTAGGGTACATAGCGTAAAAATATTCACATCATCTCCTGTTAGACAAAGCAGCAGCATTAGACAGACACACACACACTGACAGCTGAGAATATTATGGTGAGTGACTGAGTTGCAACTCTGGTAGAGCATCTGGCCTGTTTTTCAGTCTTGGCACCCCAAATCAGAGGTTAGACAAGGAATATGCCTGCATGTTTCATCAACATCAGACTTAGGCATTCATGATCTTATTTGTCATACTAATGTGTAATGTAAGTTATCAAGCAGGAATCAGTAAAAGAGAAAAGTGAACAGTATGAATAAAAAAAAAATATGGACTAAAACAAGGATTACATGGAAGCAAAATTAATATTTTTCTCATTAAAATAAACTGATCATATACTAAGTTGATGCTTTGAATTTTTGTAGGGGTCTTTGATTTCTGAGTAACTTCTCATAAAGGTGAGCTAATATGTAAGAAAAGAGAAAGTATATAGTCAAATGGTCCAGGCATTACTCAGATCCTATTTTTTTTCCTCCAGAATTCAAATGATCCCTGCAGGCAATCAACAACTGCTAGATCTGTGGAATGTGCTCTTTGAACTGTACGAAAGCCTTCAGCCTTTCGTGCATTGCTGCAAACAAAAACTGCCAAGTGTAATTATTTCTCAAAAGTAATGTTATGGAAGTGTTGCATGTTCCCCCCCCCCCCCAGTTCCAAAAACAACTGTGTACAAAATGTAATTTCTGAAAGCAAGAAAAAGTAAATTTCCCCTGTCAAATTCAAATGAGACTTATTATCTTTTTAAACAATGGATTCAAATGAACACCAGGCAAAACTGTTCTCCCTGTAGTTTTCTTACAACTCTATTTCTATGGGACAAATCAAAGGGATGAATGTGTGTTGTCCTTGTAAGAAGATTTCTCCACTCAGTGTTCTTTTTAAAAAGAAAAGGATATTTAACTTATATTAAGCTACACACCCACAAATTGTTGACATACCAATAAAAACAAGAAAATTCACAGTTAACAGAGCAGTAATTTTCTTCAGTTACCCCAGTGTACCTAAGATTATTATACAAGCACTGCAGAACAGATAACCTTGTGTGTTTCTCTCGATTTAATAAGAAGTTTGCTATTTTTGAAGGTAGGTATATTTATGGGTTATGTTTCCTTCTGTTGGTGATGAAACTATCTCCGTTGTGTCTGGGGATTTTTGTTTGTTTTGTTTAAGGTCTTGGATGTTGGGAATGCAGGTGAAGACACTCAGTCCTTAAACAAGTTTCTAAATTTTGGAGACTGCTGCAGTAAAATTTCAGACTTGAGGAATATTTTTATAGTACTGGAGGAAACTGGATGGAGAGATGGACTTTTTACCCTTTTCTTTTTTGCCACTTCCAAATCTGTCCATCTATCCCATCCTTCCAATATAGCAGGTGGTAACAATGTGCTGTGCTCCTGCAAACTACCAGTCTGCTTTTCTTCCTCAATCAACAAGATTATCACAATTGCATGCTCTACCTGAAATACCTGGTCAATTCAAGAATGGGAAGTGGAGGAAGGATCCATCTAGGGGAGCACTCTCATATACTTAAACTGTTATACCTTCCTGCTCAGAGCTTG
>ML685797.1:5433245-5444207 GCA_007922175.1 Pelusios castaneus
TCTAGAAATTGTAAATATTAAGGTTTTTTTAAAATGTTTAATGCACAACAATGTATATTTGAATTAATTTCTTAATTGGGATTTGAAGTTAAAGAATGAAGATCCACATGAGAAGCTACAAATTACACCAGAAAAAAAATCATTCCTTATATTAATCAATAATACTTTCTCAAAGTGGGTGCACTAAGATAGCACTGTCCACTTCCCCAAGTTAATACAGTTGAGAGGAAGTATAGAGAGAGAACAGATCTGTGAACCAGCAGACCCTCTCTCACTTAATAATGTTTCTATACTTGTGTAATGCCATTGATTTCCATGGAGTTACTCTGCATTTATAGTGGTATAAAGGAAAAGAGAATCAGGCCCAAGATGTTTAACTATTGCTAGGATCTAAATTCAGATTCTTCAATCTTGTTGGGAGTTACCCTGTTTCTTAAGTACACCAACTTCAAAGGCCATGTCTACACTAGAAAAAGTTAGGTCAACTTTGTTCAGTCGACTTAAAGAGGTTATCCTGAACGGGGACTTAGTAAGTCGACCTAACTGCCCTTAAATCGACTTAATAAAGTCGACTTAAGGGTTAATCCATGTCCACACTGTGCTTAAGTCAACCTAAGGAGTTGACTTAAAGGTTAGGTCAACCTAACCGGCGGTTCTTACTAAATTGACTTAAGCTTTCATTAAGTCAACTTCAGGAATTTCTTAAATTGTCTTAATGAAAGTCCAGTGTGGGCGTGGAGTAATTTAGGTCGATTTAATGCTACTTAAGTCGACCCAAATTGCCAGTGTAGACATATCGAAAAAGAGGAAACTCCAAGTAAAAGTACAATTAAACTCCCTATCCACTAAAACCATGTTGGATTAGGGCTTTGAGAAACAGCAGAAGTGGGTTCAAAATTCCCTTTACTTGCCTGTTCTCTGTGATGAATAAATACTGGTGCATGCAGTTAACCATTGATTGAGTATGCTAACATGCATGTAGCCTGGAACCAATTGTGCAGAGCTGTAGGAGGAGGAGCCACTAAAATCTAAATGATCAACCGTGCAATACTGTAAGTCTGACCAAGATCTTGCTTCTGGACATTCTTAATACATTACCAAGCCAAGGAACTGACAGAGATTGAGACACAATGAAAATATATAGGAGAGGGGAACCGAAGGCACATAAACAAGGATGAGGCTATGGTGAAGCCAAATTGCACAGTTAAGGTAAAATTCTGCAGTTAACATGCAGGACTGGTAAATACAAAGTGACTCCATTGGAGGATTGTTTGCAACGAAGCCAGATTCCACACCAACACTGCACCACATGAAGAAGAATTAAGGGCAAACAAGTATGGCAGAGATGTGACCCGTAGGTCCGTATCTATGCAATTCCACTATACAAGGCTACAGACACTTTAACAAATGTTGCATAAAGTCAGTCACAATCATACACCCCATTTGCAAGTTGAAAAGTGATCCTACAGTTAGCCAAAACAGAGCCATCTATGCAGACTTTTTATAGGAACTAGCAAAGACAAAGTTTGCCCAAATACGAGATGCAGAAGGGAAAAGAAGAGATAATTCAATATACTTAACTGATTAAGGGAAAAAATCCCAAGAGGAACTCAAGATTTAAAGTCTTGCAGAGTTTGAGAAAACATTTCTCACTCACCTCAGGATTGCTGGATTCAAGAGCTATTTTCCAGGCTTACAAATAAAGGCACATTATCAGAGTTATAATTTGGGAGAGCCTATACAACATAGGTATTGCCATTCCAGATCAGACCCAAGATTCATCTAATTCAGAATACTGTCTTCGACAGTAGCCAGCACCAGATGCCTCAGGGAAAGGTGCAAAAAACTTCCATAGTAGACAGATGTGGAATAATCTGTTCCCCATGAAGGCCTCCTTAATAGTGACATATTAGTTTAACTCTGAAATATGCAGTTGATCTCCTTTGACAAACAATTCCAAACATGTGGGTCTGTAGGGAAACATTAATATAATGATTCATTTCTCTTACACTTCCCAAAACTTTAAACATAATTGATTAAACCAATTCTGACAAAAGAATTTGCTCTTGGGCAGACACTTCTAATGCCAAGTTTCAATCCAAAGCAAATTTTTAAAGAACACTTGTTAATCTTGAGGGATAAGTGGAAAGAGGTTTATGATGGACTGCTAATAGGAGAACTTTTATCTTCAGTGTTTTAGCAACTGTCTTAAAAGATTGGTTTGTTCTCTTCAAGCCCCTGGATTCCAATAAACAAACAAACATACCATACTGCTTAAGCCAAATGATAGATTCAAGTTCTGAATGAGATGAGACTAAGCTTCCAGCTCTACATACCAGCATAGAAGTGTATGAATTAAATAGTTTTAAGAGACAGGAGTAGGAAAGTAGAAAGAATTTATTTCAGCCTAATGCAAGTTTTGGAAAGATTCTTACTTATATTATGAACAGAAATAATGGACTTCTTGAATGGTCTATCCATTCTTGTGGTCTGTTTTTATTCTAGATTTTCTAAGGGAGAGAGTCACCTCAGTCACCAATAACAATGGACCTTGTCAATTGGATGATAATATATTTCTGTTAAGAGGGTGATAATCTTACTGACTCCAGCCAGTTTAAGCCTTGAAGAAAAAGAATTGTTAGTCTTTTTAATTTTTGTATTAGACATAACCGCACGGTTCAGGCTGTGTTGGAACTTACAATTAAGGCAGGAGTATATTTCTTCTGTCTCACACTATTGATTTAAGTTCATGTTCAGATTTGGCACAGTAACACAGAACAACAGAATTTTTTATATTTTTCTCCTTTTTGAAATTTTACTTGTTTTTTCTCTCACAGTTCCGCAGCTACACAACGCACTCATAAAATGTTGTCAGAGGACAGTTTCTCTATAACAGACTGTTGTTGGTGGTTCTTTGACAGAGTTAATGTCCTCGTGAATGGGGGAAGCAGCAAATGTGCTATATCATTTTAGTAAGGCTCTCAACCCAGTCGCATTTAAAATACTCATAAGCAAACTAGAAAAATTCAGTCTAGATGACATCGAAGAGAAACTAGCAAAACTCACAAACTAACAGGAACTTTTTCTGTTCTGTATAACAGAAGGAGGTGGTTTTCCAAATAATTGTAGACCCACTAAATGATCAAGATGCTAAAGGAGCACTCAAGGAAGACAAGGCCATTGCAGAGAAATTAAATGAATTCTGTGCATTGGTCTTCACTGCAGACCTTTCTTTTCAAGTGACAAATCTGAAAAATTGCCTCAGATTGAGGTGCCAACAAGGGGGTTTGGGAATAAATTAAACAGTAATAAATCACCAAAACCAGATGGTATTCACCCAAGTCTTCGGCAGGAATTCAGATGTGAAACTGCGCTACTACTAACTGTTGTATGTAACCAATCACTCAAATAAGCATCTGCATCAGATGACTGGAGGTTAGCTAATGTAATACCGATTTTTAAAAATGACTCCAGAGTCAATCCTGGCAATTATAGGTCAATATTTTTAACTTTAGCAACAGGCAAATAGGTTAAAATTATAGTGAAGAAGAGAATAATCAGACACAGATGAAAATGATTTGCCAGGAAAGAGTCAACACAACTTTTGTAAAGGGAAATCATGCCTCACCAATCTATCAAAATTTTAAGGTGTCAATAAGCATGTGGACAAGGATGAGACAATGACTATATAGTGTATTTGTACTTCCAGGAAACATCTGTCAATGTCCTACATCAAAAGGCTCTTAAGCAAAGCAAGCAGTCATGAGATAAGAGAGAAGGTCCTCTCATATACATGTAACTGATTAAAAGACAGGAAATAAAGGGTGGGAATAAATGGTCAGTTTTCACAAGGGAAAGTAGTAAATAGTGCCCTCCCCCCCTCCCCAAAGGATCTATAAAAGAAAATGTGCTGTTCAAAATATTCATAAATGATCTGGGAAAGTGGGTAAAGAGTGCGGTGATAATATTTGCAGAAGATTCAAAATTACTAAATCCAAAGCTTACTGCAAACAGTTACAAAGAGAACTCATGAAACCTGGTGAATAACCAACAAAGTGGCAAATGAAATTCAAGGATCAGAAGTGCAAAGTAATGCACACTGAAAAAAAAAAAAATTCCTGCCATACATACAAAATGATGGGTGTCTGTATTAGCTGTTACTACTTAAGAATGATTTTAGAGTCATTATAAAAACATTTCTGAAACATCTCTGAAAACATTTGCTAAATATGCAGCAGCAGTCAAACAAGCTGAGAGAATTAAAGAAAACATTAGGAAAAGGATAAAATAATTAGGCAGAAAATATCACAATGCTACTATAAAAATTCCATAGCACACCACGACCTCGAATACTGTGTCCAGCTCTGGTCACCCCCTGTCAAAAAAGACACATTAGAATTGGAAAAGGTAGAGAGGGGAACAATAAAAATGATTAGGGGTATGCAACATGTTCCATATAAGGAGAGATGAAAAAGACTGGGATATGTATTTTAGAAAAGGGATGGCTAAAGATGGACATGATAGAAGTCAGTGGGGAGAAATTGAATAAGGAAGTTGTTTTTTACCTTTTCACATGAAAGAGCCAAGAGTTAACCAACGAAATTAATAGGCAGCAGGTTTAAAATTAACATAAGGAAGTACATCTCCACACAACACACAATCCACCTGTGAAACTTGCTCTCAGGGGATGTTGCGCAGGCCAAATATGTAACTAGTTTAAAAAAAGAATTAGATAAGTTCCTGGAGGATAGGTCCATGAATGATTATTAGTCAAGATGGTAAAGGGTGCAATCCTGTGCTTGGGGAGTCTCAACTTCATATTGTCAGTAGCTAGGATTGGATGACAGGGTTTGGATCACTCAATAACTGCCCTATTCTGTTCATTCCCTCTGAAGCATCCAGCACTGGCCACTGTTGGAAAACATCACTAGACGGTCCATTGGTCTGACTGAGTGCTGTCATTTTTTTTTATGTTCTTAATGTTTTTATGGTTAGTGATAGAACTTTAAGTCCAAATGCTTAGGCTGCAAATGCATCTTCAAACATCTAAATAAAAGCCTATTCTCAGAATATAAGCCACCAAGTTGGTGTGAAAACACAGCTTGCACTGCTAAACATAAATGCCTCTTTGTAGCTAGGGACAACATTCATACAAGACCACTATAGCTTCTCTGCAGCAGTTGAGGAAAGTTAGTCAAAAGCAAAAGCTATTCAAAATATAAGGCAAGAGCCATTTCCTGGTTCACTGTCTTTCGAAAGCATAAAGCCTTCCTCCATCCCTCCCCTCAGCTTTCTTCCTAAACTCACTTGGGCAATGTACTTTTGATCTCACCTAGGCACCCTCCTGTTGCTTGACATGAGGAATAATTTTGTCCTTCTGTGGTTTATGAACAGCATGATCAAATTAATATTGTTATTGGAATCTGGGTTTTGGCATTTATTAATTTGGCAATTTATATGTTGCATTAGCACAGTTTTTTGCACTGAATTTCCTAGGTTATTTTAAAGGAAAAAACCAAAAAGTCCTTAAGGCTATATAAGCACTTAATCCAACTCAAATACTGAAGAGGACATAACCTTTTAAATCATCTTAAATATTTACGATGCCATAAGCCCTTAAAACTTCCTGAAATACTTAGCCTTCCTTAAAACCTTACACCACTCAAAATCCCAAGAGTGACCTAAGCACCTAAACCGCCTCAAATCCTTCAAAAGGACACAACCTTTAAACCAACATTCAAAGACTAGTTTTTAGAGATATCGTCTCTTACTGCAGGCACTATTTTATCTGTTTTTGTCCATAAATCATACAGCAAGATATATGAATATTATCTGCATCCACAAAACCATCATTGTGATGATAAAATTATTTAGTGTCTGCAAAAACAGGAAGCAAGGTGAGTGCCAGGTGAAAATCCAACCCCAAATATTACAAACAGAATAACTAACTAAGGCGTATGTTGTCCATTTATAAATGTGTTAAGTCTTTAGGACTGACTGGTGTCTATGAACATGTACTGAAAACAATGGATATAATAGTTGTATACTGAAAAACTGTGCATATGTATGGTACAGTTCAAATGTGAACACCCTTAACTATTTTTGTATGGAAATGTTATAGTCACTTTTCAACTGTTCATAAATTTTCATCTAGCTTTTTTTTTTCCCCCTTTCCTCTACATTTGTGCTCATTCTCCATTACTGCTATTTATATGATAAATTTCAAAGACCAATTGTGTTGTGCATAAAAGTAAATGTAATCTTTAAAAAAAATAGGTCAAAGCAAGTAAGTTTTCTTCCTTGCACAATTCAAAAAAACCTGATTCCATGTTGCTCAAACTTGAGAGAAAATATGCACCTTTGGCAAAGAACAAATTCAAAAACATACAGCACAAATGAAATTTTAAGTACATTATGAGCATATGAATATCAAGTGAGAAAATGTAAATCATTGTGCAGTCTTAACTACTGCATACCAAGTACCACAAGTATCCATTCTCATTTATAGAGATATATTTGCAAAACATGGGGCAATTTAAAGGTTTGGATGATCTATCCTATTTGCATCCAATGAGCAATATATACTGGATATTCACAGCATAATATTATATATGCACCCACCCACAGGGTAAAATTTGCAAAAGCACCTAAAACATTTAGGAACATAGATACCACTGTCAAAAGTGACTTAGGCAATTAGAAGCCTAGGCCTGACCTACACCAATAATGAAGGTCAATGGAATGTGGCTTCCATTGACCACTGTGACAAAGTTTCTCCTCTAGCTTGATGGGTCCCATGCTTCCATCTAGTGATGGGTCAGAAATTTGCTTCACTCCTGAGTGTTCTCATAAACCCTTGCCTCTTTGCTGGTGCTCTTGTCCCTCCAGTGGATGGCTGGTGGGAGTGGGGGGTCCCAGTCCCACTCTGAACTCTGGGCCCCAACCTAGGGACCCCTCCAAATCCAGCCGCCCTCTGCTGCTTCCAGGAACTGGTTAGATTCCCTGGGTTACTTCCCAGTGCCCCCTAGATATAATGTCTGGACTCTACTCAGCCAGGGTACCTTCCTGGCCTCCTTTCCAGGGGAAGCCCTTGGTCTCTGACAGTCCCACGAGGTGTGGTAGTGCCCAGTTAAATCTTCCCCTTCTGCCATGATCTGCTTCCCTCAGGCCTCCAGACCTTCGGACAGGGCTTTTTCCTTCCCCCAGTCTTTATATCTACAAGGTTTTTAATGACCTGCGTTCTACTCCTTCTCCTAGATCTGTCTGCCTTCTACCCATGTCTTCTCTTCTCTTCTCTCACACACACTGGTAGCTCTCATCACTCTCACACTCCAGCCATACCCTTTCTCTGGAAGGAAGGCTTTTAACAAGTCCTAAGCAGGGTCTTGATTAGCTCCAGGTATGCTAATTAACCTGAAATAACCCCTGTTAAGCTACCACGGGAAAAGGGACTTGCTGAGCCTGGGGCTGATATATTGGCCTTCTACTGCTCTCTGGAATCCCTCCAGTCAGACCCTTTCACACCACATAAAGTATGCTTCTCCACTGACATACCAATTCCGCCGCCCTAAATACTGAACTTAGCAAAATCACCTCTGCAAGTGGTGTAGTGCAAAAATGGAACTGTATGGGTCACATGAGCATCAATGTAAGCCTAGCACAAAGAAGATCAATATCATTGGCTTCATAACACTCTGGACATTTGCCCTCTGCTGCACCATGGACATGTAAAGAGAAAATAGCTCCCCTCCTCAAGCCCCAGGAAATTTTGAATTCTGATTTCCAATTAGGTCAACATAAAGAGAGCTTGCCAGCAGAACTGATCATGGCTGTAGCCTTGAGCTGACATGAGGTCTTGGATCTCATTGGTCTATGGGGTGAAGAGTCAATTCTGAGCCAGCAAAAGAAATTTGGATATCTACAATAACATATCGCATGCATGTTGGAGAAGTGAACCCAAATTTTGGCTATTTGTTATTCTGCCGACTGAATTAACAATTAGCATTTTGTGCATTATCTTTGGCACTTTACAAATATTATCCAAAGAGATAATTTGGCACTTTACAAATATCATCTGATGAGATATTTATCTGCTAACCTTTTTTTAAAGAGGGAGAAAACAGGGCAGAAAGGCTAAGTGACTTACCCCAGGCCACACTGGGAAATATAAACAGTGTCACATGATCTGAAAATTGGCTGATTGATTATAAGAAAAAAGTTATGATTAAAGAACAATGCAGCAAGCTGTGGACAAGTATCTACTGTGGGTACTGCGAGAATCAGCATTAGGTAGCAGTTCATTGGCAAACACCATTCAGAACAGAGAATTATTAAAACGGACATAGTATTATTAGAAATATGGGCAGAAAACAAATGAGATTCAATTCAGAAAATGCAGACTAACACCCTGATCCTGCAGTTTTGCGTGGAACACTTATTACTGTGAGTTCTCTTGTTCAATAGATCTATTGAAAGTAGTAAGCTTTATTGGTAATGTATAGGATTAGGCCCTATTACTTATTATCCCCTCAATTCAGCTATAACACACATTTATCACAATATTGAAAATCAGAAGAGATGCTAGTCAGTATCTTTGATCCACGATCAACACAACCCATCAACCTGTTTTGAATCACCATATTTCCCTTTTGCATCTATTATCAGAATACTGTTCTTTTCAGAACAGCAAGAAAAAATCCTCTATAGATTTTGATTGGCCTCAGCCTCTTTCTATGGGAAGGCAAGAAGAAAAAAACATTTTTTAAAAATCTTCTTTCAGATGTTTTATAATACAAAGGGTGAAAAACTTTAAACTTTTCTGATGAAGTGGAAAAATGTGAATTCACCACCTCCTGGATATAAATGGCTCATAGTTCTTATCTTCTGCAATGTCAGAACTGCTTGATTCTTTGGAAGGTCAAAAGCATTAAGTCTCATGATACTGAACCTGGCCAGCCATGGTCATAACCAAAGAGTAATCCTTGAAGATATCAGGCTTGTCACAGATGAGAAGCAAAGTGGCTCTCTCATGGATTCAATGGGAAGGAAGCCATTTGAATGCCAGACCTTAAACTTTTATTACAAAAAGGAAGCAAATTTATTTCCTGGCTATATAAAGAAGACTTAAAAGAAGATTTCAAAACCAAAGTCCACTAACTAAAACTAGTTTTACACTGGAGTTTAGATGGTTCTCAGCAAGCATGTTTTTGATCTATGGGCAGTTACAAACCTGTCTGAATCTGATGGCATGTTAGCTGCCTTTCACTCAGACTAAATGAAGGAGCAATCAAATGGACATTTGTTTAGTGATCATTGAAACAATGGAAGCCCCTGCCCAAAGCCAATACAGATAAACACAGAGGCTGGGGATTAATTGGTGGAGTTGTGTATCTGTGTGTCAGAAGCAGCTATGGAATGAGACTGCGAGCAGCAGAAAATTATGATATAAGAGAAGACCTGGCAACATGACCCTGAGGGGTTAAAAAACAAGAAAGAGGTTTTGGGGCAGAGTCCTAGCTGGAAAAAATCAGGCTTGAAATTAACAAGGAAACTACTTTGTGTGTTCGATTCTACTGCATTCAGTTAAACAGGACTTTGTGTACATTCTTTGTAAATTCAACAGGACTGAATCAAAGAAATGCTTGCCTCATCATGTTATCTTCCTAATGAAAACAACCTGTAACGCCTTAAATATTTTATTTAACTGTTTGGACCAAAAAGAGTACCACTACAGTAACTGAACAGGATAATATCCTTGGGCTGATTATATAGATATAGTGGAGAGAATTTTGTGTCTGGATCTTGTCAGATATTTTCAACCAGTTAGAGGGATGGAGCCTTATGAGACTGCTCCTCTACAGCCATACCAGTCATTCACTTGAACATAGTTTAGGAACTGGAGAATTTAGCTGTAGGGCCTCAAGTCAAATTCTTACAAAGACACTGTAGGCTTTCAACGTTGAAATACTCAGAGGCATCTTTTTCTTCATAATTTTTGTAGGACTTTACATTAATGTACACATGCTTAGCAAGATTTATATACTAAGGTATGCATGTACTGAATTGTTTCAAATCCTTTGTTATAAAAAAATATCAAAAGTTGGGGAAGAGGGAAGACAAAGAATCTGCTCAGAGTCCTCTGCTTCCGTAACGGGAAAATAAAACTTCCCCTCTTCAGAATGGATGGCTCGGGGCCTCCCAGGTCTGCGAGTGGGTTCTGCCCTCAATAAAGACCCCCAAAATCACCTTCATCTGCTTAAATAAAGGCAAGAGATGCACCTTGGGAATCAAAGTTTAATTTAACTCTTCCACCAAAGCAGACATCATTCCTAAAATATCTAGTGATAGCACAGCTAACTCTTGCAAGAAAATCAGCTAAAACTACCTGTCTTTTTTTCCATCAGAATAAAATTGGGGGAAGGTGGTGAAGAGAAATGGGATAAAAATTTAGTTTTATTTCACTGACGCTACTGCCTGTCGCTAAAAGATGAAGGGCTGAAATCCCATCAGTCTGGATTTGCAGATCTGAGGGGGGGAAGAATTAATATTTTTCTGTTTTTGTAGAAAACTCCTTGATGTATGGCTCCATTATTGAATGCTAAAAGCTGCAGTTTAAATTACAAATGAGCTTCTATTAGCATAACCATACTCAATTTCTATTTAAAACTAAGATTTTAGCCAAAATGATGTCAGCTGAGAACCTACACATTTGCATTTGTTAATATAAAGGAGAGAGAGAAACAATTTCCTGATTTCACTAAGAATGACTTTACTTAATATGAAGTCTTGAACAGTAGCAATGTTTAAGAACATTTTGTAATTACTGTTCCTGGTAACTCTTTTAAATGATAGGGTAGCTATTTGAGAAAACTTAGAAAAGGGAAACTTTAAAAGGCAACAGTACTATAAGTATTACAGTACCTTACACACACACACACACACACACACACACACACACACACA
>ML685797.1:5444217-5464217 GCA_007922175.1 Pelusios castaneus
TTGTAATCATAATGCTAATCAAATAAATTTAAGAATTACTTCCCCCCAAACAAATACAATGTTTATTCCAATGCATATGCATAATAGCATATTAAAAATTATATGAAAACGCTACACTATATATGCATGCATACATCCGCCAATTCCATTACATTAGAAAAATAACTTGTTATTGTCCATAAGATTATATAGTTTTTCAAATTCTAGAGTGATGAGTTAAAAAAAATTAATTTGGATATCTAGAATTAACTCCCTTTTATTGAAGGTACACAGCAGTATTATTTTCTTCCTAGAAAGGAAATTACACCCTTGAGAGCTCTAGCACTGGACATGTTCTCTGCATGGTTAACAGAGATAACATGGCTAGAGGATGAGACTAGGAATCAAGATACCTAGAGATGTGGTTCAGCTACCAATGTAAATGGCTTTCCAATGACTTTGACAGAAGTTGAAGCAGTCCCTAAGTTCTGTAGTCAGTGTTTCACCAAGTCACTTTATTTTGCTGTACTTTGGTTTCTTCACATCGATAAAAATATGAAAATAATGCAACTGAAACTGCTTTAATAAATGACGTATTCTAGCACAAGCAGGTGACACAACAGACTGCAAAGGAAATGTCATTCCTTTACTGCAACAACAGTTAATACTTTGAGTAGTCTTAGTGGCACTCCACACTTCATTAAGTTGTGATACTTTATTCATTAATGTTTATAAAGTGTTTTGAAATCCTCTAATGAAGTGTAACATACTCTTATTAGATATGCAGTACCTTCTGTCCCAAAGGATCCCCCACCAAAAAATCCCTTCACTACCATTCTGATACTTCCTCCTCTGGTGCATAACACTGAAGCTGTTTATCAACAGACAGTGATCCTACAAAAAAGATTTACTGATATATTAAGAATACTCTATTCAGTTATAAAGTGCATGTTCCATTCCATATGCCAGCTCGTAGCTGGCTCAATGCCGAGCCCCTATAATGAAACATAGCATGATATCAGAGTCTATAAAATCATTACTTTTGTGAAGTGCCTTGACATCCAACCTTCCAAAAAGATGCCTTTTTATCTAACCGCCATCTAGACAAGAAAAAAAAATAGTGACCAATAATTCAGTGTACCATGCTCTCCTTCTCTCCCCCAGCTAGAAGGAAAGTTATCTCACATTACACTAACAAGATTCAACGTATCAGGAAGCAGAAAGGAAGGAGGGCTGTCAGTCTCCTAGCCAATCACCCCACTTTCCCCAACCACACAAATAATAAAGCTAACCACACAATCAAAGGAATGGGGAGAGAGGGAGTTAAGTAGGATGAGAAAGAGGAGATGATAAAGCAAATTACTGATAAGTAGTTTTCCCTTGTCTTATGTCTCATCTCTTCCCTATCCTGTAAGAATTATACTTAAAAACAAGGATTATCAGTGAGTATATGCATAATTTGAGGAGTAAAATATCTAGTATCCGAAACACTGGCAGCCTCTGTGAAATGGCCTTTTATTACTTGGAATAATGGGCAAAATATATATTTCTGTCCAGAGAAAAATTCTGCCCAGAGACTTTGGATAGCTTTCAAATTTTGAGTCAAGCTGACAGTGCTCTAGGAAACTGTTACTCAGAGAGATGGGACTGCTTCAGCTTATGATAACTTAGTTCCCTTACCTGCTATTTTATCATACAGAAGGAATCCACTGATAATAAAATATCTACTGGATTACATTTGCCCTATTTATTGTATTGCAACCCTGAATGAGGTTCCCCTAGTAGACATTCAGCAGGTTTCTAGACATGGATCTATGCACTGGATCCCACATGCTCCTGGGTTGATGGAGCTGAGCATGGTTTCTAGTTCTGGACTTTTAGACCTAAATCCTCAAACACCTCTCTGAGAGATCAGGCTACATAGTCCAATTGCCTAGGTTCTGCAATTACCATGGGCTTCCCTGAATTCACCCAACTAACTGTTGTCAGAGTTCTAGCAAATCTCTGGCCCCTCCAAATGAGTGTTTCTCAGTTTGGGAATTATGTGACAGTAAAAGCAAAGGAAACTCAGACTTTGCAAAGAAATTTCTAAACCTATCGCACTTTACTGATAAGGCGATAATCAAGTGCAAGGAAAAATAACAAAATCTGATATGAAAATCCCTGCCTCAGTTTACTCACAACTCGGAGCCCTTTTGTGGAGTCAATGTGGTTTCAGGGTTCGAGGATGTGCCTCCTGTCTTTCTTCTCCTGAACAGCTCTGCCTTTTGATCCTGCTCTTCTCTTTCTCTCTGGACATAGCTAGTGAGCTAGCCCTCCTGTTCCAAAGTTGGCGTTACACCCACCCTCATGAGATGACTCGCCTCAATGGCTTGAAGTTTCTCATCAGGTAGTCAATTGGTTGGTCACATACCCATCCTGGATGAACAGATTTCCTTGGGCAGCAGCTAACTTACTGTTTTAAGGGACATCCATTTGAATGGGAGACCTGCAGATTAGCAACATGTAACTGTTTTGCATTGTTTGACCTCAGCTAACAAACCTTGGGATCACAGTTCACACTGGAGCTAAAAAGAGAACAGTGAAGGCACAAACTGGTTTACACTCAAAAAGACATTTATAGATTAAAAAGTATAGCCACTTGATTTTTGACTACACTTGGACATTTTTAATATCAAATCGCAAGAGACCAAATAGCCACACTCAGACAATTTGCCATCTATAGACAAAACAATGTGGTACAGAAAAGAAAGAGAGTTAATATATCATTCTAGGAAGTGGGTTCTCACAGCATGCTCAGTTCACCTTACACAGAAGATGTGGTCCAAAAATTATGCCCTGCAAAACCACTTATATTGATACTAGACCTGTTTACAAGTGAAAGACACTATATTTCACCCAACACTAGAACTTCCCCATCATCTTGGTTTTTGGGTATCATAGTGTACCCCTCTTGTCTCTTCTCTTCAAGCATCCTAAGCTAGTTGACCCATGAAATCACTCCCTAACTGTACCAGGATGAACCCTTGCATCTCTTTCTTTTAACAGTTCTCCTATATGCCTTTGCTAAATTCTGAGCTGTGCAATACATTGTGGGTTACTTAGGATAAGTGAGCAAGAATAAGAAAAATACAATTTTGTGTGAATGCCCAACATTTATATTTTATATACATCATATATAATACTATTAATGGTTATTACTGTAAATGGGGAAAGAGAGAAAGAAAGAGTATAACACAATGGTTCCCAACCTTTTTGACTCAAGAATCACAGGTATCATTATTACAACTTTGAAGGGCCACCAGTCTTTGCCAGCAGTCCTCCCAGTCAGACAGAAGAAGTTCAGTGAGGAGGGTGCCTCCCTCCTCACTGATCTCCCCTCCCCTGGCCTGCAGCAGGGAAACACCATACAACCTGACAAGTTCCAGAGGGATAGCAATGTTAGTCTAGTTCAACAAAACAAATAAGGAGTCTTATGGCACTTTTAAAGACTAACAAATTTATTTATCGCATGAGTTTTCGTGGGATAGGTCCCACTTCATCAGACACTTGAAAATAGGGGGGAAAAGTATAGGAAGGAAGGATAAATGTAGTGAAATAAGTGTAATCACAGGATTAGGTCAGATTACTTCATCAAATCAAACAGATTGTATTGATTCAAACTGAGGGAACAACAAACAGGGAGAGTGAGAGAGGTGACAATCACTGTTTAATGAGAAAGTCAAGAAATATCCCTGTTAAAACCCAAATTGATGGCATCAAATTTGCATATGAATTCTCTCTCTGAAGTCTCTCTTTGAAGCCTTGACCTGGAATAAACAAGTTTAAGGATAGCCACAGATAAATCCATCATACGGTGGCCAGGGAGATTGAAGTAATCTCCTCTTGGTTTCTGAATGTTGCCAGGTCTCATGTCAGATTTGTGTCCATTTATTCTTTTGCACAGAGACAGTCCAGTTTGTCCAATGTATAAAGTCAAGGAGCATTGCTGGCACATGCTGGCATATATCACATTGGTGGATAAGCAGGTGAAATGAGCCCTTGATAGAATAGCTGGTTTGATTAGGTCCTATGATGGTGATGACCAGTGGTGTTCTGTTGTTTTCCTTCCTGGACTTCTCCTCCAGTAGTTGATTTCTGGGTACCCATCTTGCTCTATCAGTCTGTTTCTTTACTTCCCCGGGTGGGTACTGTAGTTTTAAGATTGCTTGATAGAGATCCTGGAGGTATCGGTCTCTGTCTGAAGGATCGGAGCAAATGTGGTTATGTCTTAGGGCTTCGCTGCAGACAATGAATAATGTGATGTATTCTGGATGAAAGCTTGAGGGATATCGGTAACTGTAGTGGTCAGTAGATTTCCAGTATAGGGTGGTGTTCGTGTGTCCATCACTTATTTGTACAGCAATGTCCAGAAAGCAGATCTCCCGTGTGGACTGGTCTAGGCTGAGTTTGACTGAGGGATGGAAATTGTTTAAATCTCGGTGGAATTCTTCAGGGGCCTCCTTTCCATGGGTTTGATGATGATGATGTCATCAATGTAGCGTAAGTAGAGGAGTGGTACTTGGGGACAAGAGCTGAGGAAGCATTGTTCTAAGTCAGCCATAAAAATATTAGCATATTGTGGGGCCATGTGGGTACCCATAGCAGTGCCGCTGACTTGAAGATATAAATGATCTTCAAATCTGAAATGGTTGTGGGTGAGTACAAAGTCACAGTCAGAAAGTGTGCCATGACATAATCTGGGATAGTGTTTCTAATGCCTTGTAATCCGTCTTTGTGTGGGATGTTGGTGTAAAGAGCTTCTACCACAGTGGTCAGGATGGTGTTTTCTTGAAGATAACCAATGGACTGAATTTTTCTCAGGAAGTCTGTGGTGTCTCAAAGATAGCTAGGTGTGTTGATAGCGTAGAGTCTGAAGAGAGAGTCCGCATAGCCAGATAAGCCTGCTGTAAGAGTGCCAATGCCTGAGATGATGGGGTGTCCAGAATTTCCAGATTTATGGAATTTTGGCAGTAGACAGAATATTCCTTGATAGACACACTAAGGGTGTGTCTGTCTTGATTTGTTCCTGTGCTGTTTTGGGGAGTTTCTTGAGTAGGTGGTGTAGTTCCTTTTGGTATTCCTCAGTAGGGTCAGAGAGAAATGGCTTGTAGAACGTTGTATTGGAGAGCTGTCCATAGGCCTCTCAATCATAATTCAATTTATTTATGATGAAGGCAGCACCTCCTTTTTCAGCCTCCTTAATGATAATGTCAGAGCTGTTTCTGAGACTGTGGGTGGCATTGTGTTCTGCATGGCTGAAGTTATGGTGCAAGAGATTTTTTTGTCTACTATTTCAGCCTGTGCATGGCAGCGGAAACAATCCATGTAGAAGTCTGATCTGTTGTTCTGATTGTCAGGAGGAGTCGATGCAGAATCTTTCTTCCTGAAGTGTTGTGAGGAAGGTATCTGTAGGTTATTGTGTTGTTAAGCAGTGTGGTGGAAATATTCCTTGCAGCCTCAGTGTGCTCCACCTGAGTCCTTAGGCAGTGGCTCCTTTCTGTCACCAAGGCAATGGGAGACCAGGACACCCCTCTGACTCAGCAGCAACCCCAGGCAAAACCCTTTGCCATGCTCCCTGCTAAAACCAGGGGGAGGGGAACACTGGCCTCCCTTCACCTTGTCTGCAGCAAGGAGCCTGCACTGATCTTGTAGCCCTGCAGCAACACATGCCACCTGGGTCCTTAGGCAGCGGCTCCCTTCTGTAGCCAGTGGGAAGAGAGTGGCGGGCCAGTTTGAAAGTCCCCGCAGGCCAGTTTCAGCCCCTGGGCTCCAGGTTGGGAAGCACCAGTGTAACATATGAATTCACTAACACCCAAAAAATATATAGTATGATACAGACATGTACATACAGTAACCCAGCACACATTGTTCAGAAACAGTTTGGCTGAACGGGAGTGCTCCCCTTTTCAAAACTAGGGTCTCTCTGACAGTCTGTTGCGATAGCACAGATGATGCTTTCCAAAGCTGAGCATCCTTAAACCAGTGGGGGCAAGGGAGGAACCAACTATATAAGCAACTCTCACCAAGTGGGGATCTGAGATGATGGCAATGTTGTTTCTGGGGAAATGTTATGACCAGGTTTACAGCACATGGTTCATCACTTATAAGATTTAAGTGCTGTTAGGCATTATTGTGTCAAAGCGCATGTTAATAAAAAGGAAGCACTTGTTTAGGAATTAACAACATTGGGGCATTTACTTCATTTGAGGATAGTCCACAGGCTGATTTTGCTTTGGAGTAGATGATAATGAATAATTCCAAATATTCCTTTGATAGTGAACCCTTATTTCAGATTGGAGAAAGATTCTTAAAATCAAAGATACATTGTGGCTGGGCTTTGCACTGGCATATTTGCATTTTGTTGTTTTAGTGACTCGACTAAATATGACGAGTATAGCAAATGGAAGATGTGTGCATTAAAAGCCCAGGAAAAAAGGAACAGAATTGTTTCAAGAAAGAAATTCAAAACAATATAAAAATTCAACACATCCTGATAAACCCATTTAGCTGGTGAAGTACAATATAAGGGTAAATACAGCTTTACAAAGTAATAATTCTAATAAATGAAAACAGGCAAATTATAAAAATCTAACTACTAGCACACACACGTATGCATGCACGCACGTGCGCACACACACTTTTGTCATATGCACATATAACCTTTACTCAAAGACTAGCTTAACATGCCTTCCTTTTATAGACCTATTATCATTACACAACCCAGCATTACTGAGACTAAAACTGGCAGGGCAAAATAATCACACCGTATGCTATCATCATAAGTTTAAGACAATAGTTGCCATCAAAAAGGCAACAGTTGCCATCATTTTAATTACAGGAAAAAACTAAGCATAGGGTGGTAATTGTAATTGTATGTAAATGCTGACATTGAAAAACACTATTATCATTACCCAATAGGGTGGTTAAATTGCTTTTTATTTACTTTCAAACAACCTGAAAACATGCACTTTCACTTAAATAAAGGGCCCCAAAATAATTTGTTTTAATTGGGCTAACCAGAGACAGATTTTTTTTAATGCAAGCTCTTTTGCTCCTTACAATATTAGGCAAAAAATGTACAATTTACTATAAAAGGTATATTTTTTCTTACTTGTTCATTTCCTCTTCCTCCTTATAAAAAGTATAGTATGAAGAAAAATAAAATATTTCCATTTTTCAGACTGTGAAGCTCTGACATGGGGAAAGGGAAATTATTACATTACTTAGCAATATTCACTTCATCACTAATGTTAAAATGCTATTTGAAGGGCATTTTGTTGTTGATTAACATTAAATATTTCTGCAACATGGAAAATGCATTACCACCAGCACTCACAGACAAGGAAATAAATTATCAATTCCAAAAAGAAATCTGTTTATTCACTCAAAGAAGAGAAATTTTATTGTCTGTGTCAATGACAATGGTAACATTTTTTCCTCTGAGATTAAGTCACATATTCAAGTCCCACACCATAACTTGGCTTCATATCTTAAAGGTAAACTGGAGTGATAGATGATAGATGGAAGAATGGGGAAGCAGAATGCCCAGAGGACCTGAAATCAAGATCCACTGCCCAAAAGGAATTTAAAAATCCCAAAGCACATTTCAAAAAGGGTCGGGCAGGGGTGTCAAATATGCAGCCTGTGAGCCGAATGCGGACTGCAAATCCATTCCATGTGGCCTGTGACTGCACTTGATGGGACCATACTCTTTCCCTAAGAGCGCTCTGCAATGCCATGAAAGTGTCAGGTCTCACGACATCATGGAGCAGTGAGTATGTGAGACTGTGCTCCGCAAGATCACAGTCTCTCCCTGAGAGAGAGAGAGAGAGAGAGAGAGAGAGAGAGAGAGAGAGAGAGAGAGAGAGAGAGAGGTATTGCAGAGTGCAGTTTTGCATACACAGTGCTCCATGACACCGCGAGAGACTTATGGTGTGTACGACCCACTTGAAGTACATTTAAGTCAAATCTGGCTCACCATAGAAAATGAGTTTGACAAGCCTGGAGTAGGGGATATAAAATTTGGAATCCCCTTGTAGCATAACTTTATATCACAGCACAGGCTCATAGAAGGGCATCTATCTCAAAAGCAACCTCAATAGGACAGCTCTACTTTACATGATAAGCTGTGTGTCATTGTGTTGATAGAAACCTTGTTAAGCCACCTGAAAACAGAAGAAACTAAAAATGAGCACCTCATGGGTGAATATCTCACAATACACAAAGGAGCCCTGTGTTTCTATGAAAGGGGACTTAATAATGCCACAAAGTTGATAAATGTTTTAGGATCATTCCCCCTTTGTGGGCCCAATTCAGCATTTATTGAACTCAAGGGAAGTTCTCCAAATGAATTCAAATGAGTATTAGACATCCTGCATGCAATACCAGACTAAATTTAATATGCCGTTAAAATTGGACACACACACTAGACAAAATTTTCAATTTTTTTCAAAATTCAGTGCTTAAAATTAGGCTCCTAAATCCATATTTAAGATATTCAGATCTGATTTTCAAGAGTGCAAAGTGCCTGCAGTTCCCTTAAGCACCCATTTGAAAATTTTGATCATCATCATATATTAGTGCAGTAATGTAATACACTGCTATTCTTACTTGTTAATTAAAATAGAAACATGGTTATCTTGCATCAAGGCACTGCCAAAAGAGCAGCCAAAGGACTAAAATATCCTACATAAAATTATAGTTTTAAAAGTGTTAAAAGAAAACTAAGGTTGCAAAGCCATGCTTTCAAAAGATATGATATGCCCATGGAAGCAGAACTCAGCGCCCATGTGAGTAAGCAGTCTTTAAATGATCACCCACTATTTTCCCATAGGATGTGTCTCATTCAGTGCATAGAACAGACAGTGCTCATTGAATGGGTAGCTTTCAATATATATCCACCCTCTGCATTGACAGAAATATTAATTTCTTCATGGTTTCTTTATAGCTCTCCTTACCATAGTAATTAGTGAATCCATCACTAACATTAACAAATCCATCTTATCAATACCCTGGGAGAGAGGATGGTACAGTTATTATAATTTGATAGATGGGACAAAGAGAACAATTTCAATTTTGTGCCTAAGGAGCTTTGATTCCATTTTCAAAGTGTCTAAGTTAGGCAAAAATTAAGGCCAATGTTGTCAGAAACATTTACTAATTTTGTAAAACAAACAAGGAATCCTGTGGCACTTTTAAAGACTAATACATTTACTTATCACATGAAATTTCTTGGGAGAAATCCCACTTCCATTTTCAAGTGTCTGACAAAAATGTACCATATGGGAGGGAAAAATAAATCCAGTGAAGTGTGAGTAACAGGTACAGGTCAGATTATTTCAGCAAATCAAACAAGTTGTTTAGATTCAAACTGTGTGGAACAGCATATAAGAAGATTGGGAGCTTAAGAGAGGTGAAAATAATCTTTTGTAATGAGAAAGTCAGCCCATATCTCTATTCAAACCCAAGTTAATGGTATCAAATTTGCATATGAATTCTAACTCTTCAGTTTTTCTTTGAAGCTTTGATTTAGAATTAACTTATGTAAGTAATGCAACAGAAATGTCTTGCAGGGAGTGAGCAGGGAGATTGAAGTATTCTCCTATTAGTTTTTGAATGTTGCCATTTCTGATGTCGGATTTTCAAGCATCTAACAAAGTGGGATTTCTCCCACGAAAGCTCATGTGATAAATTTATTAGCCTTTAAAACTGCCACAGGATTCCTTGTTTGTTTTGCTGAACCAAACTAACACAGTTATCCCTCTGGAACTTACTAATTCTGGGTGCCCAACTAGAGACAATTGGAGCCTGATATATCAGAAGCTTTGGCATTTTCATGACACTTTATATATATGTTCAGTGCACAGATCCAATTGACAAAGCACACAGAATTCCTCTAAATAAGGCCCCAGGTATCATGATAGACACCTAGAAAATGAAAGTGTAGCACTGGAGCTTAGGGAAACTTGAGGCATATGTATCAACTAAGAGTCTGTCAGGTTTAATGCTGGCAAATGTTGTTAAAATTAGCTCGTTAAAATTGCAATAAAATATGTATTTTTTAGACTTTCCTAAATGCTGGTGAACTGATAATTATAATAAGCATGTGTACAGCTCACGTTAAGAGAAATAGCTGTACATTCATGTTGCATAACTCTCACATAGCTGGGAGAGAACTCATGATAACAAGAGCCATTAACCATTGCTGAGTCTCACTCACCAAAGTGGCTACATCATTTTGGGGAGAGAGCAGTCAATTAATACTATTAAAAGGCAACGTGTCCAGAGGAAACTCCTCGACTCTCAATGCAACAAGAAGAAATTGTTTTAACTAGACAATGGGGAAGAGGAAGCTTCCACCTCATGGATAAGTCATATAGGTGGGCTTCACCAAAGGATTACCTCATGGACTCCCCACGCCACTACCACCATCACCTTTGCATCTCTGAGCCCTGAGATCAGAGCTGTCGTTTGGTAGGATAAAAGTTCCCTAGTGAAAGGAAATAGAAGTTTATCATCAGACTTGGCCCTAAGAGGCAAGGACTTTGCCTATCAGGTAGAAGACCCGTAGCAGTCAAAGTTGGGCTAAGCCTCAGAAGGTGAACTTACAGGACTTCGTAATGCTGAACAGAACTTTTATAAGATAATAGCCTAAGTTGTACCTTTGTCTGTCTGTCTTTATTATAAGTTTTATGCAAATATCACTTGCTTTAATATCATTTAATGAATAAAAACTACATAGGATTATTACAGAATCAGACTGAGCATTCTTATTGGGCACAAGAGGAGATATAAGAAGGAACTGACATGTGGCTTGTATTTGGTCCTTCTGGAACACAAGAGCAGGTTTCATGACATTATGGTGAAAAGAGACTAATACACAGGGGTCCACTTACTTGGTATCAAGTAGGGCTGGGGTTTCCAGCCGAACTCTTGAAACTTTATACTGAGGCTAGCAAAAGCTCAGGGAATTAAAAAGCAGAGTAGTTAGCTGGTGTGAGTAAGGCTTTAGAGCCACAGTTTGTACTGGGCTAACTTCACATGGTTAAACAGTCTGCCCTGACATGGAACCCCCAGTTTTGTGATGCCAAGGGGTGTGACAATAGGCTCTTTTCCCAGGAGGTTCTTGGAGACATGTGGTCCTTGTGTATACTCCACATGTGGGGATGCATGTGTACCATGTGGCTGAGATAGAAGATTTCCAGCAAGCAATGTTCTTTAGTCTGCACCTACATACTGCCCTCTTTATTAGGGCATAAGGGGAAGTTCAAACTGACAGCTCTCCAGGTCCATCACAACCATGAATCAAAGACATGAAGCAAAGGAGAATGAGAGTGGGTTGTGAAATAGAGATATGGATCACATAACTGGAACAATCTCCAGTTACTTTTAAGTAACCTCCATTTCTTCTCTGAGGGCTAGTTCCTATGTGTATACCACATAGGGGTGACTGAATGCAGTATTTAAACAAGTTCTGAAGGCAACAAAGAAACACGGAGGTATCTGTGGATATAAGAGGATTCTGACTCAGGGCCTCCAGCGTGAAGAAATCACTTGAGAGGCAACTATCCTTCACTTGGTTTGGAGAACAAGGTGCGTCTGGGCAAGACAGAATGCAATTCTCCTGGGTAGCACTCAATTACCAAAACCATCTTTTCTCCCCTACCTCATTCATTATGAAATTTCCAATTTATGCACCAAATGAAACTTGGGTCCTACAGACATGCTCTAGGAATTATTTTGGGGAAGTCCTATGGCAACAGGAGGTCAAACTAAACAATCATAATGGTCCCTTCTGGCCTTAGAATCTATGACTCCATGAGACCAGCCTCATTCATTACACAATCTGGATTCATTACTTGAGCATCATATATCCTATGTACTGAATGAGGCAAGGTTTGTGTGGAAAAAAATAGTAGTTATCATGAAATTATATTATCTGCTGCTCACCTCTCAACTGCTCAGCTCTCTGAATCCAACACTAGTTTTGTCCTATTGGGTACCACCACCGCCCATAAAAAAAGTCAAGACACTTTATTTCATACAAAGGGTCCTTGCTCCTATTAATGTTTTGCTCATAAAATCACAGAAATGTAGAGATGGAAGGGACCACAAAAGAGTTCAATCTAGTCCAGTGTTTCAAACTTTTTTCTTTGGGACCCAGTTGAAAAAAATCATTTATACCCATGACCCAACAATTACATCTCTGAGCAATGTATTCCAGTCTGTCAGCGGTGGCAGCCGGGGGTGCCGTAACTCAGTGCTTGCAGGTCTGTGACCCAATACTGGGTCCTGACCCTAAGTATGAAAACCACTGGCCTAACCTCTTCTTCAACACCTCTAGTGACGGGGATTCCACAACCTCCCTTGGAAGCCTGTTCCAGGTCTTATTTACCCTTACAGCTAGAAAGTTTTTGCTAACATCCAACCAAAATCTCTTTTGCTGCAAATTAAGCTGATTATTCCTTGTACTGCCTGCAGTGGATAAGAACAATTGATCACAGTTCTCCTTATAACAGCCCTTAACATATTTGAAGAATGTTACCAGGTTCTCTTCAGTTATCTTTTCTCAAGACTAAATACGTCCATTTTTAACCTTTCCTCATGGGGCTTGTTTTCTAAACATATCATATTTGTTTCTCTCCTTTGTTCTCTTTCCATTTTGTCCACATATTTCTCATAGCATGGCACCCAAAGAAGCCACAGGACTCCAGCTCAGGCTTTACTGAGGCTAAATGGAGTGGAACAATGACAGTGGTTAAAGTATAATTTAATGGGCCCCGGAATCTTCCTAGTCCCTGGGCCTTTTTCCCATAGAAATCCATAGGAATGAAATTTATGAAATTTGTGGGGCCCGGGAATAGCGTACCCTGGTGTTTCCACTTATTTTAACCACTGAACAATGACTTCCTGCATCTTATATAGAACACTCCTGTTAACATATATCAGTATGATAATTAACCTTTTTCTGCAACTGAATCACATTATGGGTCATATTCTGTTTGCAACCCTCTATATCCTACATCCTTTTCTGTAGTACTACTGACTAGTTAGCTAGTCATCATTTTGTATTTACGCATCTGATTTTTCCTTCTTAAGTGTAGTACCTTGGATGATTAGTCTATAATTCCCCAGTCCTTTTTGTTCTCCTTTTTAAGGACAGATATTATGTTTGACCTTCTCCAGTCTTCTGGGACCTCAACCATCCTCCTTGCATTCTTGGACATCATTACTAATGGTTTCAAGATTGCTTCAGCTAGTTCCCTTAAGTATCCTAGGGTGAATTCATCAGGCCCTAGGTATATTTACCTACTTTTCTCTCTTTTATATATTGGATAATAATTTAGTCAGGCCACTCCTTCCACACTCAAAAGAAAAAAGTATTCATTTTAACAACTAAATATAGATTATGATTTGTGAATTTCCTTTTAATTATCTTGACCTAAAACCCACTGAATTCCAAGGGAATGTTTTCAATTACTTCAATGGACTTTTCACACTGTATGCCCTGAGCATATCATCAGCACTTAAAAATATTATTCACACTTATTTTGTAAGTTCTCATAATTTTTAGAGACAGCTACTAGCATTGAAGCCGAAATTGGAGATAAAATCCACACTGAGGGGGTAAATAAAATGAAGGCAGAATGGATAGGGAATAAAACTGTTAAAAATTGGCACAGAATGAAATGGTGACCAAAGCACTGCCTCTTCATACCTCTCCCACATCCCTAAACACACACTCAGAAAAGCTTACTTTATACTTTCATGGGAAAGGAAAGATTGTCTTCAAACATGCCAGTTACTCCAACGACTGAGTTAACGTGATATTGTTCAGCCTGCATGCATTGTTCGGTGCCAAACAAAAGTCAGGATAACGTCTTTTAGGCTTTAATAAATAGCAATAGATATTTTAAATATATCACGTGCCTCATAACCTTTAGTACAAGGAGCTAAAAGACATCTATTTACTTCCTAATTGGTTTCTGAATATTTCCTATTTTGGTTGGAATGGAAGTTAAAAAAAACCAAATCGTTCTTTTCCGTAATGTGAAATACTAAACAGGAAACAGTAAGAAAGCAGTCGTATCCTATAACCAAAAAAACCTAACAGAGCAGTAAATTAGAGCGCTGAATGAAATTAAGATTTCAGCGGCAGTGATCCCCCAGCCAAATAAAAGAGAAGTGCTCCTTTACTTTGCAGCGCCAAACAGCTTCTTAACTCTAGGGCGGATGCTACCATTCACTAGCACAAAAATGTACTACTACTCTTTTTTTAAAAAAAGACAAAGATTTAAAGTTGTAAAGTAATGAAAGAAATTGTGCTTCTGGTTTTTGTTGTCAGTGCACAATTTCCACAAAAAGAAAACATGACAGAAGAAAAATTAAATATGCTGGAGCTGATTGTCACACTCATAAGGGCATACCTTTTCAAACTTTCTGCAGACACAACAACATTTTTAAGCCTATATTTCACTTTTAAAGCAATGCCATTCAGTAGCAGTTTTGTAGTATGCACAGCATGCAATACCACATTAGAATCCGTTGCAGCCACAAGATACATTATAAATTACTTACATCTCTTTGGGTTTCCTTCTTCACCTCCTTGTGTTGAGGAGGGAGTAGCCTTTGTTTTTCTGCTTACACAGTTCTTCTTCCAAAGACTGTCTTTCACTTCTTCAGCATACAAGGATCAAGTTTCCTCAGCCTTTAAAATATCTAGGATAAAGGAATAGAGAGACAAGTTTAAGTCTGTCACTTTGGGATCTATACTGGGTGACTATTGATTTATTTTAAACATAATTCAATATATTTACAGAAAACTCTACTTTTATACGTATACAATATCCTTGAGGATATTGATGTGATTTACACATCATCTTCCTATATAAAGCATAAAAAACCATGTAAATCAGTCACCTACTTCATGGTTAGGACTCGTAATAAGCTAAACCTAGCTCAGAAAACTAAACATATATTTACATGCTATTCCCAACCCCACTTTACACTACCAAGAAATTCAGAATAGTTTAGATACAGTTCAGATAAGTATCTGAGGTTTTGGGTGCTCATCCAAACCAACCTCCTATTTTAAGAGTTGCCCATCACTAATGAATATTCTTGTTATTTTAAATGTTCGCCTCTGTTACACAAAACCCTTAATATCTGGTTCTCTGTTGCCTATGCCTTATATAGTAATTTACTTCATGACAACTCTAACCCAAATGCTGATCAGCTTTAGTGTATCCCAAATTTCCCTGCTAAACAAACGTTTAAAAACTACACATTTTGTAGTCTAATATTTCTTATTTATGTTAAACACATCTTTTTCACTTTAATCTCCAGAACACAGCAATATTTTTGCTGTATTTTGGGTCTGTGCAGATCAATGTATATTCCTTCAGGGAAGCCTTTTGAACTGGCAGAGAGTGAATGACTGACATCAGGAACAAAAACTTTTTGCAGTCATAAAATGGCATTTCATTTATAGGAAAACTCATGTTAATTAATTCTATCCCTAAATTCCTGAATTATCAGAGGAATATACTAGGTTTTTCACATTATACTGCTTAATAGCAGAAGCAAATTAAATTGTGCATGGGAAAACAGATCCTTGTATTAGTGAACTGAATGTCTCCATACACAACACATCTGTACTTTATCTGAGGAAAATACCTATATATTAACAAAAAGAATCCTTGCTCAGGTATCAGCATGCACCTGCAAAAGTCCCTCTTGCAACTCCATAAAATAACACCTGACTTTCATGTAAAAAAGTCTAAAAAACTCCCTGCATGTCTATCTATCTATATTTATTACTGTTCTTTTCCACATTGCAATGGACTATTTGGCCTTATAAATGTATTTGTCCATTGCCAGATTAAAATATTGAGTCAACTAAATACAGTATCTGTTTCCACTCCAACACTCTAGTATGTAAATTCTTCAGTAGAGCAGGTGAAACTTTTTTGGCAAACAGTTTATTCCCGACTGTGAACTGCTACTATTACTGACAATGAATTTCCTGTGGGCCAGGCAAGGTGTGTGCGAATAACTCCATAGCAAGGGAAGGCACTCAGCTATGATGTGAGAGATCCAACTTCAGGTCCCTGCTCCAATGAATATTCAATTTATAAAAAGTGGAACAGCTTCAACAGGGGAAAACAAGAGAAAACTCCACCAGAATGCAGCCCAGCAGTCAGGGCACTCTCCTACACAGTAGAAGACCCAACTTCAAACTCCTCCTCCACATCAGAGGGAAACAACTATGGTTTCCAACCTGTGTTCCCTATTGGTTCCACTGGGCTAAACACTATGAAAGAGGTAGCGGCTCACTTCTCTTCCCCTTCCCCCAAGTTATAAAGGGGGGCCTCCCTCTACTGTTGTATGAATCTATTCTTTAGTTTTTGTCAAAATGCCTGAATCAAAATAAAAAAAACATTTAGTACGGTAGAAACAAAACTTTTAGTTTCAACTTAACCTGATATTTTCCTACCTTTTGATTCCCTCCCCACCCCCGAAAATAATCATTTTTGGTGTGACCCCAAAATATAACATTTTTTCCTCTCCCAGAATTACCAGTGAACCAAAAATTCTGTTAATTCAGCAGCTGTCCTTTTCAGGTCAGCGATTCTCCTTCACTATGTGTTTCCACAGCACCTAGCACAAGGATGGGCAACATTTTTGGCTTGAGGGCCACATGTCATGTATGGTCATTCATAGTGGGCCACAGGCCAGGGGGGAGTGGAGGGGTGAGGCTTGAGGGGGAAGTGGCTAGCCCCCATCCCCAGAAAAAGGGGTGAAGCTGGGCTCCACTCCCCCTCCCTTCCAGCTTCAGCGGCAGCTCGAGCCACCATTGGAGCTTGGGGGGCATCTCAGAGCTGGCAGGCTGGAGGATAGGCACTCGTGGGCCAGATCTGGCCCATGGGCCGTAGTTTGCCCACCTCTGACCTAGCATAACATGGGCCTGATCTCTGTTGGAGCCCCTAAGCCATACTAGAATGCAATTAGTAAATAATAGTAATTAACATGGATGTGTAAGAGCCAAAATCTCAAGAAAGTTAGCCTCTGCACAAAATATTAATAACTGCACTCTGCAAACATTAAATTAGGTGATATGATTTTGCATTTACAGCTTCCTAAAATGAACCCTTCTGAGAATGAACAAACAAACACAAATACACACATACCTTGGGAAACATTCTCCCCAACAAAAATAAAACAACAACAAAAAGAGAGAGAAGCAGCATGGCAAAATAAGAGTGCATAGCTACTTATCTACAGTGTGCTTTTATTCCCAATGAATTACTTAAATCAGTTGTTCTCGGCCTTTTCCTTACCATAACCCCATTTTCATAAGAGGAAAGAAAATTGAGACTTGCTCCTATGGTTTTGTGTACATCCTCTCTCATACAGCTAATGAAGATGGTCAAGATCCGCTACCTGAGACTTAAATCACACCTATGAGGATAAACCACCTTCAAAATGCAGATGGTAAAATGGGAATTATTAAAACAGCTTTTCTAGTCTACTATGTCCATTTTAAGGATAGAAAATTAGGTATTTTTCTGAAAAACGTATTTTACATATGCATTGGCTCAGTGCCATCCCCAGTACAACTACACTTAAATCAAATACATTATTTCAGGGATAAAATTTGTTCTATTATATGTACAACTACTTGACTATTTAAATTACAACTTCCACTCATGAAACAATTTAATTTTTTACAAGTGACCTATGGATAGAAGGTGTTGGGAAAAATCTCCATAGCACATATATATTAAGTTAGGCCTTTACAAATAGTAAGGATGGGGTATATACAAATACATTTAGTAATAAGTGAATATACGTGTATGTGGTGTGGTGTAAAGGTTTTATCAGCATGACCTTTACCACAGGTGAGTTATGCAGGTCTCCCAAAATGAATGTTGATAGAGCTTGTTATCCCATACTACCATGTATTATGTACACAAGATGATACAGAAAAATGCATTACAGAAAAAGTATTTTAGGAATGTTTTTTAAAGTCCTTGAAATTTATTAAGCTCCTTACCAGAAATTCAACTCTTCAGGTCTCTAATTACCATAAAAGTGATCTAAAGTAATTTTTCCACTCACCAAAAAAAAAACAAAAAAAACAAAAAACAAAAAACACCCTCTCACTGATCTAAAGTCTGATATTCACAGCTAGACAGGAAGGATTCGTCCTTAGACAATGATATAAGACTCCTGATTCTAGTCTCATAGGGTCCCAAAATATCTGATTTTATATTAACAACCACCTTTTCATTATAAAACTGTCATTGGGGCACGCAGACTCTTTCCGCAGCCTAGAACGTGTACAAGTACAATATCATATATGGGATAGGGAAATAATTCTCACATTTGGCGAATGAAAAAAAGATTTTTTTCTGTAGCAGATGAATTTAAAATAAAACAGCAATGATTTCAAATGGTTTAGAGGTTAGAATAAGTTCTAAAGAGATGGACTAGAGGGAACACGGTGGCAAAATAATCAAAGGTTCGTGATTAAGGTTAAGATTCTGTCACAGGTCTTTTTACTAAAAGTCAGGATCAGGTCACAGACAAACAAAAATCCTGCAACCTGCCCTTGACTTTACTAAAAATACCTGGGATGAAGTGGCAGGTGGTCACAATGGTTGCACTGCCAAGGACTGACCTCCAGCAGCTGCTCCAGTCCGAGTTGCCCTAGGGTCGACAACTGACCAGCTGCTCCAGCACCTCAGGGACCACTCCTCTGCCGGACCTGGGGCCACCAGGAAGTGTCTGCTCTGGTGGACTGAGGACTGCTGATCTGGCAGCCCCAGAGCTGGCTGTTGGCTCCCCTCAGACAAACACACAAAAACAGTGGGAGGCATGGCTGAATGCAGAGGGGATGAGAAGGAGCAATGCAATGGGCTGAAGCATGTGTGGGAGATTTAAAATGTCCCAGACACCGCAAAGCTTCCAGGTTCACATTGGCATCCGCCACCACCTTGCTCCTTTGCTACAGCTGGGACATTTTAAATATCCTGCTGCTGTTACCGCTTCAACATTGAAATTGTTTCGCTATAACTTCCATGATAAGATTTTCTTTGATGAACATTACCCCAAAAATAGATGAACTATCTTCAGTCCCAAAATTCCCATTAAAACTTGAGTAATATTTTCAGTTTTAAGTTGTGTACATAGTCATTATGTATCTATTCTTTAGAAATAATCATGTTATAGTCATAAAATTGTATTTAATTCAGTCTCCTGAATTGTTTTTGTAGGAATTCATAGGACACAGTTATTATGAACATTGCAGCCAGTATAAACAAGCTTTTTCAAGAAAGTTTTCATCAGGTGTTCCGCATAAAGTAATTAATACCTTTACGTGTTCCCCAGTCCATTAAAGGCTGAGAAACACTAACAGATACCTTAACCTCTGACCAAGTTACAGAAGTCCTCAAATAATGGTAAAGACTTCAAGGGACAGAGAATCCACCAGCATGCTCCATGCTGCACAGGAAGGTGAAAATCCCCCAGGGCCTCTACCAATCTGCCCTGGGGGGAAAATTCCTTCCTAGCCTCAAGAATGCCAATCAGCTAAACCCTGAGCATGTGGGCAAGTCTCACCAGCCAGACACTCAAAGATTTTTTATAATAGTTCTCAATTTTAAAATATATTTAGCACGGAGGTATTTTCTCTTATACAGCATCAATGTATACCTAATGCACAGTACAAATAAACTATACATGCATAGACTTTTATAGATGTATAGTTCCAAGAGCACATTTTAAATCACTATGGCCCATTATACTACTGTAATTATCAGAATATGGATAATATAAAAGGACCCATTACTAAGTGAAACCTTAATACCAATCACATAGTCTTTAAAAGTGCCACAAGACTCTGTTGTCTTTCTACAATAGACTAACACGGCTACCCCTTTGGAATATAAACATAGTAGAATTCACAACTGAATAAG
>ML685797.1:5466717-5481676 GCA_007922175.1 Pelusios castaneus
CAATGTAGGTAACTGTGCTTTTCATTTTGTGTTCTGATTTTTACTGATGAAAAAGAACTATATATTTTTCCACACTAAAGGAATGAACTGAGTCTGAAGAACATGACCCCTCTGTGAACAGAGTGACTTGTTTGGGAGCTATGCTAGCAGAAGGTAGCACCATATGCCCCAAGCCCCAACTTGGATGCTCTTCTACAGTCTAATGTGCCTGTCAAAAGACGTTACAATCACAAATCTACTTTCTCTAAATATATTTTTTATTTTGTAACATAAAAAGAAAAGTCATATTATCCTATCTTCTGTCTTATAGAGGCTAAAATCCAAATTATTCACCAAACTGTCCTAAATTGATTAAAACATACCTTTTTTTGAAAAGTGTAAAAGTCTTCTGAAATGTGATTTGTTAAGTTCTATATAAATGTTTGTCACCAACCTATCACATTTTTTGTAAAACTAACTCACATTAGCTTCTATGTATTTTGTAAGCAAACTGGCACTAAAAATACAGTAATTTCCCTTCCCACAGATATTTCTGAAAGCAAAGTTTGTTAGAGATGAACGATTATCTTTTGCTTCATTGCATTTTATTGCATAACTTAAAACTAAAAAAAAAATCTGTAGATCACAATGATTTGAGCAATGTAATCTACTCACTCAAGTTAGTGAAATAAGACAAACAATCCATGAAATGTATATTATGACCAATTTTCATGTATTACAGTGAGTTTCAATCACACTTTTAAATATTGTATCATATTTAAGTTCAGTATTTGTTATTCTTCTCCCCCCCCCCCCACCTTGGGGAGGATTTGTTTTGGTTTTGTTTTTAAAACACAGGATTGAAAGGCAGGAAGTGTTTTTTTAAATGAATAATAATATTGCATGGAAGTTTGATACATTAAAATGACCCCTTCAAAGCAGTTACACTTTATTACAGAAATGTTGCAGATTTATTTTTAAAGAAATACAAATTATTTACTGGATAGATTGAAGCTGCCTGCTCAGAGCCTCAGGGTTCGCTCAAACGAATAAATATTTAGATGAATTGTAAAATGTGTGTGATGTACTTGACAGAATATATTTACATGACAGCTCAGAGCTGAAGCAATCTGATCAAAAACATTTCCCATGTACAATAAAGTCAAGTTAGAAAAAGAACAGTTCAGTCATATAAAAAGGCCTGATATCTATTTTTTTTAAAAGCTATTAAAATCGACTAGCTATTTAAATGTGTGTCAAAACTAAGGCAACCTTCATCCTATCTCTCATTCTCATGTGCATTTATAGAAACCTCAAGTGAGCAAGAAAGAGGGATGCAGGAACTAGTTAAGCCAGTATCTTCTTTAACCTGATCATTTAAATGGCTACTCTTCTTCCTCATATGACTGTTCTACTTCCCCAGATATCACATCTTGATATGGGGCAATAAAATATTTCCATGGCTGTGGTGGGCTGTCTGACATTGGCGCTATTGTGGCTTAGCTGTGCAAGAAGAGAGGTAGGGTAAGATTTATTGGGAACATTCATCTCGTGTCCAGCACTGAGTTCCACAATGGCTGCCTGGACAACAATGCTCAGGTGATACCCAGAAGTGGAGGAAAGGGAAGCTAGAGACAGGTGGTGGTAAAACCAGAATATGTGCCCATTGCACAGATCCTCCTACCACTGAGGACGGTGGAACACTAAGGTCACAAAAAAATGGAGCCTTCTTGCCCCTATATACTGTGGCTTTCCCCAGAGGGCAATCAACCTGTTCAGAATGGAAGGAGAGGGCTTGATCTGCCCCATAACAATCTGCTATTTTTTTTTAACTTGGCTTGTTTACACATGATATATTTTGCCTTGATTTAAGAGAGCAATAACTATTAATCCACACATTTTATTATGGGACATTCTAGGTATATTAAACCTGTGCAAAACCTATTGATGCCCTGGAAAGATTTATATTGACAAAGAAAAAGAATGAATAATACGATAGGACTTAAAACAAACTGTAAATGTGTGTGAAATGGACACACGAGAATCTTAGTTAAACTTTTAGACACAAACTATCCTAACCACATATTTTCATAGTGTTAATGATTTTCATCAATTGATGCAGTTTACTATAACTTGCTACTTAAGAGCTTTCCAGAAAAAATGAAGACAACTTGTTTGATGTAAGTTCAGACATTTTAAATGTTGATCTTCATGAATGAATGGTTGGCACTCATTGTCTGCTGTGGATTTGGTGCAGGGGGCAGGTCAAAAAAATACTGATGTTCCTGGAGCAGAAGCCTGAACATCTGAGTAACTGAAGAAGGGTTATCAAAACCCAGGCTTCATGTTAGAAAAAAAGTCTGAGTAGTTTCAGAGAAAACCTTATGAACAAACATACATAGGGGTCAAGCATGGGAGAGAAGTAAGCTCTTGCCCAGGACAAAAGGTACTACAGGGGAGTTTTGTGGATGGGAAAGGCACACATCTTGAAGAAAGTGGTGCTTAATGGTGGTGTCCTTCATCCAGCAGAGGACTGAAAATGACTGACTAGAGACATCATCAGTGTGCTGCCTATACTCAGCAGTTGACACATTGTGCCTGTTCATAGCTTGACATAATATGAAACAACAGGGATTATCTTGCTAGCTGTAAGTTTACAATGTTATTTGTACAGCTGAGCAAACAAAGAATAAAATTTTCAGCAAATTCAAAGCCATATTTTGATCTGCTAGCATCTCTTTCATATTCCCCATGCAATTAGCATGAATACATTCAAAAAGTTAAACGTTTACTTCAAATGCCCAAACACTCACCAAAAATGATTTTCAGTTTGTGTATTAGATTGTAAAACTCATCATTCATATTGTATTGCTTATTTACCAGGTTATGGGGGGTGGGGGAGAAGGTTCCATGTTTTCCATTTTGGATGATTTACCTAATCAACAGACAAATATCCTATTTTAAATTCTTACTGTGTTGACTAGTTAAGTTAGCTATGACAACAGAGTCTTGTGGCACTTTTAAAGACTAACAGATTTATTAATCGCATGAGCTTTCGTGGGAGAAAATCCCACTTCGTCAGACGCTTTGAAGATAGGAAAGTTACAGAGTGGGAGGAAATTAAATGCAGGGGAGTGTATGACATAGCATCAGGTCAGGCTGTAACAGCAAATCAAAGTAGGTGTTAGGATTCAAAACACTGGGGAACAGCACATAGAGGAGGGGGGAGGTCAATTCACTTGATGTAATGTGAGAAAAATCCATAGTCCCTGTTTAACCCCAAGGCAACTGAGTCAAATTTGCATATAAATTCGAGTTCTGCAGACTCTCTTTGAAGCTGTGATTTGTTATTCATCTGTGTCAACACAGCTATTAACAAGTCGTTAAGGGAGTGAGCAGGGAGGTTGAAGTGTTCCCCTACAGGTTTTGCAGTATTGCAATTTCTGATGTCAGATTTGTGTCCATTGATTCTTTGGCGCAGAGACTGTCCTGTCTGTCCAATATATAAGGCAGAGGGGCATTTCCGGCACATGATGGCATAAATCACATTGGTGGATGAGCAGGTGAACGAACCCTTGATGGAGTAGGTGGCATGATTAGGCCCTGTGATGGTGTCATCAGTGTAGATATGAGGGCAAAGTTGGCAGCGTGGTCTGCTGCAGGGCTGTGTTCCTGCTTTAGTGTTTCTGCTCTGTGATCTGTAGTTGCTGGTAAGTATCCTTTTAAGATTAGGGGGCTGTCTGAAAGCAAGGAGAGGTCTGTCTCCCAAGGCTTGAGAGAGTGAGGGATCATCTTGTAAAATAGGCTGTAGTTTTTTGATGATGTGTTGAAGAGGTCTGGCTTGGGGGTTGTAGGTGGTGACCAGTGGCGTTCTGTTGTTGTTTTTCATGGGCTTCTCCTGCAGTAGTTGACTTCTGGGTACCCGTCTGGCTCTGTCAATTTGTTTCCTCACTTCTGTGGGTTTGTACTGTAGTTTTAAGAATGCCTGGTAGAGATCCTGAAGGTGTCTGTCTCTGTCTAAAGGGTCAGAGCAAATGTGGTTATATCTTAGGGCTTGACTGTACACAATGGATCGTGTGGTGTGTCGAGGATGGAAGCTCGAGGGATGCCACCTACTCCATCAAGGGTTCGTTCACCTGCTCATCCACCAATGTGATTTATGCCATCATGTGCCGGAAATGCCCCTCTGCCTTATATATTGGACAGACAGGACAGTCTCTGCGCCAAAGAATCAATGGACACAAATCTGACATCAGAAATTGCAATACTGCAAAACCTGTAGGGGAACACTTCAACCTCCCTGCTCACTCCCTTAACGACTTGTTAATAGCTGTGTTGACACAGATGAATAACAAATCACAGCTTCAGAGAGTCTGCAGAGCTCGAACTTATATGCAAATTTGACTCAGTTGCCTTGGGGTTGAACAGGGACTATGGATTTTTCTCACATTACATCAAGTGAATTGACCTCCCCCCTCCTCTATGTGCTGTTCCCCAGTGTTTTGAATCCTAACACCTACTTTGATTTGCTGTTACAGCCTGACTTGATGCTATGTCATACACTCCCCTGCATTTAATTTCCTCCCACTCTGTAACTTTCCTATCTTCAAAGCGTCTGACGAAGTGGGATTTTCTCCCACGAAAGCTCATGCGATTAATAAATCTGTTAGTCTTTAAAAGTGCCACAAGACTCTGTTGTCTTTCTACAATAGACTAACACGGCTACCCCTTTGGAATTTAAGTTAGCTATGTGAGTTATAATGCAAATTGTGTATTTAATTGCAATATTCACAATCTTAATTGTGCGCAAACCAAGAATTACTGGCTGAAAAGTTTTAGGAATGAATATAAACAGCATATTTGAGAATGTTGCCATTTTTCTGTGGACAATTCATAGAAAAAAGTATGGCGACTAATTAAAGTAAATTATTCTCTTAGCTCTAGCTATATATTGTTTCTTTGAGTGTAACTCTTTTGAAGCTGTTGCCTTTAAAAAAAAAAAGTCTTCCTCAAAACAGACAGTCACTTACTTCATATATCAAATTAATACAATATTGTTTTAATGTGTTCATCCACAGTATACTAACTCAGCATTACTGGCAATACATATTAAATTATCTATTCAGCTGCAAATTTTCAAATATTAACTTGCCCATTAAAGTAACTTATTCTATATTCTTTGTTGTTGATCTACAGCTTTTCATTTAAGCAACCATTTTATTTTTTTTTAAAAGGTGGGAAATAAAAATATATTCCTCTATAACTGCATTTAAATTCCAATGTTATAAAATACTGTATCTGTCCAAATTTTGTAGAACTGCTTAAGGCAGCTGGGAACAAACTTTCAAGAGGATTAGCTATAATGAAAATGCAACATATGTAAATACAATCAAGTATTTAAGTGTCACATATACCAAAGCACAAAGGAAAATTATACGCCCCAAGTTAGCTTTTAGAACAAAACTCTATTAACAAAAAATATTTAGAGTCAAAAATTTGGAAACAATGAAAATGTATATTTGAATGCTTTTGACTAAAACTTTGGGATCCTCCATATTTATCTTCATGTCAGTTTAGCTGCATCTTTCAGTTTCATAGTGTGCACCAGGAGAATATCTTTTTGTATTTTTAACCTGGCACAGAAGGGATTCTATAAGAAAGTGAAAAGAGCATCTTTATTCTTTGTAAACTGTGGTCGTCATATTTGCTTAGCCTAATGTACAATATTAGCATACAGGAAACACTGCAAATGTAAAAAAATAAATAAAGATTTAACTCCTCGGACTTGAAATACATTTTTTCTCATCTCTGGATGGGGTACAACCTTGCTGTGAACTATTAGGTTTGCGCTACTTAGACAGGCGGCTTCATACTGCTCAAGAGAGATTACTGCTGTCTATCTAAATGGGGCTTACAAGTGGCATGAGCATATTTTATTAACTCAGAACCATAAATCCTATTTTTGCATGTTCTCAAAGACCAACACTTCTCAGGTCAGTTAAATTTACAAGAGCAGGGCAACTAGTGGGGAGGAGCTTCAAAAGATTCTTTTCTAATAGATGCTTAGAAGTTTAAATACTCATCCAAAGTTTGAGTGTTTTGAGAATGCCCTCTCAACCACTTCTTTCTTCTTCTCAGAAGCTGTTCCCAACAGGTGTAGCGCTCCCAATGACGTTTTCCACAATATTCTTATACACCCTATGACCGTCTCACAATTCAGCTTCCCTACAAGCCCACTATTCTCCCTATTGTGCTACAACAACCCACCCATTCACATGCTTATAGCTTCCCCACCTACCTATCAGGATGTTAGCAGATGCTACTTCCCTAAAAACTTGCATATTCTCAAACATTTGGTAAATAGTCCTCTGTACACTTCAGTGTATGATATATAGACATCATTGTACTTGATTCTAGCACATAGTCAGCTGGGCCTCAATGCATCATCAAAGGAAGAGAATTTGGGGCAGCGAAGTAGAAGGGAGCAAGAGTGATAAGTGTTTGGGGTCACGAACTACAGACGTGTAAAGGAAGAAATCAATGAAAAGAGGGAGTTAGTAGTACAGGAGAGTGGAGTTTGCAAAGGGACAGCTGAAAGAGAAGAGAAAATGTGTATGGAGAAGGTGGGGAATAGATTTCTATAACACCACATCTGTGAGCTTAAAGGGTTTGGGTTCAGTTCTTTTCAGGGACTGGTTAGACATCTGACCCATTATTTATGTTATTACATCCTCCCTGTCCTGCAATTTTGCAGCTGTTTTCATAAGGCATTCATATATAGTGAGCAGGTTTAATAGCTTCAATAACTATGTTTGTATACGTGATCTTTGAATGGGCAAAAATTAATTTAATTACCCTTCTTCAGTGCCTAACAGAAATAAACCCCAACCCCTATGGAGAAAGCACCTGGAGACCAAGGATGCAGTCTGTACGGGACTCACAACAAAGATTGCTCAGAGTTATCATCCCACATTAAAGTACTACTTAGAATAAACATAACAATGAACTTTATTAACTACTAACTAAATAAATCTTATTCTAAGAAAACAAAATGAAGTTAAACAGAACAATCCTCACAGAAACACAATGAGAAAGATACCCAAGAGTCCCAAAGTCTAGGTGGAGTTCACCCAACTCTCAGCTACAGTCTTTGATCAAGTCCAAAGGCTTGAGTGGAAGAAGTTGCAGGAATCTTCAGTAGAATTCCATGCAGGCTTTTCTTTCTCCTCTGGAACCAGTGCCATCCGGTCAGCTTACTGGTTAACCAGCACTCACTACCATATGCATGTGCACAAACTCTGCTGCAGAACACTCCACTGGAGGGAGAAAACATCTTGCTGTTCACTCCTGACTCAGCTTCTTTTATGAACACTGAGCACATGGGCTCTTCTCATGGAAGCTCCTGCCTGCACAGTCTGCTGCTGCTCTGGTATGATCTGACCACACCAGTAGGAAACCTTGTGGAGTCTGCTCAAAATGCTACAACTCCCTGTTTTCCAGAAGTTGCTGGTTGTGGGCAGCTAATCTGCCCAGCAACAGTAACCCAACCTGAAGAGGTCTCTTAGGCTATGTCTGCACTTGTTAATTTAAGTCGACTTAGCAAAGTCAACTTAACAAAGTCGACTTTAAGTCGACTTAGCATGTCCACATTCAAATATTAAGTCGACTTAGAGTGGACCCTACAAAATCAACCTAGAGCGTCCACACTGGATGCCTAGGTCGACTTCTAGGAGCTAGGTGAACCTGGGACAGGTCCACAGTGGCAGGGGGAGGACCCCTTGCCAAGTCCCAGGGGGCTCAGCCTTTGCCCCATTGTACCTTGGTACAAAGGGGCAATGGGGGACAGGGACCCTGGCAGGGCATAGGGGCAGGGTGGGCAGGTCTCTGCCCTGCCCTTTGGGGGGGGGCACACCAGGCTGTGGCTGTGCCAGCCACCCTGGCAGCGAGGGCAGTGGGGAAGCCCTGGAGCCCCTAAGTCGACTTAGGACTACTCTACGTCCACACTGGCTAAGTCGACTTTCTAAAGTCGACTTAGCCAGCAAAGTCAACTTAAAATGAGGTTTTATAAAGTCGACTTAATTTTTCCTTAAGTCGACTTAAGGAAAGTGTAGGGTAGATGCAGAGTAAATTAAGTCAACTTAAGCAAGTTTAAATCGACTTAATTTGTGAGTGTAGATGCACCCTTAAAAAGATAGCCTGTTTTAGGCATATGGGTTACACATAGACTCTCCTACTTTGCTTAGGAATGCAGCATGATGGAGATGCTTTGCCAAAATGATCCATTTTGACTGGTTTGGATTACAAATCACTTAGTATTCAAATTAAGGGATAATGAAATGTTGTTATCCTTATTGTATGAATAAAAAGTAGTAAAACTGTGCTTAGAATGCCCTGATTGAGGGATTCACTCTAAACTGAACCTTGTTTGCTAAGCAGGGAGATTTGAGGACAGGTGTTCCTACCTCATGGAGTGGACTCTACCTAAAGAGTCCTAGACACCATTTGACATGCCTCCTCACTAACCTTTAATGCCAGAGCTGATTAGACTCAATCAGGTGTCTTTGTTCCCAGTTGGTGATTGGTAGAGTTGTCCTTGCTGCTGTGCATATCTCAGGGCTAAGCTTTAGACCTTGTGTGGGAATGGTGAAAGTCAACTCAGAAACTGCACTGCCAATGAGGTGTCCCACTACCTGCTGAAATTATTGAGAGCTAGGTTAAGTGGCAGAACCTTAGAATGTGATATTCCAGCAGCCACTGACTGCAGCAGAGATATTGGCAGCTGTGAGCCAGTTGCAGAGGCCCTTCCTCCTCCTTCTGAAAATGCTTTTCACTAACCAAGGGCCACCAACTGGGAATGGGGTGCTGCCGAAGGAAATGGGAGTGCTGTGTTAAAGGACATTTACACCTCTAGATATAAAAATGAGGAAAAGGACACTGTCCAGTGTACTGTGGGAGTGGGTTTTTGTGTATGAGGGGCTGTGTTCAGTTTTCTCATATTACAGGGAGGGGGCTTCAGTCAGTTTTACTTTTTGTTGTCCAAAGAAACCTTGAGACATTGAACCCAGCCCTTGTTGCTATTGACTTTACCAGGCAGAAGGGTTACATATTTATAGAGAGCAGTTATATCCCCTTACATCTTTCTTTTTGCTGGATTAAACAAGCCAAACTCTTTCACTCTCATCTCAAAGATGGGCCCTCTGGTCCCCTGATCATCCTATTAGCTCTTTTCTGCACATGTACCAGTTTAAAGTCATCGTTCTTGAACATGAGAGATCAGAATTATACTCAGTATTCCAAATGAGGTCTTATCAGTGCCATGTACAATGGCTTTAATACTTCTTTATCTGCATGTACAATGACTTTAATACTTCTTTATCCTAGAGAAGAGGAACCTGTCAGAGAAAGAGAGAGTGCAAGCATGTGTGCATGCTCAGGCCTGACTGCCTTCTGTGCTGGGGCAAGAGTAAACTAAACCACTTTCATGGCAGCTTTCCACCAGTGATGTTTACTGCTGTTTATTCCCATGTAGTACATTGCACAGGGGAGAGCGTGAGCAACGGAGAGTCACTGGACACGTGGGTGAACGTGTCTAAATTTGGGGCCAGTGGAGGGCAATGCACATCCATGTGTGGTGCAACTCTTCTGTTACTCCTTCTGCCTGATTTCTGAATTCAGTTTCCTGGTCCTTTGTGGTTAGAGGAGACGTTGGAGGTTTGTTTGGGATTAAAGGTCATGCTCCATTGGGTAACTTTGTGATCCTATATGTAATTTCCATCATTAGGATTACATGATGGCACTGGTAGTCTACTTCAGGGTCACCTATACAAATGAATGCAGTTTTATACTTGTTTAGAAGGAAAGAGCTAAGGATGCCTGGAATTGGACTTCTGGAATTTATAACAGATCTCTTTTTTATTTTTGCAGAATATTAACAGATTTGAAAATTTGTCAGTTATTTTGGGATGTTAAATATATTGTGAACTGTTTCCTTAAGATTGTTGTACTCATTTGCATCTCATTATTCAGACAGCTATTTCGGATGACAGCCAGAACAAAGTGGTAGTATTGGTCTCTGAGTACTGAGGATCAGATTAGCATGCATGATTGTGTATGTCCTGAGTAATTTTCCTTCAATCCTACTATCTTTTCTTATATTGTAGTTTTAATTTTTTTCCAGGATTTTTTTTTTTTTTTGCTATGAAACACTGATTTTTAATCTATCTATCTATCTATCTATCTATCTATCGTAAAGTGTTATCACTTTAATTTATTTACACCTTAAAGGTAGATTAACAAGAGATTCAGAATTGACCCTCTGCTGAAAGAAACATTTTAGTTTGTCGTGTTGAGAGCCAGCACACCAGCAGCCTGCTTTACAACACAGAGATCTCATCCTGGCTTCCTGCAATGTGGTTGCTCCTTGAAGGGTGACATCCAGTACCAAGACTCCCCAAAACATTCTCCTCTGCAGTGCTCAGCCTCTTTGACTGTAACACTCATAAAATCTCATCAACTTCGTTGCTGCTGTAAAGAGAATATACAGCTGAGGATTTTACTCTTCAGTTTGAAACGCTGCCCTGAGATGGTTGTATAATAAAGCAAGATTAAGTTTATTAACAAAGAACAGGTATTTAAGTGACCCAGCATAGAAGAAACTGAGATGGAAATGCTACAAACAAAAATAAAAATACGCTTCTAAGACTAAAGGATAAACTAACAAACTATATTCTATTTTCAAAAAGTTTTCTCACCACAATTACACTTTCAGTATGACTGGACAGTCTTTAGCCAGAATCCAAACCAGAGCCCCAAACATTTTTTTTCCCCTCAGGTAAAGAATGCCAAAATGGTGCTCTCACACAGCTTATAGCTTCAATGTTTCTTTGTTTTAAAAGTCCAGAAGACCCTGTAGAGGCTCAGCTCTCTGCGTCTACAAAGAAGCTGACACCATGTTAATTTTTGCAGTCTCCTCCCCCGCCTCATGACAGTCCCTTAACTACCTCCCCCATTCACTACTTTAATAGTTTTGTTCACTTTTTATGTAAATTGATGTGAATTGAATCACTTTGCTCTATTTACATTGGAGACAGGTTTAAGAAGATAGAACAACATCCCTTTGTCTAAGTTAGGATGCCTTAAACCCTGTGTAGAGCCCATACAATTTAGGATTACATTTCCAGCACATTTTTATAATTTTTCATGTATCATCTGTACATTTATCACACAATAATATTAATAACCAGCCTGTTACCAATCACGTGACATTATTTACATTCAGATTGTATGCCAATTCACTGTTGTCATACTCAGCTGGACAGGCCAGCTAAAGCTCACTGGAAGCCCTCTGCCCTTGGGATGCCTTTAGGTTCACAGTCTTACATTCCTACAGCTAATACTTCAGTGTTTCAGAAGAGGACAGAAAGTGATTTCCTCCCTCCCCCCATACACCCTGGGAGTTAGTTTTTTGTTTTAAGTGTCCTTCCTCTGAAGCACCAAGAATGGCCACCATTGGACATTGGGTAGTATTCTAAAGGAGGACTAAGCATTCTCTCTCTCGTTCTCTTTATCTCAGGTGTGTGGTGGCTCATTCTTGCTCACATGCTCAAGGTCTACCCAATCACCAGATACAGGATCAGGATGGAACTTTCCCTCAGGTCAGACTGGCAAGGACCTTGAGGGGTTTCACCTTCCTCTACAGCTTGTGTGTGTGGATTACTTGCTAGAATTATTGGAGTCTAGCTCACAATCATTTCCATTGATCTTAGCCAAAAGACCAAGGTGATTTCAGCGATGAGATACGTCAGTCCCTCCTATTTTCTACCTGTGGCACATAACCATCCAGTCTCTTGTGGGCTGTAATACTTTGGTCTCTTTTTGATTATTGGGTTTAGTGTGCAGGTGCTGTGGGTGGTGGGTTGGCCTGTGATATCAAGAGGTCAGAGCAGATGGTCTGGCCTTTAACTCTGTGACTCAGTGACATAGGAACAGTCAGCTCCTATGTTACTAAAATAGGGTAGTAATATTCTCCTACTACTGTTATTAGGTATCTAAACTAATTGATGCCTTTTAGGTTTAAAACATTTCACCTCTTTTCATAAAAATGGCTTATTAAAGAATTCACAAGCCATGGACCATTTCATAAGGGTGTTTACCTTTACAGATCAGACACTGGAAATAGCAAATCAACTTAAAACCTACTATTTTTCAAATAAGTGATTTTTAACTGTTTGTCATAACACAACACTGTTAAATGGAATGCCTATTTTTAAAACACCAATTTAACACTTAAATACTATCATTGGTATAAAGAGAAGAAACAATAAATGAGGGGCTCTAAAACAGTTTGATCTCTTCATCTTAGTATCTTACTGATTTCAAAAGGAAACCAAACTTAATCCGTTATTTTGCAACAAAAATAAGAAAAACTACAAAAAAGAGAGTGCTAGAAGTAAACATTTTTATCAATTCCACTCATTTCCTGTCATTAAAAACAAAACAAAAAAAACAAAAACCTCAAAACTCCTGCTGTTCCTTTTTAGAAAATTTAAATACAAAACCAGTGTGCGAGTGAAAGAGTTTGAGAGAGACACACCCATTTACAACAGATTTATACTATACTGCTAAAAAGAAGTACAAATTAGAGAGGCTTCTTTTGGCAGTTTATATTTGGAAACATAATTAAGAAAATGCATTTAAATACTCAAACCAACTTTTGACAATTCAAATAGTATCCTCCAACACAGGTGCTAACAATGGCAATGAGTGTGGTATAAATATAGAGAGCTTTGCATAAGCATCAACTTTGAAACAACAGCATTCAATTTTTAATGTAAGGAGGAGAAAAAATGATAGAGTACAATTAAACTGAATGTAGTTGAAACTTACATAGCAACACCTGCACTCCACACAGCAACCAAAGAGGTCACTAATAATTTCAAGAGGTGGGCTCTCAAATATTTTGATTCTGTAAATCTGACTGCCATAAAAAATGCAGCTTTGGCATCATAAAATTAATAATGTTGATGGCCATGAAAGAAAAAAGTCACGTGAATCAATTATTTAAAACAAAGACTTTAGATTCTATCTGGATAGCTGAATTTAAAAGGAAAAAAGTCACAATTTCCTGAAAAATGAATTCCAGCCTGATCGTCATCCATGGTTGAGAACTTTTAGTGTCATTTTGGCTGAAAGAAAGAAAGAAAAAGAAAAAGCTTGTCTCATACGAACTGCTGGTATTTCAACCTCTGACCATTTCTTTCCAGTTTACGGACTGGAGATGAATGGTAGATTTATAATGGTTATTGACCGATTGCAAAATTGTGAAGTTGTTAACAGGGAAAAAAGAATAAGGCATCCAATCATAATGAGTTCCATTATAATAACTGGTATTAAACTTAGATAGAAGGCTCATGCAATCTGCTAGACTAAATCAGGTATATGCTTAATTTCAACCTGAACGTTGTAATGTCTGAAAGAAGGAACATGTAGATGTACAAAGTATATGAAAATCTGAAATTCCAGCTCTGCGCTGAGCCTTATGTCTTCCCCAAAGCATTCAGTGCACAGGAAGTGCATGCTTGTTAATCAGAAGAAAGGAACCATGACCCTTGCGGAAGTAAAAGAGCTGGAATGTCAACAGACACTTGGCAAAGTGGCTCTTTGTACACCAGTTTGAGAAAGAGCAGAACAGGTTATCAGAAGCACTATGTGGGCTGGTTGGAAAATTGAGAATGAAGAAGGAAGGGAAATATGACCTAGAGCACTGGTTCCCAAACTTTTTACAAATACGGGCTTACAACTGCCTTTTGTCTTTTTTTCCCCCTTGCAACCCACCCAGGGTCTAAATTCATAAATGGGGGATCAAGAAGGAAGAAAAATAATCCAAGAAAAGCTCCCTTCCCCTCTGCTGAGTGGGCACTGACCACTCACTGCGCCCTCACCCTGGTCCAGTGTGGTTGCGAGGAAGGGCTAGAAAGAGACACACTACATTCACTCTGCAGAAGCAGCTCCCATCCCACAGGTTGGGGCTGCTTCCTGCTCTGAGCACTGTGATCTGTCTCACGGGATCAAAGCACCACTCACTAACCCGAATTTGGCTTGGCTGAGCCCCACCTGCCATGACAAAGGTGCAGCCATGCCAAATCCGAGTGACACTGCAGCTCTGCACACCAAATCACACCACCCAGAGTGGGGAGCACAGCGCACTCCCATGGGACAGTACCCACCGCTGCCAGGTGAGCTTGTTCTCCAAGCCTCCACATGGCCTCTCACCCCACACAGGGTGAGGGTTAGGGTTATTCCCCCTCCCAGGCCCTCAACATTAGCACTATCACACTTAAACAGATAGGGTCCATAGCACAAAACATCCATTGACCACACTGCATGCCTTTATTACAGGCGTACAAAAGCTTCACAGAGTTATTAGTGATCTGGTGCAATCAGATTAACCATGAATAACTCCATGGTCACCACCATGCAATGTCCTCTCCTGACCCCAAACCCAAATCTTCAGCGTGCAATGTGCAGGGACCTCTCTGGAGGTGGGTTAGATGACCAAAAAGTACCAGCCAGCAGTGACTAATCATGATGCCTTCATTCATTTTGACACCAGCTCTCAATAATACAACCCTACTACAGACAGCTGCCACCACAACGGTTTTGCAAGAATTACAAAATACAAGGTCTCCCTGCTTCTTTCTAGGCAGACAAGGAGACTCAAATGTATAACATGCCAACCCTTCTTTATGGGAACTTAACAGTAAAGAACCGATTTTTCTAGGCCTTTCCAACCTAAAAGGATATATTTCTGAAGGGACAGGGTGACAGCCTGAAGTACACTGTGAAAAAATATTCAAAGAAGCCCTGATACCAGCTACTCATCCTGCATACCTTTACACTGAGACTGCTGGCAAAAAGACTATTTTCAGTAGGCTGCAAGTTTTGACTGAGAGCATCACTTGCCTGGCTAAAAAACTGATAG
>ML685797.1:5486676-5514605 GCA_007922175.1 Pelusios castaneus
CCGTTTTGGCCGGGACCCCTGGGGTCCCGGCAAAAAGGGAACCCTGCGCTCCCTTCTAGCCCAGACCTGCGGGGTTCCCTGACAGGTCCCGGCAAGAAGGAAGTGGCAGCTCCCTTTTGTCAGGACCCGCGGGAGTCCCGGAGAGAAGGGAGCCCCACGGTCCCTTCTGGCGGGGACTGTGGAGACACTTGGTCCTGGCCAAAAGGGAGCACGGGGTTCCCTTCTCCCCAGGACTGCTAGAAGGGAACTCCCCGAGACCACTCAGTCCCAGCTAGAAGGGAGCTCCCCGGGACCGCTCAGTCCCGGCTAGAAGGGAGCACAGGGCTCCCTTCTGCCTGGGACCTGAGCGGTCCTGGCTCGAAGGGAGCCAAGCAGTCCGGGCAAGACGGGAGTTCCGTGCTCCCTTCTCCCCTGGACTGCTCTGGGGCTTGCTGGCTCTCCCCAGGACGAGCCCCGCCAGCCTAGGCTCCAAAGGAGCCTCCCTACCCCTGGACCTAACTAGTCGACTTAGAGAGTCTAGTGTAGACTCTCTAAGTCAACTTAGTAAGGCCAGGTTTAAGTTGACTTAAGAGTCCTCTGTGGACTCTCTAAGTCGACTTAAGAAGGCCTACTTAAAGTCTACTTGGTAAAGTCGACCTAAATTTCTCAGTGTAGACATAGCTGAAGAGAGTCCAAATTTCTCAAAGGAGGCATTTCTGGTATCCCCTTGGAAGCTGAGTTAGACCACTACAAAAAGCACTATTTACTATGCTCAGGATAGGTTGATTCTGTAAAATTGGGGAAAGACATTTGGGAAAGGCCAGTCAGATTCCTCTCAGCTCAAGCACATTTGCTTGGAGTTTTATGACAAACTGTGTCTCCTACATGGGAACATCATTCACTCACTCAGGCTCCAGAGCCTGACTCTAGAATCTGAGATGAAGCATTTTCTGCCCAGATCCTACAGGTGAAGCACTCCAAGTTCCTCCATGTATCCAGCCATCATCCTACAGATTCTCTCTCATTTTAGGAGAGCCTTATCTGGTTAGGTTTCTGAAGTCCTGAAGCTAAGAACAACTATTAGAAAGACACCTGAGATCATAATAGCAGATCTTAACACAACACCATTTCTGCTTTACTTCTATTTTGTAATATTTCTCTCTGTTTCTATAACTTGCCAAAGGTAATAAATAGGCATTGAAATTGCTTATTTATGAGCCTTAATTCAACCTAATTATAATTACTGAAACCTAGTGGGATGATTCACATAATTGGAATGTTAAAAATCAATAAACTTAACCCATTCAGGGAGGCTCAAGTGAGCAAAAGGGAAGGGGGAGTGCCATTCAATGTCAAAAATAGCATTACCTGTGACTGAGTCATTGACAACTCAGATGCAAATGATCTTGAATGCTTATGGATCAATGTCTAAACAAATAAAACATAAGTTTGGTGGCAAAATGGTGTCTGCCACAGACCATCAAATCATACAAGAGAAAAGAATGACCAGCTCTTTCTGCACCTATGCATAATGTGCTTTAAAATAAAGCTGCATCACAGGGGACTTCAGTCTGAATATCATATTTTGGATCCTCATGCTGCCAGTCATCAGAGTTTCTAAATAATATAAATGACAAATTCCTAAATCAAAAAGTGTCACACCCAACATGGGGGAATTCTATATTGGACCTCATCTGACAGATAAAAAGGAACTGATCACAGAACTAAAAATTTGAGGTATTTTAGGTATAAATGATCATACATTAATATATTTGTTAAGTGCAAAACAGAATGAAGTCCAAACCAGTAAATATTGTTAAAAGGCCAACTTCACAAAGCTCAAAGCAAGCAGGAGCCAAATCAGTTGGGAGAAAGAATTTAGATCAGAAAAATGTGACAGATAATTGGGAATTGGTTAAGAACATTTTATAAGATGTCCAGAAAGCAAGCAATCTCAAAACAAAGAAGGCACTCTGATTAAATAAACAAACTGGATTTAGAAGGAAAGTGAAAGCAACTATAAAATAATTATAAGCATGAAAGAAAGGGGAAATTGATAGCAATGAATATAAATCCAAAGCTTGGAACTGTAGAAAATTGATAAGGAAACTAAAGGGACACAAGAACAAATCCATGGTCAGCAGAGTTAATTTTTTTAACGTATATTAAGAACAAAAATAATTCTGACAATAATAATGGTCCAGTACTAAATGGGAATGGTAAAATTACCAATAATAAAACAGAAAAGGCGGAAGAGTTCAATAATTATATCTGTTCTATATTAGGGAAAATACCACACGAAGAAGTCATATCTTCTGATGATGACACTCTGCCCATTCCACTACCAATTCGGAGGATATGAAAAACAGCAGCTAATAAAGTTAGACATTTTAAAGAAGATAGTTCCGGTCACTTGCACCCAAGAGTTTCAAAAGATATTTCAGCGGAGTTCTCTAAACCATAAATATTGACTTACAAAAATTCTTGGAGCACTGGGGAGTTCCCAGAAAACTGAAGAAAATTAATGTTGGGCCAATATTCATAGAATGTAAACAGGATGGCCCAAGATATCATAGGCCTGTCAGATTGATATTGATTCCCAGAAAAATAATGAAACAGTTGATAAAGGACTTGATTAATAACTATTTAAAGGAGTGTAAAATAATTAATGCCAATCAACACGGGATTAGAGAAAATAGATCCTGTGTAATTTAGCAGCTTTTTTGATGGGACTACAAGTGTGGTTGATAAAAATAATAATTTTAATGAAACATATTTACCAAAGATGAATATATTTTATCTGGTAACTCAAGACAAATTGATTAAAAATTAGAACAATAAAAAGTTAACATGGCACACAATAAATGGATTAAACACAGGCTAACTGACTGCTTTAAAAATATAATTATAAACAGACAATTATCAAACAGATATATTTCTAAGGGATCCTGAAGGGATTGATTCTTGCCCCTATGTTATTTGACATTTTTATCAATGACTTGGAAGAAAACATAAAATCAGCTTTGAAAGTTTGCAGATGGGACAAAGACTGGAGGAGTGGTAAATAAAAAATAAATAGAGCAGGTCAATAATATAGGGAAGTCTGTTTCACTTTGTAAGCTGTGTGCAATCAAACATACACTTCAATATGGTCAAATGTTAGGACATAAATCTAGGACCAAGAACACAGGGCATACTTACAGTATTGTGGACTCTATCATGGAGGGAAAAATGACACTGAAAAAGAAGCAGGAGTCATTGTGAACAGTCAGCAGAACATGAATTCAATGCCTCACTATACTGTGACCCAAAAGATTAATGTGATCCTGAGATGTACCAAATGGGGAATATTCAACTTCTACTGAAATATTGCATTCAGTTCTGATGCCCACAATTCAAGAAAGATGTGGAGAAACAGGAAAGGTTCAGAGACAAGCCAGAAGAACGAGTAAAGGATTGTATAACAGTGAAAGCCTCAAAGTCCTCAATCCATTTAATTTAACAAAGAGTAGATTATGGGATAACCTAATCGCAGTCTACAAGTACCTACACAGGGAACAAATGTTTGATAATGAGCAAACTCTTCAGCCTAATGTACAAAATATAACAAAAGCCAATTGCTGGAAGTTAAAGGCAGGCAAATTCAGACTGGAAATAAAGTATACATTTTTGAACAGTGAGAACAATCAACAACTGTAACAACTTATCAAGGATTGTGGGAGATTCTCCATCATTGGCAATTTTAAAATCAAGATTGGATGATTTTCTAAATGATGTGATCTAGTTCACAGAGGAAGTAATTCAGAAAAATTCTATGGTTATACAGGTGGTCAGATTTAGATGATCACAGTGAGGCCAGGAGTTTTTATAAAACTAGTGTGGACATTTATTGTTCTGTTCATATATTGTATTTGTTCTGTTTTCCCTCAGAAAAACTAAAACTTATCTCTGGTAAGGCAAATTCAGAAAACAGCTTGAATACAAACTCAAGAACAAAATGAGTTGCAGTTAATCTCTTCCAAAAGAATACCAAAGAGAACAGTTTTTCAAAATTGTATCTAGTGTAGTTCTGGTAGCATGCAGCATGTAAACATTTATGGAATGCATTACAAAAAATATTAAGACTTCAGGCTTCCCCCCAGACTTCTTGATCATTTCCAAGCATATTTTTTAATTAAGATATTAAGTGTTATTAATCAAAGTGCTGTTAATATAATATAGTATTTTAAGCTTGATCCAGAATATGACATAAGACCAATGAAAATGGAAAAAAATGTATTTGACATTCAAAAATATAAAGTTAGTGCAAACCAAATAGCCTATACATAAAAATACACTACTAAAACTTCATAAACTTCCTTGCAGCTGTGTTATGAAGATTGATCACTGTTTATACAAAGTCTTAAAGATAGAAAGCACTATACAAAACTATGTATTCTTTGCATTATGGCAAAACAATCTAAAATGAATAAAGAGTCAGGAAATTCAGAGATAAGTTTCCTGCAGAACTGTATTACTTATTCCAGTTCACAGATATAGTATTTCATTTGATAGCCTATTGAGCTATACAAATAGGTGATTTTCCCCTTAACAATGTAATCTACATAGGCATACAATACCCTACAATATAAGACCATAACCATGCTTATGTTGGGTCAGAACAATGGTCCATCTAGGCCTTTTTTTTGTCTTCCAACAGTGGTAGGTGCTACAGGCTTCAGAAAAAATGAACAGAACAGGGTAAGTTACTGAAAGATCCATTCGCTGTCATCTACTCCCAGCTTCTGGCAGTCAGTCAGAAGGGTAGGGTCACCCAGAGCATGGGGTTGCATCCTTAACCATTTTGGCAAATAGCCATTGAGGGACCTATACTCCATGAATTTACCTAATTCTTTTTTAAACCCATTTTCACTGTTGGCCTTCACAACATCTCCTGACAACAAGTTTCAAAGGTTCTCTGTGTGCTGTGTGAAGATGCACTTCCTTATGTCAGTTTTAAGTCTGCAGCCTATTAATTTCATTGGGTGACTCCTGATTCTTGTTATGTGAACAGCGAAATCTCTCCTTATATGGAAGCTGTTGCATACACCTAATCATTTTGCTATCCTTCTGTGTACTTTTTCCCAATGCTAATGTGTCTTTCTGAGATGCGTTGACCAGAACTGCATGTCCTATTGAAGATGTAGGCATAGCAGGGATTTATAGAGAGGCATTATGATATTTTCAGCTCTATTATCTATAGCCTAATGGTTCCTAACGCTTTTTTTCACTGCCACTGCACATGGAGCAGACATTTTCAGAGAACTACCCCAAATGACTCCAAGCCATCTTCCTTGAGTAGTAAAAGCTCATTTAGATCCCATCGTTTTGTATGGAAAACATAACTTCAACCGTACAATGTGCATCACTTTGCATATATCAGCACTGAATTTCATCTACCATTCTAGTGCCAAGTCACCCAATTTAGTTAGATCCCTCTGTAACTCTTTGCATTTAGCTTTGGCCTTACCTACCTTGAGTAATTTTGGACCATCTGCAAATACTGACACCCCGCTGATTACCACCTTTTCCAGATCATTTAGGAATATGAACAGCCTTAGTAGCAGTACAGATCTTTGGGTGACCCAGCTATTTACCCCTCTCCGATGTGACACCTGACCATTTATTCCTCCCCTTTGTTTCTTATCTTTTAACCAAACAGAGATCCATGAGAAGACCTTCTGTCTTATCTCATGACTATCTACTTTGCTTAGGAGTCTCTGGTGAAGGACCTGTCATAGGCTTTCAAGTACATGATATCCACTGAATCATTCTTGTCCACATATTTATTGATGCTCTCAAAAATTTCTACTAAATTTGAGTTTCTTTAGAACTCTTGGCTGAACACTCATCTGGTCTTGATGACTTATTGTTCATTAATTAATTTATTTGTTCCAACACCCCCTCTATTGACACCTTAATCTGGGACAGTTACTCAGATTTGTCACCTAAAAAGAACAGTTCAGCGTGGAAATTTCATATCTCTTGCAGTGAACGCCGATGAAAAAGAATTCATTTAGCTTCTCCACAACAGCCTTGTCTTCCTCAAAAGGTCTGTTAACACCCTGGTCGCTCATGCTTCCTGCTTCTGATGTACTCAAAAAAAAATTGTTGTTGGGTTTTGTGTTGTTTGCTAATTTCTCTTCAAATTCTTTTCTGGCCTTCTTAATTATACATTTACACTTCACCTGCCACAGTTTACACTCTTTTCTTCAGGAAGATTTGACTTCCAGTTTTTAAAACATATCTTTATGTCTTGAACTACCTTTTCCTTTGTTCAGCAAAGGTGGCATTTTTTAGTCCTCTTTTTTTTTTATTTGGGGTATATATTTAATTTGATCCTCTATTATGATGTTTTGAGAAAAAACTTCCACTCAGATTGCTGGCATTTCATTAGTGACTCTTCCTTTTAATGAGCCTCCTCTCTTTAGTGTAGGGGTTTTTTGTTTGCTTGTTTGTTTTTTTAAGTTAAATACTCCCGTGGTGGGTTTCTTCAGTATTTTCTCCCCTACAAGAATGTTAAATTTAATTAAATTATGGTTGCTATTGCTGCACACTTCACCTACACTCACCTCTTGAATCACATACTGTGCCCTACTTGGGACTAAATCAAAGAATTGCCTCTCCTCTTGTGGGTTCCAGGACTCGCTGCTCCAGGAAGTAGTCATTGGTTTAGAAATGTTATCACTGCATTCCACCCTGAGGTGACATGTACCCAGTCAATATAGGACTACTTGAAATCTCCCATTATTATTTGGATTTTCTATTTTTATAGCTTCTCTGACCTCTCTGAGCATTTCACAGTCATTGTCACCATCCTGATCAGGAGGTAGGGAGTATATTCCTACCACGATTGTCTTATTCAAGTGTAGAATTTCTATTCATGGAGATGCTATGGTGCTGTTTTGTTCCTTTAAGATGTTTATTATATTTGGCAATATGCTCTCTTTCCAATACGGTATCACTCACCCACCAGAGTGACCTAATCTGTCATTTCTATACATTTTGAACTCTAATATTTCCACATGCCATTGATTAACATCTTTTCATCAAGTTTCTGTGATGCCTATCATATCAATATCCTCATGTAATACTAGGCACTCAAGTTCACCCTTCTCAGTATTTATTCTTTATGTGATGTAATGGGACACTTTCATTTGACCGTTTCTCTTCAATTCCCGCTTATATTTTACCAACTTCTATCTTATCCTCTTTACTAGTATACAGATACCCACTTTAAAAAATACTCCCCTAAGGGGTGTTTCCACCCGAATCAATTTTCCCCCTTAGTTTAAAAATATCCTCTACAAACATTTTAATTTTACATGCCAGGAACCTGGCTCTGTTTTGGCTTAGGTACAGCCCATCTTTCCTGCATTCATTCATCCTTTCCCAAAAGATGCCTAAATTCCCAATAAATCCCTCCTCTTAATCCAATCATCTCATCCATGCATTGAGACTCTGCATTTCTGCTTGCCTAATTGGCCCTGCAAATGGAAGCATTTCAGAGACTGCTCTCAAAGTGGTCCTGGACTTTAATCTGTTATCTAGCAGCCTAAATCTGGCCTCCAGGACTTCTCTCCTACCTTTCCCTTCATCACTACATGTACTATGACCAATGGCTCCCCCCACCCCCGAGAATTGCATATAAATGTATTTATATGTCTCAAAAGGTCCTCAGCATTCTCATCCAACACACAAGTCACCATTTGGCTCTCCTAGTCATCACAAATCTAACTATCTATTCTTCTAACAACTGAATCCCCCACTACTATTACCCACCTTTTCATAGCAACTTGGGCTCCATCTCGAGGAGAGAGATCTTCAGGGTGACAGGATACTGTGATGTCATCTGGAAGGAGGGTACCAACTATGGTATCATTTCCCACTGCTCACATTTGATGTTTTCCTTTCCTGAGCCTTTCATAGTCCTCAACAGCATAGAGGCTGCCAGACCAAAGGTAGGACCACTCTAGTGTATCCCAGAAAGATTCGTGTACATACCTCTCTATCTCCCCTTATCTCCTCCAGTTCAGTCACTCTGATTTTGAGAGCTCATACTCTGCTTTACTGTACTATTTACACTGAATGCACACATGTACCACCTACTCACACATGCTGCATTCAGTATAATATACTGGATAGCTCCCACTCTGGAGCTGGACTTCTGCCTGCATTATTTTTACTCTTGCAGCAATATGGTAATGTGATCATGTTACTAGTTGGGAACCATCACTTCAAACTCTTCTACTTAAACACAGCTTTTCATTAACTCATTTTTTGTATTTAATTTCCTTGTTCTTTTAAATTAAGATGGAAAAAAAATCAAATAATCACACTGTGAAAGGAATACACTTACTATATTTCAATTTGCAAAACCCAATGTGTACAGATCTAAACATATCTGTTTAATTTAGAGGTTTGATATTTAATGTACTGCATGTACAATCATATATATTTTTATATTTAAATAAAAACCAAAAGTAATGAATGTGTAAGTAGAAGAGAATGTTAGATTCCAAACAGAATGTAGTTGGCAGCTTACCAAGGTCACAACTATACCATAAGCACCAAGGTTATATGTAGCTACCCATGGGCCACCCCTACAGGAGGAACAGAAGACATCTAAAAAAAACCGCAAGGAGACTATTTCTTGAGGACATCCTCAGGACGATGACAAACTGTTGGAGAACAAGGAACAGTCATGTATTCAAAAAGCCACCCAGGCTTAGCAACAGTAACAACAATAATTACTGCATCTTTCAGGGGGTTCAGGTAATCTGCTTTCTCCCTCCATCTTGGCCACACCCATTTGTATGTTTTATTAATTGACTATAACAGTGGGGTTGCTCTTTTAATTTGGTGTTATATATTATTTTACATTTGATTTCCAAATAGTAGAACAGAAGCTGTTTCCTTTCTGGCTTCCTTTAAATGCACCACAATCTATGAAAATGCAGGATTTTATCACCAACCCCCTTCGCTGCTGCCTTACTGTTTCAACAGAGGAGAGCTTTATTCAGTGGTGGCATTTTTACCTATTCTTACTCCTCTCCTTTCACTGTGCTCCTGGCACTGACGTGCAGAACTCCTCTCTACTGGAAGCACCAGCATTGGCAACCACCAAAGGATGCCCAAGGGTAGAAAGAGTGCTGGTATATGGTATATTCCTTACCTTTTCTGAGTTGCTGTACTGTGCCCCAGAATCTGTACTTTCATTTTAAAAAGCAAATCTCTACATATTATGGTTATGAAGATAATTTTTTTAATATTAACAGATGAATCTGACGCAGTGATGTCTACCTGAATTTACAGAAATACTGAATTTGCTCAGAGATGTGACTAGCACTGTCGGTCTCACGAGGTGAAGGCTCAGATGCCCAGTCATGACCATTTAAAATTAAATTAATTAAATGTTAAAATTCTGTCTATTTTATTGCTGATCAAGGCATGTAAGAAGGGTGTGGGGCATCATTATGAAGATCTGGGTAGTCTAGAGCACTCCTTGAGAATGTACCATCACAAAACTTTCCCCTCAAATAAAGGAGGATCTAAAACCAAGGAGCCTAACAAAGGTCAGCAGAGCATTCAAGCCCAAACAAGGGAAAGTTAAGCCTGGGAAGCCCCATTAGAACATGACTGGTCATATTCTAAATGTTAGCACAAGCTACTGTAATATCTTGTTCTGATGTCTCAAGTCTCAAAACTGTGGTGCACCATTACTATTCTGTCCAGATCCCCCACCTACCCTCATAAAGTATGACCCTGAAGTCTCCACACAGGCATACATAACAGATTAGGGTTAGAAGGGGACCTCAGGAGATCATCTAGTCCAGGGGTATCTGGCCCACCTGAGGCCTCTATCTGGCCTGCTGCCCCTGGGCTGCTCTCACTGCACCCCCTTTTCCCCCACCTAGGCCAAAGCGGGCGCTTCATCACCCCGGGGCCAGAGCTGGTGCTCCGCCGTTCTGTGCTGGCCCACCTTCTTCCCTCCCAGCCAGCACTGTGCCACCCCCTTCTCCTCCAACTGGTGCCATGGCCGGACAGATGCTTGGGCCGCTGCACTGCTGCTACTGTGCTGCCCCCTTCCACCCTGGCCAGCACTGCACAGCTCTGGGGCTGTGGCGCTCCAGCCGGCGCTGCGCTGCTCTGTCCCTTGCTGCCTCCCCGGCCAGCACTACACTGTGCTGGGGCCGGGGCTAGTGATGTGGCGCTCCGGGGCCAGCTTTCCCTCACGCCTGGCATCGCCACCACCCTGGGCCAGCTCTCCCCCCCATAAACTTCCCCCGTTTCCTCCCCCGCCAACTCCCCCTCACCAGCTCTCTCCCGCCCCACCAGCTTTGATTTCCTGCTTGTCCCTGGTCCCTCGCCCACCAGCTCCCCTCCTCCACCCAGCCCCATGCGAGTTCTTCACTGCCACCACCGACCCCCCCTCAATATTATTTCCCACCCCTGATCTAGTACAATCTCCTGCAGAAAGCAGGACCAACCCCAACTAAATCATACCAGCCAGGACTTAGTCAAGTCGGATCTTAAAAACCTCTAAGGATCGAGATTCCACCATCTCTCACAGCAATCCATTCCAGGGCTTCACTACTTTCCTAATGAAAAAGTTTTTTCTTGATATATACAAGCCAGACAACGCCCCCGTCCCCTCACTGCAACTTGACACACTGTTCCTTGTTCTATGACCTGCCACCCCTGAAAACAACCTAATTCCATCACTCCAGGATTCCCCTTCAGGTAGTTGGAAGGAAGCTATCAAATCCCCGTCCTCCCCAATTCTTCTCTTCTGCAGATAAACAAGCACAGTTCCCTCAGCCTCTCTTCATAAGTCATGTGCTCCAGCCATCTAATAATTTTCAATGTCTTCCACTAGACTCTCCCAATTTGTCCATATTCTTCCTGTAGTGGAAAGCCTATAACTGAACACAATGCTTAAAATGTGGCTTCACCAGTATCAAATAGAGGGGAATAATCATTTCCTTTAATCTGCTGGCAATACTTCTACTAATGTAGCTCACTATTTTGTTAGCTTTCTCGTCAAAAAGGACATACTGTTGACTCATATCCACTGTATTCTTGTCCACTGTAACCTCCAGGTCCTTTTCTGCAGAACTGCTATTTAGTCAGTCAATCTCCTGTCTGTCTGTAGCAGTATATGAAATTCTTTTGTCCTGAGTGCAGACTCTGCAGTTGTCCTTGCTGAACCACATCAGATTTCTTTTGGCTCAATCCTTCAATTTGTCCAAGTCAGTCTGTATCCTATCCCAATCTTTCAGTGTGTCTGCCACTCCCCCAGCTTAGCGTCACCTGCAAATTTGCTGAGGGTGCAATCCACCCCAGCCTCTAGATCATTAATGATAATGTTGAACAAAACCGGCTCCAGGACTAATCCCTAAGGCACTCTGTTGATACTGGCTGCCAACTAGACATCGAGCAATTGAACACTATCTGTTGGGTCTAGTGATCTAGCTATCTTACAGTCCATTAATCCAACTCATACTTTAACTTTCTAGGAAAATATTATGGAAGATTAGCAAAGTTTTGATGCAAAGTTAAGGTATATCATGTCTACCACTTTCCTACAACCACAAAGCTAGACATCTCGTCACAGAAATCAACTAGGTTAGTCAGGCATGACTTGCCCTTGGTGAATCCATGCTGACTGTTCCTAATCACCTTCCTGTCCTCCAAGGGCTGAAAAATCGATTCCTTACAGACCTGACTTCATGATATTTCTGGGGACTAAGATGATGCTAATGGGTCTGTAGTCCCCTGGATCATCCTTTTAAAGATGGGCACTATATTTGCCTTTTTCTAATTGTCTGGGAGTATCTCTTATCGCTCTGAGTTTTGAAAGATAACGGCCAATCACATCGGCCAACTCCTTCAGGATCCTCAGATGCATTGCACTGGCTCCATGGATTTTTCTAAATAGTCTGAACCTGCTCCTTCACCACTGAGGACTGCTCAACTTCATCCCATACTGTGCTGCCCAATGAAGTAATCTGGGAGCTGACTTTGTCTGTGAAGACAGGGGCAAAAAAGCATTGAGTACTTCAGTTCTTTCCACATCATTTGTCACTAGCCTGCCTCCCCCATTCAGTAAGGGATCCCACATCTTCTCCTTGCTAACATAAAACTGTAGAAATCTTCCTTGTTAACCTTCACAGCCCTTGCTTGCTGCAACTTGACTTGTGCTTTAGCCTTCCTGATTTCACTCCTGCATACTCGAGCAGCCTTTTTATTTTTACTCCTCCCTATTCATCTGTCCAAGCTTCCGCTTCTTGTAAGCTTCCTTTTTGTGTTTAAGATCACTGAATATTTCTTTGTTAAGCCAAGCTGATCGCACACCATATTTGTTATTATTTCTGCACATCAGGATGATTTGTTCCTGCACCCTCAATAAGGTTTCCTTAAAATACAGCCAGCTCTTTTGGACACCTTTCCCTCTTATATTAGCATCCCAGGGAATCCTGCCCTTCAGCTCTCTGAGAGAGTCAAAAATCTGCTTTTCTGAAGTCCAGGGCCCATATTCTGCTGCTCTCCTTTCATCCTTTTGTCGGGATCCTAAACTTGACAATTTCATGGGCAGAGGCGGCCTTAGGCAATCGGGGGCCTCAGTGAAGGCCCACTGAGGCACCTTATATAGGCTCCCTGGTCCTCTCTGCGGCCCCAGCTCCCTCCTCCCCCTCTGTTGGCCCCTCCTCTGCAGCCCTGAACTTTCCCCACCCCCAGCACAGTCCCAGCCCTGCCCCCTCCCTCTGCGGCCCTGGCTCCCCACTCCCTCCCTTCACAGCCCCGGCTCCATCTCCCAGCCCCATGACCAGCTCCTCCTCCTGTTGCTACAAAAGGCAGATGTGACTTTTGGGATAGGCGAAGCAGGCAATGGGGCCCCTTACTGCTCAGGGCCCTAGGCAGGTGGCTGCTTCACCTACCCCAAAAGCCGCCTCTGCTAATGGGCACTGCTGCCCAAGTTGTCACCTACTTCTACTTCCCCTATCAATTCTTCCCTGTTTGTGAGCAATCAGTCAAGAGGACCACAGCCTCTAGTTTGTCCCTCCATCACCTATACCAGGAAGTTGTCCCCAACACACTCCAAGATCTTTCTGAATTGCCTGTGCACTGTTTATTGCTCTCTCAGGGGATGTCAGGCAGTTTCAAATTTATCTATTTGTGTTACTCAACAAAGTATATGTAAATTTATTTTTGAAAACTTTACAGAGTGAGGACTTCATAAACACTATTGTTAAAAATGAAGCTAATTTTGAGTTATCCCAGGATGATAAAAACAGTGTTATAACAGTGCATTTTGAAAAAATGGAAAACACTTGTTTGAAAAAAAGGTTCAAAATCTTCAACAGCCTGCATGTATTTTACATGTGTATTGATTTTACATAGTTCAGACGTACAATAAATTAGTAAGTCACCTCTTGACTGATAACAAGCATGATACATTTCTGAAGTCCAAAGGATACATTTTCTGAAAAGTTGAACCACTTGAAAACAGGAGTTTTCTTTCCAAAACCATAATTGTATCTCTTTTACTACTATACTAAAGCATAGAGAATATATATTTTAAAGTAACATATAGATGGATAGCTTCTGTACCTGCCTGATCAGTATAAAGCCAACATGTTTATAAAGGCAACATCTACAAAACCTGAATTAGACAATTGCAGTCTTATTTAGTGCTACATAAACAAGTTCACTTAAATAGCTCTAGGAACACAGTGATATAAAACTCTAGAGCAGAGAATATGTTTAGCGGCTTCATAGTACTGCCCCCTTGTTCAGCACATTATTTCGAGATACTGCCTGAATATAAGATTGAGAAAAGTCTATGTACCTCAATATCATTGCTTGTGAAGTATTTTTAGCTAACCCTCTATTTCCTCCTTCCCCCACAGCAAGTATACATTTTTATGAACTAGTATTTAATTTTTTTTTTAAATTCACTTACCTACCTCACATTTGGAGTCTAAACCCAGGAAGACACTTCACATGAAATCTTATAAAAATATCATTTTTAAAGGCAAATATATTAAAAGTTTTAATACAATTACTTAGTTTGTGTTCCTTCTTTTAAAAAAAGAAAGGTTAAAAAGAATAGCACAAGCTCCTCTAACGAGAAAAAGAGAGACAAGATTTTCAGGCTTTTGAGCCAAGACACTTCCCTTTTTTTTCCTTCAAAATTTAAAGCTGCACCACAGCATAATCTTAACAGTATCACACTACATCCAATTCACAAAAGAATAATGCTAGCTCATTATTGTTGATGTTATTATGTTAGAAAATAGTGCTAGTTAAGGATAATAGTCTCTTGCCTCTACTGTGGTAAAAAAAAGATATAGCTAAATTAGACCACATGAATAATTCATTACAGTAGATCTGATTTTGCGTTATTTTTGGTGTTATTTTACAATAACAGGTTGCGCTGATGGATAGCACAGATTCTTTGATTTGGCCAACCCCGTAATTCTTGGAAGCTTCTAGGGCAATTGGAGGCCCTTTTCCTGAAAAATCCAAAATACGCTTTTGTTTTTGCTTTGAAGGATGGAAAACAAAGATTATTTCCAAATAAATGGAAAGGCTCACAGAATTAAGCTGTTGTTAATAATTTAATAAATTCTGAAGGACAAAGTACAAGATCCTGGTTGCTAAGCAAGATCTTTTTTTGTAACATAAAGAGATTTCCAGAACTCTAAAGTGAAGGCTGAAATGGACTGTGTTGAAGAAAGAAAGAAATATGTAATTTAAAGAGTGAATATTAGCTTTAATCTTCATTTTCCTGTTTTTTATTGTACAATATTATATAACAAGACTTTTGGTAGCTCTTCTAAAACACATCATACTAGACAAGACAACACTGCAAAATAAAGCCATTTTGATCTGTAACAAAGAAGGAAGGTTCTTGAAAGGTTTAAAAAAAGTTCCAGAGGGGTGGTCGTGTTACTCTGTATAGTGGTCATGTTTCTCTATATATAGCAAAAACAATTAAAATCCTGTGGCATCTTAAACATTGGGAAATATCTTCAGGCACTAGTTTTAGTTGGCTGCAACCCACTTCTTCAAATGCAACTGACAAAGTGGGTTGCAGCCCATGAAAGCTTATGCCCAAAGATATTTGTTAGTCTTTAAAGTGTCACAAGACTTTTTTTTTAAAGTGTTTTTCATTCCTAATTTATAAACTGGAAAACTCATTGTTCAAGCATTGTTAAAGAGATATAGATCCATTTCTATACATTTTATTTTAAATGATGTTATCCTTAGACTTGTTTGCCTTACCATCAAGCTCTTCCACCCTCAGGAGCTATTGGAGGAACAGAAGCGAACGATGGAGGGGTTTGGGTATTCTCTTCCCTATACAGGCAGTAGACCCCTTCTGCCTTTTCTTCTCTCTCAACTCCTTGCTACGTCTTTATACTCAGCCGTTTAGTACAGAAACAAAGGAGTCAGCAGGGGGAATATGGGCCAGGGAAGGTATTGAGCAGAGATCCACACAGAAGTCCCTATTGGCTAGTGAAGCAAATTGATCAAAATCTATTAATACAATTCTGCAGCAATTTGAAGCCTCTGGTCCTCCTGAATAGAGTTAAGAGAAATTTTTCATGCAAAACGTTTCTCCACTAAAAAATGCTATTTCAGGTTGAGCAAAACAATTTGCAAATCTGAGTTGATTTCGCTGAATTGTTTCTGCCTCCTCCCACAAATTGTTTCATTAGGAAAAAAACATGACATATTGAAATGGTTTGTTTCAGTATTTCCAAATGAACACTTCTACTTTTCATCTCTTAAAGACATTTCATTTCAAAATTTCCTTCAAATTCATTTCCAAAATCATTTGCAACTTTAAAATCTCAAACTGGAAATGAAATGCTTTGTTTTGGCTAGCTCTAAATGTTTCCATCTACCTGAAATTAAATGTTATCAGAATTCAATTTGCCAAGTTTCTAAACATTTGCATTTTGGATTAACCTAAATGTTCTCCCCCGCCTGTTGTTCAGAGGTGTTTCTAAACCAATTAGGTTCGGACAGCCCTGCTTCTGAGTCATTCTGTGAATGCAGGCTTGGCAAACTAACACCACTTCTGCCTATCAATCTTGACCTGTTTCTCCTCCCTGTGCTTTCTCCTCCCCACCCTGTCAGGAGAACACACACTTGAATAGTCACAATTTTCCCTTATGTTATGAACTCCTAAAAGAAAGAAATGTTATTGAAATAGTGTGTGTGATGCTGAGACACATAAAGATGTGAATGTGATACTTATTAGTAAGCAGACTCTATAAAGCTTAAATGTTATAAGTGATAGGAGAAGCAGACCTTCCTTATGTTGTCAAGGCAAAAAGGCTATTCAAAAAGGCAAGAGATTGTAATGACAGTAAATTTGCAACTAAAACTACTATAGAGGAGCCAAACAGATATATAATGTAGTTCACAACATTATGTACAGCCAGAACCAAGAACATAATTATTCAGAATACCTTAGAATTCATGCATATAAATGTACAAGAAAAAAGCCAAAAAAAACCCCCAAAAATAAAATAAACTACATTTCCATCTTCTTAAAATAAATAGTAGTTTTATAGATTAAAAAGTAATACGTGTAATATGAACTATTCATCTTTGTAAATTCATCTGCACCATAAGTAATGCTGGTCAAGTTCAATTAAGTAGAATGCATGATCTCAGCAAGCTGTGATCATCATTGTTTTAAATTAGCATAAGTACAGTATTAATTAAGCATTCTTATCATCACTTAGAAAGCAAGAAAAATTAGGTGCGAAGGGGGAGCAAATATCCAATGAACAACAAAAACCCTCTGTTCAAAAACCTGCTTGAAGACTATTATAGATACCCAAAATTATCCTTTGCTTTGAATACTAAATATTTCTCCTCATGCATAAAATATATTAAAGAATTTTTAAATGATATAATCGAATATAGTATCATGATCACATCACTCAGTTAAAAAGGGTTTTCTGACAATTATATCAACTGCCCTGAGTAGTTTGAAAAAAAAAAATCTTCCAAAAGAGGAGGATAAACCTACCATCAATTATGTTCAAAAGATGAGGGTTTAGTCAAGTTCATACGTGCAAGTTAAGAACTGAACTCTACAACATTTTGAAGCAAATTGAAAATTCTGTAACGACTTCCCTTAAAGAAAACAAAAGTCTAAATTAATTTAATATGAAAAAACGCACAGCAATACAATTCAATACAGTACAATAAATTCTTATTTTTATATTTAAATATCAGTTTACTTCATAGTATCTTCATATTTACAGATTTTTGTATCATTGGAATTTAACTGAATCACAGAAGTTATCAAACGGAAGCTGGAGTTTTGGCAGTAGCATAGGAACAATAAAAGCTTCGGACACTTCCGGAGGTACTGGGAGGCAATTTGAGACAGGCACATTAATCAGACATTTCTGCTAAAATAATCAGCAGAGTAACAGATGATTGTACACTTACTGTGGAGGATCTCACCAGGCTGTGTGCTGGTAGAAGCCAGCATAAACCCTGGAATTAATCTGAATCTCAGCTCCCACTCTGGATACTGTACTTCTAAGTACAGTAATGGCACATCATATTACATAATCTCTACACCCCCCGCCTTTCGAATTCTTCCAGATTATCTATTTGCAGCAAGAAACTTTAAAGACAAGGAAGCAAGAAAGCAACTGTATCTGAAGAAAAGACAAATTTCAAGATCTAAATAGAAAAATATTATATGTATGTATGAATGTGTGTGACCCAAAGATTTCTGAATGTCAACTGGCAGAGGATACAGGGATGTAAAAAGGTTGCAGGAATCCTGTGAGCATAGCATTTACTTTCTAGTTCACCAAAGACTCAGGTATGGTTTCTAAAACGACTGTGTCACAGTGATCATCATAATCTTTGCAAAATGTATGCTAGATAATATGTAAAAAAAAAAAGTGTCTACATATTGGAAATTATCTTCCTAAACTTTCCAGTTAAAGGCAGATCATCAAGAGGTAGCATACCTCTAATCAGGTACCACCAGACAGAACATGGGAGATATCTCCCTAGCAGACCACTGTTTATTGTGTGTCTGAGTTCATTTAATTAATAAATGAAAGTAACTACTCAATAAATAGCCAAAAACTTCAGATACAATCTTCCCCTACAAGTCATTTTTTCCATTTCTCTTTTTCTCTGTGCCTATATTTCCCCCTTCATTGCATATGTTTCTAAATACTGCAAGTAACATTTATTTCTGAGTCCATCCCCTCTTTAGTCTTTCACCTTTCCCTCACTCAAAACTCTCCAGCCCAGTGGTTCCCAACTTTTTTGTCTCAAGCGACACAGATATCATTTTTACAACCCTGAGGGGCCATCACTCTCTGCCAGTGGGCCCCCTCCCACCACTACAGTAAGACAGAAGGAGTTCAGCGAGGAGGCTGCCTCTTTGTAGATCTCCCATCTGCCTGGCTTCAAAAGAGAAACCACACACATTCTGTAGTCCCATGCACTCCATGTGGGTCCCTAGTCAAGTAGCTCCCTTCTGCAGTCAGGAGGATAGATGATCAGTGCTCCCCTCCCTCTGGTTCTGGCAGGGACCCCAGTGCCTATGGACTTAGGTGGAGCACTTTGACATGTTCCCTGCTACAACCATTGGGAGGGGAGAGCTGATCTCCTGTTGCTACAGCAAGGAACCTGCATCAGTCTTTTAGCTCTGTGTAAACATGCTCCAGCTGGGTCCTTAGGCAGCAGCTTCCTTCTGTAGTCAGCAGGAGGGGAGCTGCGGACCACTTTGAGCGGGTTGCACATCTGTGCACTCCATGATGATGGGTAACTTTTCTGTTCACTTTTGGAACGTAATTTGATACTAAATGTGCCCTGCAGGGTTCCCTTGTGAATGCTCGTAATATATTCTACATAATTACCATGGTACCATGTTTCCTACAGCAACATGTGTGTACCGGTGTGAAGCATATTACAGCGCTGATTCTCAGGACTATCTCTAGCACAGAGGCTGGAGAATTACATGACAAAGGGAATGCAAACACCCTCCCTGGCTCAGGTAAAAGTAAAGAGAATCCCACAGCAGCATAGAGAGGGAGAGACAGTCAGGGGTTTGTAAAAACAAAGACATAGACCGTTTGGGGGAGAAGAGACAGGCTTTTGTCTGGGAGACTCCATCTTGCAACTTTCTCCAACTTCAAGCAAGATCTGGGCCCTACCTTGTAATGGGCAGAGAATGGCTGTAAATCACCTAACAGCCGAACACCTTGCACATAATCTTGGACTATGAGGTCAGTTTAGGTACAGATATTAGATTAGCATCATCTTACACCTTTACACTTTTTATTAGATAGTGGTCAGCCCTGACTCATTTATATTATGATTCTGCATTGGTTAGCTATATCCTCTCTTGAAATCGTACTCTGATCAATAAACTAGTATTTGTTTTATCTAAAGCTGTGTGGTCTTTAGAGGGTGCGGATGTGGAAGGCTGGGCGCGAGCCATTTCTTTGTTAAATAGACAGACTTGAGACCTAGATGATTGGGAGTGGGTCCCAATCCCTATAAGACAGGGCTCCCAGTGTGGTATCTGGGGCTGGGGTGCTCGCTTGGGGACCGCCCGATAGGTGCTTAGTGGGTGCACCCACACTGCCTGGGACCAATCAGACGCAAAAGGCCAAGGTGGACTGACTCAGGAGTGAGTGGTCACATAGTTAAAGATGGTGAATCGGGATTCAGGAGTAAAGTTTGCGTGGAGAGGAGAGGAGGATAAAACAGCAGCACACCAGGCCAGATCTAGAGAGCAGCCTGTCATATAGCCCTGAGTAAATGTGCTCCAGCTGGGTCCACAGGCAGCAGCTTCCTTCTGTAGCCAGCAGGAGGGGAGCTGCGGGCCACTTTGAAAGCCCCCATGGGCCAAAGGGCAACAAGTTGGGAATCACTGCTCCAGCCCTATATCCTGAAGGATCCTACCTATTTACTCTCATAGATATCATTTTACCCCTTTCAAGCATAAAATTCATGTAACATGGTAATTTCACCTTTGGCTGAGGAGGGCTGGGTATGGGTCTGCGATGATAAGTACTGGGGTTTAGAGAAGGAAGACTAGGATTCTGCCTGGAAACAGTGGAAGTCAAATAAGAGAGTGGCATGAAGATTCTGTCCCCGTTTTCCACCTCAATATTCAGAACAATTCAAATGGTCCACTAACTTATTTGGGAATGAAGTGTTCATGCTGACAGAACTCTATTTTCTTATTAAAAAAAAAAAAAAACTGGGGTGGGGGGGATTGGGAAAACAAGACACGATATCATGATTGAAGTGGAAACTTATACTGAAGTCTATATCATTTGTTGAAAGACCATCACTCTGCCCAGTACCGCCATGACACGTGAGGTCAACACAAGTACAGGAAGCAATAGTCCCTATATTTAAATAGCATGGGTAGATAATAAATGGTTAGATTGTTATGGTGAACTTTCAGTGCAGGGAACTTGAATCAAAAATTCATTTCTTCCACTGGTCCAGAGGTATTTGAAGCCCAGTGCAAGGCTCATTTTTTTCACATGCTTTTGCATGCTGGAGGCAAGGAGGAGGTAATTATATAAGCTTTAGATGCATCTATTTCTACAAGCATAATATTTAACAAAAAAACCTATAAAGTCAATTTTTACATGAAATTTGGTGCATCATGTGTTCAGAAACTTCAGTGGAATATATAAGATCAGAAAAGAGCAGTAGTCAAATGACCATGAAAGATAAGTTAAATGCCCTCTGTACCTCCTGAGGGAACAGCAACACCAGATATTTCAGAAATGGAGAGTAAACTGGGTTAGTGACAACTGATCTGTTAGCAACTGATATATGGGAGGTTAAAATTGTGGCCAGGTAAACTTGTATAGGCGAGACCAAAGGACCCTTTTTTTTAAAAAAAAGTCCACAGTAAGTGGAAAGGATGCTTCACTCGGCCAAACCCCTTTTCTGCAATATCCATACTGAAAGCCATTTTTCATTTTGTTAGGTATGCTGACCTGGTTGATGGTTTTCTACTACTCATGAGGACCATCCAGGCCATCGCTCCTCTTCACTCAACCATGGAGCTTCCATGCTGTCAGGTGCAAAGAGTCAAGATTTGGGTGAAATAGGCATCCATGTTCCTGTGAGATCAGGTCTAGAAGTAATGGCAAGGTGATAAGGCTTGTCCCTCAACAGGTGCAGGAGGATCAGAAACCAATGCTGAAATGGCCATTCTGGGCTCATGCTGTCCTTGTCCATCCCGACTTTGAGAAATACACTGTGGGTTAGAGCCATAAGAGAGAGTGCCTACATCAGGCTTCCTCACTAAGGAAGGAAAAAGGCATCCACAAGACATCCTGAGCTGTGCCCCAGGTCTGAGCAGAATTGGAGGCATTTCCTGTTGGCCCTGAGGGCAAGTAAATCCTCTTGGGAAACCCCCAGCTCTGGAAAATGACATTGTGACTGTTTGGGTGGATAGACTACTCATGACAGTTGATGAACGATCTGATCAGATGATTCACTAGCTTGTTCTGAGTATCTGACAGGTAAAAGACCCCTAGATTGGCACCGACTCCCGACAGAGAGAGGAGGAGCGAGCTCCCCTCATCTGTTTATGTGCAACATAGATGTGGTGTTGTCTGTGGGAACAGAATTATATATGCCCTGAAGATGGGGCTGAAATGCCTGGCATGCTAAGTGGACTGCTCTCAGCTCTCTATCATTGATATGAAGAGATAGCTCTTCTGGTGTCCACATTCCTTGTGTTCTAAGAGTCTACAGATGGGTTCCCTACCCTTTGTCTTAGGCATCTGTGACTAATGACATTGATGGAACGTTTTTGAGAATAGGATGCTCTTGCACACCCTGTCCCAGTTGAGCCACCATTGAAGGGAGAGGGTCACCATTGTTGGAACCATCATCACCTCTTCCAAGGAGTGATGACCTGGTGTGTACACCATTGCCAACCATGTCTGAAAGGGTCTGAGTTTGAGATGGGCATGCCGCACCGCATAGATGCCATGGTACCTAGTAATTTCATGCAATTCCACGGGTGTGGTAACTGGGAAGGCTCTTTGACCTTTTATGAGGGCCTTGATGGCTCAGAAGTGACTCTCTGGAAGGAAACCTCTTTCCTGGGTTGAGCTGAGGACAGCTACTATACACTCTATCCTCTGCACTGGAGAGAAGATTGACTTCTGTTGATTTATCAGGAGCCCAGATTTGAGAAATTGGACTGAGCAAGTCTCATGGACTTTTCCACCAGCTCCTTGGAGCGGCCCTTGAAAGTCCAGGTAAGCCTTCATTAGGGAAGCCATCGCCATTGTCATGCACTTCGTGAATACCCTTGGCGTAACCGATAGGGCAAAGGATATGGAGGACAAAGGACATGGACATGCTTATGACCTACTATAACCCAGAGAAAATTCCTGTTACTCTGCAGAATTGTTATGGGGAAGTATGCATCTTAAGTCAAGGGTGGCATAACAGTGCCATGACAGAAGAAGAGGAGGGATGACAGAAGAAGAGGAGACCATGCAGAACTTTAGTTTCTTCATGAACTTGTTGAGTCCCACAGATCTAATATGGGCCTGAGGTCCCTGTTTGGAATCAGGAAGTAGTTGGAATAGAATCCCATGTTTCTTAAGTCCAGTGTGACTTCTTACACTGCCCCTACTCTTAACAGGGATTGCATCTCCTGTAATAATAGTCTCTTGTGAGAAGAGTTCCTGAAGAGGGATGGGGAACAGAGGTGGGAAGATGATAAGCTGGGGTATATTCCACTTTTACTATGCAGAGCACCCAATATTGGCCCAGTCCCAGAAAAAAATGGGATAGATGATCTACATATGTTGGGGTAAATCATAGGTTCTGAACTGATGCGTCATCCTCAACTACACTGTCAAAAGTTCTGCCTCAGTTTTGCTCGGAGGGTGCTGCCATAGGGGGTGATGAGGAGTGATGCACATGTCTCTCCTGAGGCCCCTTGCTGTGCCGCCTCCAGGAGTCCTGTCTCTGCTGCAGAGAATGAACACAGAGGTTGTGGCTTAAAATGCCTCCACAACAGGCTGACGTAGGGAGGATGAATGTGGAGTGCAGTGCAGGAGTCTGTCAGATGAGCATTTGTTTTGTCAGAGAAGTAGGACTCCCTCCCCCTTCAAATGGACAGATCCTGAACCATCATCTACACCTCGTATGAGAGGCCTGTAGACTGCAATCAGGAGCTGTGCCTCATTACCACTGCCATAACACTGATATGGGCTGCTGTATCTGCAGTACCCAGAGAGGCTTGGAGAGATGTCTTGGCTACGGCTCCACCCTCCTCAATTAGGGTTCCGTACTCAGCCCTCAAGTCTGATTGTACAAGGTCTTTGTACTTGGACACAGAAAACCAGGAATTAAAGTTGTATCGGCTGGGGAGGGCTGAGTTGATATACATAGCTGGAGGACCCCATCGAGTAGACCTTTCTCCCTAGTAAGTCTAGCTTCTTGGTGTCTAACTTTAGGGGACAGGCCCTGCTGTCCCTGCCCCTCCTGCTCATTAGCCACAGCTATTACCAAGGAGCCTGATGGCGGATGCATATACAAGTACTCATACCCCTTAGGAGGAATGAAGTACTTTTGGCTGTTGGCTGAAGAGATGCATGGGGCAACACTTTCACTGGCTTTGAAATTGCCTCTTAAATGGTAGCGCCACCCTGAATGAGCCAGATAATGTCAAGATTTCCACCAGAACCGGGGTAAATTTCCTCTACCTTGAGGCCAAGGCTTTGGGCCATTGTTCTCAGGACCTTGAGCTTCTGGTGAGCCCTGTAATCATCCTGGATGGGGGCCACACCCATCCCTGCCACAGCCTCATACGAGGAGGATGACAAGGTCGCTTGGACTGCTCCAGGATTCTGAAATTCCTCAGGCCCCTGCTGGGATACTTTAGGCTTCAACACCCTCTGCCTCTTGTACAGATCCCTTCTCCAATGGAAGGGGAGAGAGAGGAGGAGGAGTTGTGTCTTCCAAGGGGGGCTGAGTATGATTGGCCGAGAACCATCTGAGAAACCACAGTGCCCACCATTGTGCTGGCATTTGCCACTTGGCTTTTGAGATGGCTCATATCCCCTGCTTGGTCTGTGCTGGCTCCATTGTGATCCCAGTGACTCTGTCTGGGATACCATTTCTGACAAGTCACTTTGAGGGAAGTATGGGTATGGGGAGGCTGTGCACCATGATGCCATATGCATGCATCAGTGGTGCCAAGATACAGTATAGTGTTGAGATGAGGATTGGCCTCACTGTGGCAACCAGTGCTGATATGGAGAACAGTGCAGAGATGGTGCCTGATGTGAAGACAAAGACTGATGCCAAGATAAGGATTGGTGCTGAGATAGAGAATGGCACCATGACCCCAAGCATCATGGTAATAGTGACTGGTGCCTGGCTTCTTGACTAACCTACTCCACTCCAATAAATACTACTGTAGAGTAGACGTTTGCGAGTCCAGGAGAGATAGGTCCCCATGCCTCTACTGTCAATGGCTATGCCAGGGTCACATTTCCCTCTTAGCTCTCCTTTAGTGGGGAGCTCATTTGCATCAGACTCGACTTGTTCAGCCAGCGTCAACAGTGACGACTGACTGAGCGGTGCTGGTGGCTCTCGATTGCCTCACTCTCTCTATGCCTCTCCTCAACAAGGAGCATCTGCGGTCAGTCTTTTTTTACCTCTTCCTCAGCACCATCGATGTCAATAGGTGCCACGTTGATGATGCTGATATTCTGGTCATACCGGAAAGGTAATAGTACAAGGGTGCTTTTGGTGCCAAAGACTCTGAAGTTCCCTGATGGAAATCAGAGTGCTCCTTACCAACACTATGCTCGGCCCCAAGTCTGGTTGGCACGCCAAAGCGAGTTAGAGTGCGGGCAGCCTCCATTAGTAAGAATTTCAGTCTACTGTCCCTGTCCTTTTTTGTCCTGTGCCTGAAGTTCTTACAGATTCTGCACTTCACCAGGACATGCCCGTCTCCCTGTTCTTTCCCTATTTTAGCCACTGATCCTATCTCATTTTCACTTTCACTCACTGTGTTAGACATCCAATCACTACTAATCTTTTTGGTGAAAACTGAAACCAATTCATTGTTGGAAACCAATCTGCATCACTCTGGGGCTCCCAGACATATAAAAACTTAATTGACCAAAACTTACCACCTCACGATTCAAGAAGGCTACTTGTGCCTGATAAATACAGAACAGAGTTGCAGCAGTTAGCTCACAATTGTCCATTTGCTGGAGACTTAGGAGTGGAGAGAACCAATGGCAGGCTTTAAAAGAATTTCTATTGGCCTCATATGTTTAAGACAGTACAACAATTACTGCGTGAATTATGACTTATGTCAGAAGCCTAGGAGATTGAAGGACCCTGCAATTTGCAGCTATTGTCCATAATCAAGGAAGTGTTTCTCCGAATGCCTGTAGATATCATAAGGCCTTTCATGATAACTTTCAGGAATGGAAAGAAATACATATTTGTGGTAGGTTCTGTCACCTGGTACCCTCAAGCCACAGTTTATCTAATACAGACGCTGAGCGTGTGGCTACTACCCTACTTACTATTTCCAAAGGAAATCTTGCCGGACTGCGGTGCAATTTTCAGGTATGTAGTTTTCAAAAAGTTACAGGAATTGTATGGAGTGAGGCATATAAATGCCTCCCTCCCACCATCCTCTAGTGGAGAAATGTAATGGGACTTTGAAAACTATGTTGAAGATATATTTTACCAAAAAAGAGAATGATGGATACATGGTTCCCTTGTTTGCATATAGAAGTGTTGCCCAAGAATCTCTGGATTTTGCCCCCTTTGATCTACTTTACAGGAGACAAGGTGAGAGGACCCATAGATTTAATTCAAGGTTCTCGGGAGTGCAGAAGATCCTGCCTGTATGTCACTTGTTTAAAGAAGAACTTAAAGACTATGGTGGACTTGATACAGGAAAACCTTGAAAGAAGACCACTGGTGCAGAAAACTTGGCATAACAGACACGCTGAAGAAAGATCTTTTGACATGAAGAACAAAATGTAAGATTGCTGGGAAGGACCCTTGGAGATAATGGAAAAAAATGAATGAGGTCACATATCTTATAAGGAAGTGCCAGAGCAGGGAAGTTGTGCAAACAGTACATGTCAATAGATTGAAAGCTTACCATGAAAATGAGATGGCAGTGAATATGATTTTGTATGCTGATGAAGGAATTTTACTGCCTCCTTAATTGATTTTCTTCAGGGAACACAAAGAAGAAACTTCTCTGAAGAGCACTGAGATTTGGGTGGGTTTGAACTTAACCCTGAAACCAGGAAATATTAGCCCTTTAGAAGCACTATAGACAAGTATTTTCCAACTGGCCACAGTTAACTGACAAGCTTGCTCCTAGCAAAGCATGTCATGCTAAAGGGGCAAATGCAGAAGTAAATACAGGAGGCAGTGGAAAGCATGATGGAACGGGGGTGATTATGAAATCAAAAAGTCCCTGGGCAACTCCTATTGTGATGTTACCTAAAGAGAATACAACCATCGTGAGGTTTTGTGTATACTTTAGAAAAGACCATCATTGAACCTGACCCATACCCTGAACCCCAAATAAAGGAACTACTGGATCTTCTGGGACAGAGGTTATGTAAAATTCATAACCATTCTGGACTTGCCTTGTGAGTATTGGCAAATTCCTTTTAATGCTGATGCTCACGAAAAATTTGCTTTGTTGTGAAATCTGGACTGTATGAATTTAAGAATAAGCCTTTTGGAATAATCAGTGCAGGGGCTACCTTTCAGAGGCTTGCCAGTGAAGTGCTGCAGGAGTTACAGATCTTTACTAGAGCCTATATAGATGATTTGGCTATCTTCAGTAATTCCTGGCAAAACCACTTGAACCATTTGGGAATTGTGTCACAAAGGTTTAGAAACGCCAGTCTCACTGTCACAGTGTTCAAAAGCAATATGGAGGCTACAAAAGTACCTTTTATAGGACAGAGGGTGGACAGTGGGTTTGTTTGCCCTAATACTTTAAAAATTTGAAGTTGGTCTGCCATACAAATGAAGAAGCAGGTCCAATCCTTTATGATCTGGCCAACTATTACAGGAGGTTTCTACAGGGATTTAGTGGAACTGTGGCCCCTATAACAGACCTTACAAAAAGTGGAAACCAGACCTACAAAGGTCTCTCAGAACTCAAAGTTACTGATAACATGAACCGCTCATAAGACCATGTAAGCACTGTCTCTTCCCATATGCCAAGTAGGTTTACATTTCTCCCATTAAATTAATAGCGGATTAGAGTACATGGGTTTACCAAAGTCCATTCACACATTATAAGACCTTTTACTCAGCTGAATGAGTCACCTGGTTCCCTAACTTCTGCACAAATAAATATATATATATATAGATAGATATTTTATTGCAGGAGTATTAACTATATGTCCTAGAAAAATGGAAAACATATAAGGTTAGAATCCTAGAATTTTATCTAATATGGAAACAAGAATTCTCAAGACAATACATTTGGGAAATACTGAAACTGTCTATTAGTTTTATTAAGAGAAAAATGGCAAAAACAGATAATATTAGAAAAAGGTGTCAAGAAACCAATACAAAACTCTAAGTGAGAATAATATAAGCTTTTATATGGGATTCCTGACAAATATATTTTACATATAAGAAAACTAGTAGGGTTTCGTATGAAGTCAAGTAAAGGAATCTGACTAAGCTCCATCCAGGCCAAGAAGTTTCAGGCAGAATCACTCAGACTCAGAATGTGAGAAAACCAGAGGACTGGAAAGAACCTGATTATCCAGTGAGGAGGAGGAAGGCTGGGGACAGGACAGGGTAGCCAGAATTAACTCATTAAATAATGTTTG
>ML685797.1:5514615-5550610 GCA_007922175.1 Pelusios castaneus
AAACACCATTCCAAACAGTGACCTCGAATTTAATCTTTACAGGGGTTTAGAGAAATGGGAGCACTTTTCTTCTGGAAACAGATACCTTTGTATCCCTTTTAAAGAATGATAAGGGATCTTTAACAACAAAGTGAACACCAGTAAATTGAAGCCTTCAATAAAGCACAGGTATTCTAGGAACCTCATAGCCATTTTTTCAGTTGCAAAAATGCTGTAAACTGAGATCTCTAACACTGAATTTATGTATAAGTTCAGAGAAACACATACTCAAGCTTTCAGGATAGGTTATTTAGGTCAGTTATATACAAGAGATTTGAAAACTTACCTGATAAAGCTCACTTACAAAATAAAATGAGTCTTATCTAGGCATCTTACTTACTGCTAGTCATTTTTAAAACAGGCAATTAAAGAGCCTGAAATCTGTTCTGAGACAGTACATGCTTAGGGTGAAATGCAACCCAGTGCAGAAGGTTCTCACATATTGCTCTGCTCACCGCCTAAGACATCTTAAGGACTAAATAGAGCTTAGAGAGTGGACCCTTGCATGACCTTCTCCACTTAGGTGAATTTCACCTAAGTATTAGGGTGTTAGTATTTCTGCACAAAGGAAAGCATGAAACAAAAGACCTGATGAAAATATACTTAATTACTTTTGCTGTCTTACTCCAATGGTTCAGAGACAAGCACTCTGTGCACAGTTTCACTCTGGTTGCTCCTACACCTGACAGTGTACCTAGACAAGCACAAAATACACAAGTAGCATCATCAAATCAATCATCTTTCAAAGTTGGACCCAGAGGAGAATTTTTAAAGAGTATTATGATATGAAAATGTAGGTACCCAAAACCCATGCCCATATTTAATTCTCCAACAGGTCACTCAAGACTCAGTCTATTGTTTTTGAAAGTGAGCAAAATATCACAGTAAATTATATAGTTTGGTAATCACTAAGAAATGTAAACTATACGTATATACACACAAAAAAAAGAAGTCTAGACTCTTGTATATAGTTGATTTCTCTGAGTTAACAAGAGAACAATGGGGAAGGGAGAAGAGGAGATGGCTTCAGCTCAGCTCAGTAAGATGTATTACTTGCATTATGTCCTGCTCTTACAGACTGAAAAGGATCCTTCTCTCCCTACCCCAGAAGACAACTTTCTATTAGAACAAATTACTAATCTTTGTTTAAAAAAAAATTAGAAGACAATACTGTGGTCTCAATTAAATGTTTTAGTTTAAATAAATACCAAGATAACCCCACACACTTCTACAGCTGCCAAAGGTAGATATTGGTTCAGAAATTGGTACTAGGTTGACAACAAACTGTTGTTTAACAAAAGCAAGTTCTTTGTTTTCCTCGGATTAGGCTATGACCTTCACATTTACTGCTGGTGGTGGATAAATGACTTACTGTACTAGTAGTTATTAATTTATTTGAATTTTAATACTTCTGACCTAAAAATCACCTTTAATGAGTGAAGTGAAAAGCTAAAGCTTAACAGCTTCAACCCAAACATTTGCCACCTGCCAGGAAGACACAGAAAATAGGCAACATTTTATCTGTACCTGTATCGAGTTCAATTTCAAGGGGAATCATTAGCCATGTAGTAAGCATTTTCTTCAAGACCCAAGACAGACAAAGCATTTCCACTGGAGCAAAGTTTTTTTTAATCCAGAATTCTTGTTATATTTGCTAAAAAATGAGTTATTGCAGACAGCTGTGACATAAACTACATATTGTATAAGCAACCAGAGAGCCCAGAAACAATATTTAACTGAGGAACAAGTAGTATACTTACATTGTACCTCATAACATGGAACATAATTCATAAATGTAAGATAAATATTCCATTACAAATTTTCTTTTTAAGACAGTTATTTACCCCCCAAAAAATACACAGAATTAACTCACAGTTAATACTTTGGGTCTAATTTTTAAGTGTATTGAAGCAAATGGACACTTTTGTATTGATGTGGGTAATTAAAGTACAAGACCTTCACAGGCTCAGAAATGTAATGCAGCCCTTTTATCAAAAGCAGTCACTCTATCTCAGCCTGACAGTTAACAGCATATGATCTAGTAAACAAATACTTTCACACAGTACAAAAGTGCCATTAAAGGCCAAAACTGTCAACACAAATTCCATTCTTGCAAGAGAAAAAAAATATAAACTGTTGATCACCTCTGGTTGCCTTAACTAGCATGGAGGTTGCCATGGAAACATTTCTGCAAAGTTCACAGTGATGAAACACAAACACTTCCAGTTTAATTGCTATTAGGTTTAGCATACCACAGTTTATTTATACTCAGAGCGCATTATGATAAAATGTAGTTGAAAGTAAAACTCGTAGTGATCTGGAATATCAAAGCAAGGTTATTTTTTCCAAAAGAAAAATAAAATTTACATTAAACTAAATATAGCAAAAAGTTTGGGATTTAGAAGTACAACAAACAAGACCAAAGTGAACTACCACTTGCTCAGAATCATCAATAAAACTTTCTAGAGCACATGTTGTCTATGACTATCTTAGAGTAAATGGCTTTTAAAAATTCTAATGATTTTGTTCATTTATTAGCAAAGATTTAATTGACTCCAATGGCAGAATACAGGAATGGGATGAATATTAGACAGAGGTCCAGAAGGACTTGCAGCAGAACCCACCCAATCTCCAATAAACTGGGGTCAGCCAGCACAGCCAGGAAAGTGGCAGGGCCAGGATTCATTCAGAGCATCTCCCCAGACAGCATCTGCTAGGCATGTAAGCAGTTGTCACATTTACTCTGTAGGGAGGGCCAAAATTATACTGCCCTCAAACTACAGTGGATCTCTCAACTTAGTCCATGATAGATTTTGAACAAAGATCAAAGAAAGGAAATGGACTTTATGAAATAACTAAACTTTCAATTCTTATTACTTTTATTTGTTCAATATCTTATTGTTATAACCTGCATCATTCAAAGAGGAAAATATGCTCATCTTTAGAGCATCTGTTCCCTTTTGTTGCTCTTCCATCCCTCTTCCTCTTTTTTCCACCCTCTTTTTGTTTGTCTTATTTCTTCCCTGGGAATTTCCTACTCTCCAGTAACTTATCATTACATGAGCTTCACTCCCTCTTCTTTGATCCACTAAAATTATCAGCAATTAAATAGATAATATGGACATTTAAAGGGTCATTGTTAAGGTTCAGAGTGAATACCCACAAAGGAGGTTAATCAGGGCAAAGGCGCTCATGGTTCTCAGTCATGGTTTCATGTTCCCTGCAGATTCAGAAAGACAACCCTGTATCAATTCACACACTATTCAAATTCTCAGGGTTATTTTACAACCATGAAGGCTAGAAATATTATTTGATCAGAATGAAAGCTTAGATTCTACAGAATTTGAAAATGCCATAAACATACCAAGCAGGCCAGATCCAGCCTGCAAGCCAAGGCTTAGACACCTCTGAGGTACAGAATAATTTCTTTTATAATATTTTTAGTACATGACTGTATTTCATCTAGTTCTGTACAACTAAGCCTCTAAGAAGCTATATCCTATTCATGCCAAAAGTTTTGATTAATGTAACACATTACATATTAACTTTATTTTTCCTAACATAATTGAAGTACTGAGGGTTTCAGGCCTTGAAAATCTGTTGAACACCTACAGACCAACCTGAAAACTAAAGTGCCCCTGCTGTCCCGCAGAGAAGGGGTCCCTGCTGCTAAAAGACCATCACATCTCCCAGCAGCAGTGCAAAGTGTGCCGGACCCCCTGCCGCCGAAAAACTGCAACAGCTACTTTCCGCAGTGAGTGCGACGTGCAAAAGACTCCCTCACCACCAAAAGCCACCACTGCCAGCAGCGCTTTTGGCAGAGCTGGGAGGGAGGGGGGAGAGAAACAGCAGCGCTGGAAATGTCAGTACAGCCGGCTCTTTCTTGGGTGCCAGGAAGCATTCACCTGGGGAAAAAATCCTGGGTGCCATGGTGACTGGCGCCCAGGATTTGTCAGGCCCTGCTTTAGTTTTGATACTAAAAGTGGCATGGAGCAAGACAAACTGATTCAAGTCTGGCAAGCCTTAACCACACTTCAGTATGAATCAGCAATGTACTCGATCCCTAACATGAAGGTTCTGTATGCCATTACCAATGCCCCAACTCACTCATAACCCTTAACATGCAGGTGTTCCTTTTTCAAATGAGTTACATTTCTAACAAGCAATAATTGTAGAGATTCTGGTTGGTTTTCCTTTTTGGCACTCTCTCTATTACAGGTAGAAAGAACAACAATGGATATTGTAGCTTTCTGACATACCTGTTGAACTGGAGTCTCCTCTATGGTTTCATATGTTTATTATAAAAATCTTCATTGTCACATCAGTCTGACAATTAAAAGTTACACAATTTTCATTTATTACTTATTTCATTACAGGTACAACACCAGTCTCTCAGTTGCGGTTGAAAAAACAAAAATAGAAGAGAAGAAAAATAAACCTGACAAAATTACCAATAAATTTACAAAAAACTAATTCCAATGCTGTTAATCTCACTTGTTGGCTAAAGCAGATTAAAAATGAGCTGTTACACTATTAAGTTTACAACTGATGGATTCCAGCCTACTCCAAAATTATGTATATATAAGATGCTCACACTAGCACATAAAAAGTCTAAAATTTATTAGGCTTTCATGCTGACCTGTCACTCTGGAAAATGTTTGTAAAAAGAAAAAAATGCAGTGTTAAGTAAACATTTCAGACCTCAATCTTCTTTATATGCCTTTGAACCTTTGCTTTCATGTGCAATACCTGACAGCCCATGGAGAATAACTGCTGAAAGCCCCAAAGATGAGTAAAACAGAATTTCTGACTCAGGAAATAAAGATCAGCTGAATATGATTCCCATATGGCAAACCAGATCAATGGAAAGCAAGACCAAAATTTACAATATCTATACCGTACAATACAACATGGAGGTTGTCTTTTATTGCTGGTAGGAAAACTCCCAGTGGCAAAGATGAAAGCAAACAAAGATTGTATTTCCACTAATGGCAGAATATAAAAGAATATATTTGTACATTTTAGAGTGGATAAGGAAAGAGATCTCTCAACCTTTATTTAGTGCTATTAGAATATTAGTCAGCAACTAAATCAAGCAATTAACTTCATTACAAAACATACGTATGTACTGGTCAGGGTATATTTTCAAAGCTGAGAAAAAAATGCAGAGGATTGATTGGGCTACATGAGTTTTGGTGCAAAACTCAAACAGCTGCAAGGCTACTTTTGTGGTATCCTATGTCTGAATGTGAGAAAATGTATAACAATGTTATTACTTTTATTTAAAGATTTCCTGCAAAACCTCAGATCAGGTTTAAGATGATGTTCTTAAACAGCAAAGATATATCCGATGCAGAGGGTTTTAAGACCTTGAGAGACTGAATATTGAAGAAAAAAAATAACAGAGGAATCCTGAACCACTGAACCAGCACATGAAGACACTGACTTCTGTTAACAGGGTTCCACTGTAGGGAATCCAAAAGCAATACAGCTACCTAGCACTAACAGTAAATGTCTCAGAGGGCACACAAAGTTAAGAAAACAAACCTATAGGTCAAAACAAAGCAAGCAAGCAAACACAAGTTCACAGATCTAGGTTTCTTTTTCTGTTAGTATTAATATGGAAATATTTCTTTAGAGAGAACCTCTGGGAGTTTAGAGCGGAAAATAAATCTATCTAAAAATAGCAAAACAATACACAAATACACATTAAAAGATTCTGAGCCCAATGAAGAATGCTTGGTTCCATTTGGTGCAGCACAAGCAAATTTAATGACACAGTGGAATCCTCTGGTGGCCCAGAGTCAGCCCACTCAGATCTATGCTAACCACCTTCAAAGTCCCATAGATAGAAGGCCTAGACAAGGAAAAGAGACAGCAGCTCCCAACTGTCAGAATCACTCTTTCAAGATGCTCTATGCCATGGCAGTGCATGAGTCTTCTATTTGGGGAAGCTACACTCAGGAGTGCCGGAAGCCCCCTTAAAAGTAGCAGAGGGCGGCGACCAGTACACTGAATATGGCCCTACCCCCTGCCTTATTCTACCATAAGGCCCCAGCTGCCACTCACTCACCATAATAGGGGGGAAAAGGGAGAGCTTGATGGGGCCATGGCTCCCTCAACCCAGCGAGAGTAAAATAACTAGTAGGCCAAAAAAAACCAACCTTCAAGGCCATATTAGAGAAATATTGAAAGGTAAAAAGGACCATTTATCGTAGATAGTTATCTAATTCTTAGAATAAACCACCAGTTTTGGGGATCATCCACCCTGATCAAGTATTGGCCCCTGCAGTAACCAATCATAATTTCCAAAATAGTATTCCTACACTATGGTATTTCCCAGAATTTAGGATTTACTGACACTCACTTGGGATGATCAGCATAAATCATTTGGGAATTCACCACTAGTAAGCAATGGAGCCATCACACACACAAGCAGGTAGAACACTTATATTATGCCAACTCATCAAGTATTCTATATGTATATGATATTGTTCATAGTACACTAGCAGAAAAAATTTGAAATAGGACTTTTATCATAATGTCATAGGGAGTTACAAATGCTACCACTGACAGAGCAGCCATGGTACAGCAAGGGACAATCATGCTCATGAGAATCTCTGAAAAGGCAAGTGTTAAAGTGAGGGAGTGATGGCGAAATATTGAAGTTTACACAACTATATTTAGAGCCATGAGAAGGGCAATTTAGAATAATGCATATCAACCTTCAATGGCTGAAAGCTGAAATCAAACCAATTCAAATGAGAAATGAGGCACATATTTTTTAACTGTGAGGATGATTTACCATTGGAACAAATAACCAGAGGAAGTGGTGGATTCTCCATCTCAATGTCTTTAGATCAAGACTGGATGCCTTTCTAAATGATACGCTTTAATCAAACAATTTATGCTTTAGCCAAACAAGTTACTGGACTTCCACAACTGTTGACTATGTGTTGTGTGAACTCCTTGCCTCACAAAGCTGTGAAGGCCAAAACTATAACAGGTTTCAAAAAAGAACTAGAGAAGTTAATGGGTGATAGGTGCATCAATGGTCATTAGACAGGATGCACCTTATTCCCAGTCTAATCCTGTCCAGTTTCAACTGCCAGACATTGGACCTTGTTATATTTCTGTTTGATAGGTTGAAGAGATTGACTATCAAATTTTGGTTCCATGTTGGAACTTATAAACAGCAATCAAACCACTCCCAGCTTTATCTCTGAAAAGCTAACTAGATTGAGGTCCTTGAATTAAATGAATGACTATAGAGCATGTTTTCCAATCATTCAGTCATTCTCAGTCAGTCTTCTCTTTTTCAACAGCCTTCTTGAAGTGTGGATACCAGAACTGGACATAGTATTCCAGTGGCAGTCAAATATTTACCTGTTTATATATTCAAGGATCACATTAGCTCTTTTTGCCATGGTGTTTCATGGGAGCTCATGTTCAGCTGACTATCTTCCATGACTCCCAAGCCTTTTTCAGAGCCCCTGCTTCCCATAATAGGGTATCATATCCTGTAAGCATGGCTTACGTTCTTTGTACCTAGATGGATGACTTTGCATTGGCCATATCAAAATGCATATTGTTTGATTGCATACTGCTTACCAAATAATCCAAATAGCTCTGTATTAGTAACTTATCCTCTTCCTTATTTACAAGTCCCCCAATTTTGTGTTATCTGCAAAATCTATCAGTAGTGGTTTTATGCGCTCTTTCATGTCATCGTCAAATACATTAAGTAGCACAGGGCCAAGAACTGATCCTCACAGAACCCCACAAGTAACACATCCCCTCCATAACAGTCACCCTGTGCCCTCCACCCAATAAGTTTACCATTATGTTTTGAAACCTATCAGTTAACTGTTTTTTAATCCATTTAATGCATGCCATGTTGATTATGTATCACTGTAGTTTCAATCAAAATGTTGGGTAGTACCGAATCAAATGCATTACACAGAAGTCTAGGTATATTACAACAATTTTAGTTTTATCAACCAAACTTGGAATCTCATTAAAAAAATATCATCAAGCAGCTGTTACAAGATTTATGTTCCGCAAACCTTTGTTAATTCGTATTAACTATATTACCCCCCTTTAACTCATTTTTTAATTAAGCCATTATGGTATTTTTTTTTTAGTATCAATGTCAGAGATTTATTTCCTCCCACCCCCCAAAAAAATTTTTTTTAAAAGATACTCATCACTGTATTTTCTACATAAGAACTGCTGTTCTGGGTCAGACCATTGGTAAATCAGTGTCCAGTTTTTTGACAGTGGCCAATGCAAGGTGCTTCAGAGGGAATGAAGAGAATAAGTAATCATCAAGTGACCCTCCTATTGCTCATTCCCAATTTCTGGCACATAGCAATCCCTGCCCATCCTGGTTAATAGCCATTGATGGACCTATCTTCCATGTATTCTAATTCTTTTTTTGAACCCTGTTACAGTCTTGGCCTTCATCACTGTTAGAATACTGATATTTAGGCCTGCCTGTAAAGTCCTATGATTCCCTGATTTTTCAGTATGTTCCTATTAGCTAATTAGCAGGGATATCAAAACAAAGAATCAAAATCACAGGCTGCTTGTCTACAGTTTGAGGCCTTGCACTTTGGCTAAGAAAAACCAAGGGCAGCAGAGCAACCATAAATTGGGAAGTGTGTAGCCACATCCACACATTCCAAACAAATTACATTAGCACAAGGTAATACCAAGCTTTTAGAAGGTGATCACCAGACAAAGAAAAAATTCTACAATGTTTAAAAAACTTACAGCAGTCTGTCTGGCTTTTAAATATTTGTCAACAGTTGTGGTTACAGAATTTACACTTTGCATTGTTTTGTCATTATACCCTCTGTTCTGACAACTTTTGTCTGATTTTTTGATTGTTTCAGTCTTGAATTGCAATTAATTGTAATCAGTTAAGGTGGCAGGGTATAATTGGTTAAAGAATTAGGTTACAATATGTTAGGATTGGTTAAATAATTATCTTGTATTATTTTTAAGAAAAGGATTGGTTAAGATACACTAGAAAGTAAGGTCAAACAGGAAGTAGAGGGGAAGAAGAAAAATTACTGGTGTAAAGAATTGCAATTCGTGTTAGATTACCACAATAAACCCATACTGTTGACTGATGCTGGACTCTGAACTCCTAATTCTATCAGCAAACCAAAAACTAATAACATCCTCTGGCAAGGAGTTCTACAGGTTGACTGTGTGTTATATGAAGAAATACTTCATTTTTGTTTGTTTAAAAAAATCCCTCAGATTCTCAAATTGAACCAAATACAAATACTACTTCAAAGATTAAAAGTTAACCTTTCTCCAAGAAAAATTTCAGATAAGCCTGACTGTCCTTTCCCTTGTTACTTTTTCTTACCTTTTTCCAATTTTTCAAAAACAAAACAAAAACAAATTTTGAGTAGTCAAAAGGAACAAGTTTTGATAATAATAAAAAAACTAGGAAAATCTTTGTCATATATGATATGCTATTGCCAGAGATGAGCTAATTGGGCTAGATAAAATAGGAATTAGTGTAAATTCTCATCCGTCTCTTTAAGCAAACCTTTAAGGCAAGGATAGTCGATACATAGATTGCGAGTCAGATCTGGACTGCCAGATGTTTCTGAATGGACTGCAGAATCTTTTTATTTACTTATTATTACCATTATTGATTTTGCAGTATGAAAAATGTTTCTCTGGAGACTGGACCTTGACTGTATCTTGATCAAGAAATCTGGACCTTGACATAAAAGGTCCCTGCTGACTGGGGTTTGGCATTTTTTTAAATTCTAAAAATTCAATTACACTCCTCTATGCCATTTTCATCCCAGAACTTTAATCACCAAAATAAAAGTAAACTGAAAGCAGGATCCCAACACTACATTCAGCTAGTTCCTCTGTAGACCATTCATCTTCAAGGAAAAAAATGTACTCCAAGCTACTCCCCATGATCCATATTATTAAAAAATTATTTAATGTGGCATTAAATGTGTATTTCTGGCATCTTCTCTGATTAGCCCACCTCCTGGTGAATTAAAATCTTGCATACTACAGGATGGATGGAACACAAACTTTAAATTCCATGCATTTTCCCCTGGCTAAGGAGTACTTGAGTGGAGAATTGTGTGCTGCCTCTCACTCAAAATCAAGGAAAGCAAAAGTTTATCGTATTTTCAGAACAGCTCCTGCAGCAGAGGCAAAAACTGTGCTGCTTGCAATAAATTTGCAATAAATTCCTAGAGAATTGTTACTGTTTTGATTTTTATTTGAGAAAATACTTTAACCATTATCAAAAGTCAACTTCCAACACAAACACACACTGCCTAAAGAATTTAAATAAAAATTGCAATAGTCTGTATGAGATTATACTGAACTGCAAATAAAAATGGGAAAAGCAATTAATCCATCTTGAGAGAGTAAAGCATGCAATCAATAATAATGCTTAAAACACATGATAACTTTGAAAGTTAATTTTTTTTTTTGATTCCCAGAACACAGAACTTTGAGAAAGACTTTAATTTGCTTAAACTGAAGTCCAAAGATAGAAACAGGGCTTTTGTAATTACTCTATACACACATTTATGGTACTAGAATATTTTTTAAGTTCTTCAGATTTTGAATAGAACTGTAACATGAATGTGAAGCTGTCACACTAGTGGAAGGAGCAATACCGCTAATGAAAAAAGGGAATACTGCAATAATCAAATTAGACAGGTCAAAGGTGAGTTTCTTTAGAACGGGCTGATTTGTATTATAACCAGAGCTAACATGAGAGTTAAAACTCATTCTTCCAAAGCTTGCTAAATTTAAGGTCGTCTGTTTAAAAACAAAAAACAAAAAACTTGTTTTTTTATTTTTTAAATATTCAAGAATTTACCACTAGGGACACCAGTGAGTTTTGTTTCTCCAAGTCCCTCCATGACAAGAGAGAGCTTCTACAGGCAATACTCAATACCAGAGAATGCGTGAGCATGTAAAATATTTAATTAGTCTAGCAACAGTACCTATTTTCCCAAAGAGACATCTACAGCAAGTATGTAGATTCATTGAAAGATATCAAGGACTCCTAGGGTACAGCTCATTTTTACTAGTCTAGAAGAAAGCAGATAAAGAGGGAGACATGGAGCTTATAAAGTAAAACTAGATATCTTGTAAGCACAAGATTCCTTAATACATTTCACAACTCAACAAAATACAGAAAATGTAGAAACTATTCTGTTTTCATTGTGGCCCCCAAAACAATAAATTGGTTATTTGATTTTCTATCTTCTGGAATTTGCTTAGCTAGCTAAGCAAAACACTCTTTACCCTAAATGCATGAAAGTGCTTCTTGGTGTGGGCAGAAAAAGAAGATATACCCAAACCTAAACAGAAAAGGTAAAAGAATGCACCAGAAAGGAAATGAGGAAGAGGCTTAACCAGTATGTAGCACTGATACTATATCATGCAGGGATAAAACTCTACATTAAAGAATTTAATTAGCCTCCAGCAGGGAACAGACTGATGAGAGGACTACTAGAAAGATCGCTTAAAGGGTGAAGAACCACAGTGAGAAACCTGAGAACTCCCTCAAAGACTAAAAGGGAGTAATTTAGATTTCAGTTGTTTTTCAAAAACAAACAAACATCCTCATCACATCACAGAGAAGCATTGCAGATTAGCCCATAAAACCCATATGTAGCAGCTGCTTGGTTTTTTAAGCCGCTGGTGCCCAGGTCTTTAGTCAACATGTCATAAAAGAATGTTAGGAATAACCCCCCTTAAAATGATTTAATTATATATCCTTGAAGGAGGCCGAGATTCTAATATACAGATAACATAATAATCTTACATGTATATAGACGTGTGTTCAAGAACTGATGGCATATTGGGTCCTCCTTTAAGGTGGTCCTGCTTGACGGAAAGACTAAAAACTTGATCTAAGAGTAAAGCAACCGCTGAAGAAACAAAAGTCCTTGGCCAGCCCAACATAGACTGTCTATCAATTTTGACTGGAAGACTGCCTGCCAGTAAGACCCAGTATCTAGAGTCAGGACCAAGAGACCCTGAACCTGAAGGACAATATTCTCTGCTTGAATACTTGAGTCAGAATCCATCAAGCCCAACTACAGAGTTCAAATTTTTGGTCAAATCTCAAGGAACACTGATCAATGCTGTTCCCATTCTACTGGCTCAAATTCAGACAGACAGTCTGGTGGAGTTCTAAATTTCTATTCCAGTAGTTGGCCAAAATGAAATTTCTTTCCATCCATATGATGATTCTCTGCCATGACGACTTTCCATTGGGTTGTCACCATGCTCCTGCTATTTATGTTCCCTAACTGCTGATAATACTGCAGTGGTGGTGGTGTCCCAGTTGAAATGACTATCTGCGTTCCAAATATTTTGGCCTTTAGTATGTTAATCATTGAGTCATAAACAGCCCAACCCAAAAGACATTTATCTTTTGCAACTACTATCCTATCAGAAACAAAGAGAATAGTTTTAGAATGACTCTCGACTAATTTTCTCATCCAGAAACTGCAGGGATAACAGGAATAAACACAGATTAGAGTATGGCAACCAATGGATTGGGGGGGGGGGGGGTGAGTTGGAGTGCATATGTCTTTAAAAGTGCCACAGGACTCTGTTGTTTTTATGGAATCATGTTTACCTTGAAATAGCCACTAAATCTACCATCAGCCGTGGTACCAAATATACATCAGGATGTTAGAGAAGTTGGTTGGTTCAAGGAAGTTATTTGAGCCCTCCATTTCATAAGCCAAGAGAAGAGTACCATAGCAGACTAAGTATCAGAGCTCTAACAAACTAATTCATGAAATTGTGACCAATTTCTTGGCTCAGTTTATCCGGCAGCCATGAAATTCTAGTAAGGACTATGACCAGCTGAACAGGTTCCCTTTCATTTCCTACCTTTAATAAAAATCATCCACATGAGTAAATTATGGGTATCCTCTCTGAACAGCCCTTAACCACCATCACCACTGAATCCTTCAGGGTGTTATTCAGTCAAATGAGATAATGCTTATCTTGTTCCTTTCTATTTTATTTGAAGTCTATCTTAGTAACTACAAGAATGACAGTTGATCTTCACTACAGTGTAAAGACATCAGGTCTTGGAAATAATACTTTGGGCAAGGAACTATCTTTATCTAAAATGTCCTGGACACAGATACGAATCATGAAAATCACAGCCTGTCTGTCACAGGTAGCCAGAATAGGTTCTTCATCCCCTTCTAGCTTCGGAAAGTTGTCACAGAATAAAAATGTGGACCACGTGCTTAACTGATGTGCTTAGACTATTCTTTTTGAAAACTCTAATTTCAGATGTATCCCACTCCCCATGAAAAATTAATTCAAATAAATAATGATCAGTTGAAGGTGGCAAGTTATCTTGAGAGGAAAGCACTTTGTCTACCTCAGGGAGATGGAAAAATTAGCCTCAAAGGACAAGAAAGCCTGACTTGAGCACTGCAGTTAACTCTTGGATTGAGACCACTAAGGTGTTTGATAGCATTTATCAGGTGAGAAGCACTACCTTTCACTGAGTTGTCACCTTCTTAGTTCAGCTAGGTTATCTTGAGAGAAAAGGACTGGTCCCCAAAAGCCAGAAGGATATTCAAGCCATTTAGAGTCATAATTTTCTCCTCACATTACAGACAAAAATCACCAGCAGAGGCAGGAATCATGAGAAAGACCTCTATCTGAAAAAAGTTATTGTAAATGGTTTGCTCTGTCCTTTGTACACCACAACCATGCCCCCTTCAATGACTCAGGGAATGGAACCAGTTTACATCTAAAACAGTTCCCATCTGAGGGCCTGTGACACACTGCTCCCCTTGTACACCCTCATTGTGTGATTGTGTATCATTCAAATTCACCCTTAGAGTGTAATTGTGTATTGTTTAATGTGAAGTATGTCACATAAGATGGTTTTGGAATGCTTATGTTCTAGGGATATGTCCATTGCAATGTCATATATATGCTTATGAGATTCTGCTATGTAACAGTCCCAAACATGCATCTCATGGCTTTAGAAAGATCCAGGCAAACATCTCCAAGAGCAAGAGGCAGTTCATGTCTCATTAGGGCATGCATAAAACAAACCAGCTTTTCCAGGAAGTAAGCTAAGCATTGATAAGGGAATACTCATTGACTCAAATGCAGAAGACATACAGGACATTGTCTGTCACCTGACCCTGAAAGAAGGAGGCAAAGCCCCAAGGGAGGGCTAGCGAAGGAACATGTTAAAAAGGTGAGATTTTCCTCGCTTGCTCACTCTTCCATGCAATCTACAAATAACATCAAGGACTGACCACTGAGGGCGGTACTGGTTGGAGGCTAACCAACCAGCCTGTGGTGAAAATCAAGAAAGACTATAAGGTTGCTGAAAGTGTCAAGCTTAGTTTAAAATGTAATTTGCCTTTTATTTACTTTTGATCAAATCTGACCTGCTTTCCTCTAACTTATGATTACTTAAAATCTTTCTGTACTTAATGAATGTGTGTGTGTGTTTTATTTAAAGCAGTGCATGTGGCTTGGCCATGTGTAGAGACTTCATTAAGAGTGACAGAGTTGGTGCATATCAATTTCTTTGATAAACTGACTAATTATGAGCTTGCAGGGTTCACTGGGCAGCACTAAACTGGCAGTTCCAAAGGCTGCAACTGGGACTGGGGATATTAGCTGGAGGTGGGAGTCCATACCATTGCATAATCCCATGAGTGGCTGGCTAGAGACACTCACTGAGTTAGGAGCAGCTTGCTCGCAGGAGATTGTGTGTGGGTTGACTCAGGAGTGGGGATTCACACAGTAGAACAAGTGCAAGATGGGCTCCAGGAATGAGGGAGTGGGGTGACACAGCAATACACCAGTCCACACTGCAGAGGGGAATGTCAAAGGGTCTAACTTAACTCAGTAGCTACTGTGCTTAGAGTAGGACTAATGTCATAGATTAACGAGCTTAAAGTGCTTTCACCTAGTGAGTGGTAAATGCTGAAGTGATGAAACCAAAGGAAGAGAGTTCAGGTCTGGTTTTAATAACCTCAAGAAAGCAATTGAATCAGTTTTCCTCTGGATCACCCCATTCTAGTGTCTGTGCGCCTCCTAATCTTTAATTAACGTATCCTATCAACACTGAGATTGGGTGACTCAGCCAAAGGTACACAAGTAGTCTACGACAGGAATGCTATCCAAATCTCCCAAGTTCAAATCTAGCAGCTTAACCATCCTTCACAATGAGAGGAGGGGACACAGTTTATCCCAGAAGCCAAAATGCCTGCCTCATGGCTGTTTAAAATAAAACTGGGAAACACATTGAAACTAGAAGTTACTTTCTCTCAGGACCATCTCTGCCCACCGCAAAACAGGAACCCATCTTGTCGGCTTTTCCCCAATAAACCCTTCTGGTGAGCATGTGGAGAAAAATAAACCTAAACACTCCTCAGATCAAAGAACTCTATGCTAAAACTAGCTAACTTTGGTCGCCTTCTCTATCCTCCCCCACAAAAAGGGTATAGAGGAGGAGGGAAAATTAACAAAGCAAAAAAAAGCAAAACATAAAAGAACTGCCTAGCCAGAAAGAAGTGCTTTTTCTATTCCTGAAAAGAGAAAAAACAGCTGAACACAGTCAGCCAGTCAGACCTCTAGATGATGAGTGAAGGCCCTTAGAGCTTACGTTTTTCTCTGAGCTCTCTAGGCTGATAAAGTTTATTCTATGCACTCCCACATGGGCTGGTATAAAGGAATAATATAAAAAGTTCTTGAACTATACAGAGACTTTTTCATTCATAATGAACACTATGCATCATTCTAAATATCTGGTAAACAAATTATGTAAATTCATTCTTAATACAGACTTCTCAATAAATTACCCCTTTAACAACACAATGGAAGGAACACAACCCTTCTCTCCACAGATGCCAACTAGAAACAACAGAGTTTGCAATTTAGAATTGTTGATTTTTAAATCTATTATATTGCTTTATCTAGAGATCTTCAGAAATCACTATTGGTTCTACAATTGTCAAGAACAGAACAAAGAAAAGATTTCTGTCAGTTTTCAAAATTCTGCTTAAAATTTTAATTTTAGATTACTGTGTTTGATGCCTACTGAGACACAAAAAGAATTGTGATTGATCAGATAGTCATATTTGGTGCTTTGGTTTTTATATATAGAAAGAAAAGTAAAGCTTTCTGGAAACAGCTCCATCAGCTCATGGACTACTCAGAAATTTCCATCAGCTCATGGACTACCCATAAAAAATGTAACTGGAGGACAAAACAGATCTTTTCAATATACTATATTTCCGTAACAGACAAACACCCAAAGCAGAGTGAGAACAAATTACATTTAGACACTACTAGAAATAACTTTGGGATTTTAACATTACTCTACTTATTACTAGTGTATAAAACTCCCTGCACAAAGGGTACCGCTAACACATCTTCCAACTCCTAAACACATTTAAAACACTTAATATAATGCACATTTTACTGCAGCACAAGAGAAGATAGGCTCTCAGGAATAACCTCATAAAGAAAATATAGTATTAGTTAAATGGATTAAGAAAGATTCCAAGATCATACAAGGCAGCAATTTTAATTTATAAATTATATTTCAAGTCTTCACGAGGGAATTAACACAAAATTTGCTGAGTCAAATCAATTATAAACCATAACGGGTTGGGATCATCCCTCAGCATCAGCCTTTAAGGGAGGCCAGACCTCTTCCTAGTCAGCATGTGGGGGAGACCCCAGAGACAAAGGTGGGGGTTCATGTCAGTCTAGTCATCTGGCCCTTCAGACAGCGTGGGCCAGCCCACACAGTTAGGGGCAACAAACAGCTAGGGAATGGCTTGCAATCAGCCCCTCAGGATGCAAGGTGACAAGATGTTCTGATTTTATAAAAACAATCCCAATATCTGGGGCCTTGTCTTATACAGGCACCTATTACCTGTCCCAATTTTTCACACTTGCTATCTGGTCAGCATACTCAGGAGCCTTTAAGCCCAGGCTCACTGGCAGGATGGGGCAGAAAGCAGAGTCTCAGAGCTCAGGCAATGGCGATTACCAAAAGAGTCAAGGAGCTCAGGCAAGGGCATTCACCAACACAGTCTTGCTGCTCAGGAAAGGCAACTACCACTCCAGGCATCAGCAGCAGCCTGGGAGAGGGTGAGTAGACCTGGCCTTGCCTTAGCCACCAAGTCCCACCCAGGGCCCTCACAATGGCAGAGTGTTCTGCCACTGGGTCAGAGAGGTTCCAGTCGAAACGCACTGACTGGAATTCAAGATGGGGGAGGGAACATTGATGGATTGCAGGGCTTCTTCCTCCTCACTTTTTCAGCATATTTGCAGTGTGGGGTTGTACTACATCTTCCATGGATACTCTGCAAACAGCAATCCCAGAAGTTCCGCATCTAATTGGGCAGCTCTGGTGGGTGTGGCCAATCCACAGGGCAGTTGCCATCCATTCCGTCTCTCCACTTCTGCAAGGGACGTCCTCCTCCTCCAACAGCTTTCCCATGATTGAGCTATAGGAACTGGCTTTTATACCTCCCCTTCCTGCCTGCCTTTTGCTTCTGGCAGAATGATCATGACATTTCCCATGACTGCCCACCCGGTGTCATGGGTGGCCCTTCAGCATTGGCCTCTGAGGGAAGCCATGCCTCTGTTACACACCAAGTCCCCTGAAGTACTTAAAATGCCACAGATAACAGAATCTTATAGACGTAAAGCTATTGCAGGGCTTGAAAAGTTGACCAGATACCTACTAGCCAGAGAACTGTACTTGACAGTCACAGGCAAGTATGAAACATTCTGAGCACAAGACAACAGCTCCAGTTCATCAGTTACTGCATAGCTTTCCAGAGTAGCAGCAGAGTGAAACCTGAGTTTCACTGCTGCATACAGAGAACTGAACAGTAATGGTGAAACTGGCCAGAGGCTTATTAATCTTATTCTGTTGCTGCAAATAAATAGCAATTGCAGAATGCTTTGTCTGAAAAATAAATCCCAAAGAATACACCTTGCTCAGTAGGTCTGGATTTTATTTTTTAGTCCACTGCCACAATATTCCAGAAATGTGTCAGTTTCAACCGCAACAAAAATATTGTGCAACTATAGAATAGTTAGTTAGTGGTAATTATGGTAATGTTAGAGATGATCTTATACTTGAATAATATATCCCAATTTTCTTTCACACTGAAATTGGTTTAAATTCAAAATAATTCTGCAACCAAAAAAATTCTGTATGCATAAAATGGTGCCCTATCTAATGGTATTTTCCCTCTTCTGGCAATAATTTCCTCAATTACAAAGAGGCCACAAAGAGGTTAAATTAGTGAATATTGTAATATATTCAGAAATCAAACTATATTCATACAAAACACACTAAACAGTGCCATTAAATGAATCTTAGGTTCTGATTTCATTTATTTTGACTCAGAAAAAAACCATATGGGCACCAATATAAGAACTCTGATAGGAAATACTTAGTCACTAGATGCCAAATAAGTATGTTACTTTAACATCATTTGACTTTCTAATATATGTCTAGTTATAGGAGGTTTATTTTTAAATATGAATAACTTTGCTTTTCTTGCTCTGAGTCACAACATAACTTTATCTAAAATTAATATGTATGGTACATTTTTAAAGAACTATTTGTACTGTATGTTTGTACTGTATGTACCCTGGAATCTACACCACTGAAACTGATATCAGAATGCCCCGCTTTTTAATATTGAGGGTGTACATGGAACTAAACTCCTATATGTATTAAATTATGAAAAAGTAATTCTGACTCCTCTGCAGGAACTACAGTTTGGAACGTGTGGTTTTCATTCCAACAATAACTATGTAAGACTCCCACAACAGTAGATCTTATAGCCTTTGTTTTAAGCAATAGGGAGAACACTTCTTACTTGCCAACCTTCCTTGCAGGTGTTTTAAGTTTATAAGGTTTCATGGGAGGAGGGGTCATTTTTAAGCAGGCATCAAGAGCGTGCCTGGTACAGTAAAATGCAAAGGGAGAGAGTCATCTAGAAACAGCTTCCTTTTGGATAAACACAGAACTTTCTGAAAGGTCGCTGTGATGGTGCATGACAAAGGACCTCTGCAAAGAAAAGGTACCTTCTGAATATCACTTAGGACTTGATCCAAAACCCACTGAAGTAAGTGGATGTTTTTCCACCAACTTCAAATAGCTTCGGCTGAGATTCTTAAAGTCCTTTTAATATACGTGTGCAATAGAGCAAAACGAGGAGAGGAAACGATAGATTTTGAAATGCCTTTTTTGAAAGCCACTGTTCAGTTTTTCAGGATTGGGAGTTTCTGCTCAAGGGAACTGCAGAAACACTAGAAGCTTTTTAGGCAGTAACAATGTTAACAGCACTTTCTTTACTATGCTCATCTCTAGTGAACGTTCGGCCTCACAGTTTAAAGTACACCAAACTCACTTAAAAAAGCTGGAAGCCTCATCTATACCTGTCTTGGATCACAGAAAGGTGTGGGTCTGCATCCCCAGCATGTCCATATGCGCACACAAACAAAATATCGGCAGAGCCCCAAATCCATGGTGGGGGGCTCTAGACAGCAAACACAGACTCTCCTCTCTGGACAATTTCTCCCTACTAATTTTGTTATTTCCCAGCCATTTCTGTGTTTACTTTGAGGACATGATTTGGGTCCTGATTATAAGAAGTGCCAAACAAACATTTTTTAAATAAACCACCTAGAAATTTTACAAGACATATATTCGTACTTGTTTAGATTTATTTTATGTCCTTTCCTGGGCAGCATTAACAACAAATTTTCAGGAACAAGTCAGATACTACTTAATATGCTAAACAAATCTTTAACTGTTTTGCAAGACATTAGCCATCTAAAACAGAGCTGAACAACAAATATTTCTCAACTAATTTCTCTCTTAATAAAACTTCATTCCTTTCACTAAGCAGAAGGATTTGCAAGGATTTGACACTTTTTGTAAAACTTCTTGTGTTCAGTATATCTTGCAATCTACTGCAATGTACTTTAGCAGTTATTGTATATTGAACACATCACAATATTAAAAGTAATTTAAATTAATTAAGGATCAATAACAAATGAGTTTGAATGAATTATCTGAGTGAAACATTTCATGATCTTCAGCTAAGTAACATCCATATATTTCTACACTGTTAGCACGCATGTACTCTGTTAATTGGTTTTCAGTAGATAGTTATCTTTACAATAAGCCGACCAGGACTCAGTGTCTTCTAGGACATTTACTGTTCTACACATGATGATCAGTTATTTCTTTTCCTAACAGTATTCCCTCATTAAGTTTAAATATGCTGTTTTTACACAAAGATTATGATAACTTATTGGTACAAGCAAAGAACACAACACTTCATCAGCTACGCACATCTCTGCATACCTGACTCCATTAGGTCTTTTGCACTTTCATTTTTAGGTCATGCAAAGGCTGTAAGTACTGTAATGAAACCACGACCCTGTCTGTGCTTTCTCACACAGCAGTGCCTTCAATCATAAATATTTCAATTACTTTTTTCTTAACTCTAAAAAGGTACTAGCTTGCATTTCCATAAACTCTTTAATTTTACTTCTCTTTATCTTCAAAAGAAATCTGTACCTCTCATGTCACTCCAGGAAAGTGATATTTAGATGGTACTAAGAAAAAAAATAATAAATCAATCTTCACTTCAGCTACTACTAAGTACCTTTCAAAAGGCAAAAAGTCATTAATAAAATTCAAGTATTTAAGATATTAACTCAGAGGAGTCAAGGAACTAATTCAGTGTTGTTACAGACAACTCCAGTAAAATCAACTGACTCGTACCTGCTCACATCAATAGTGATTTTGGCACGCACTTCATAAAAAAAAAAAAAATTTCATCCACACTATAGTTATGCAAATTATTTTCTCACTTACAAGGAGTCATGGTCAAAATCTCTCTCATATGTAGTCGCACACAAATTCTTAGATTAAAAAACAAGAGATCACACCACCTTTATTTTTCTTCTGTAGATCTGAGATCTCTATTTTTTCTTCAACATTTACCCACCTCCCTGCTTTGCTATCTTGTGCTTTTGCTAGCTTTTTAACACCCCCCCGCCCCACTTCCCCCGGCTTTTTTATGGTTTTTGGCCCATTTCCATACACACTCCCCCCTCTTCCTTATTTTTGCCTTGTCACTTTCTCTTCCAAAGCCCTAGTAGCTTCCCACAAAGAGCCATTTCCACTTTCCCCTGAATTATTTTTAAGTGTTAAAACTATAGCTTCCAATAATTACCAAACAATGAAATGTCAACAACAGATTTTATTAAAAATGTATTAAATACAATCTTTTTAGTGTTTGAATCAAATTCTAGAAGAATGCAACAAGGCTTTCTAACTTTAATAATGAGTGGAAAAAAGAAAAACAAAGAGTTAAAAAACAAAATAAGATCAAAAAGTTGATTGAAATTCAACTTTTTTTAAAGCTAGAATGATTATTGACTGAATGAGACAGATTAATGGGATATCGAGCATTTCACCTTTAGGACAGTTTTAGTCACACCTGATGTTGGGTTGATTCAAAATTATCTGACAGCTCCTTAGCAATGTACTGTTCGTGAAATTTTTCGATAGCCCTTGGCCAGTTTTTCAGTAGTGTATCTAGGCATCTGTATGCATACCTTGTTAGCGTGGAAACTGAACTCTCACGCTCACTCTTCCTGTTGATCCCAGTGCAGAATAGAAAGGCAGCAGTCACTCACCTTCCTTCTATGGATTGAGACTGAAATCATTCTGGTAAAATTCATATACACAACAATCATATTTTAAAAATAAGAATGATTAAGTACACATCCAGTAAGTGCATTTTAAAATGTATTAGACATCTTCTTTCAGGTCAAAATAAAGAAGTCACTCTGTCTTAAAATGTTGTTGAGAAATTGTTTATTTTGGACCCAGGCCAGCAGAAAAATATCCACAACTTTTTACACCTTACATCGCAGTATACCAATCTTTTCAGGATGAATGCCAGCCCACTGAGTGCCCAGAAAAGATGAGTACGCCCTGTGTACTACAGTTCGGGAGCTCCTACATTAAATAAGACAAATTGGAGAAGAGAGGTGCTCACGGAAGCAAATTTTTCATTTCCAACTCTTTGTTGCTTCCTATCCTGAGACTAAAATGTCAGCAGCCATGGAGCGTTACTCCAGAAATGACTGAATCCACTCAGCTCTGCCTAATCAAAAAGGCTAGACTATGGATTGGTTTAAAAGTATAATCTTAAATTAGAAGACCCCCCAAACTCAACCGCAGGATCAGCATTGGCAAACATGAAGATCCCAGTATTTTCTGGCTATACAACCCCAAAGCTAAGGGGACGCACAAAGACTAAGTAACTGAAGAACAGACTAATTTTTCCTATGAATGAGAAGCAGCCAAAAATGCTGAATAGTTGTGCATCAAAAGTATCAGAAATTGTATAGGATCCATGAAATTTAGAGAATTGTCCAGAAAACACACAGAAATATAAATAATATATGAATATATACATATATAAAATAAATAAGTAACTATAACTAAAAAGATCAGTCACAGTAAAACTACGTCATGTAAAATTTCAGTTAAAATATAAATATTTACTCAGATAAACAGTCTTCCTTAAAAAAATACATAACCTCTATAGAGATCAGTGTCATTAATATTTTTCACTGAAAGACTAAAAAAGCCTCTTTCACATCATTCCACTCTCTCTAGTAATATGATACATATCATATAAAATCTGTGAACGTCTCATTTTAAAAAATCTTGAAATCATAGCTTTTCAGTGGTCTGAAGAAAAAGTGTTTTCTTCACAACAAAATACAAGCCAAAATAACAAGAATTATCGCAAATTTGTAATGTAACATTTTTAAATATTCTGAACAAGGTCCCAATATTGTAACCAAAGTCATAATGCTGCAACAATTTATGCATGCACTTAATTTTATGCAATGTGATTTATCCCACTCATGTGAATAGGGCTATCAGCAGTGCATTAATTTAAGCAGGATCAGGGCCCAAAATACTTTTTATTTAAATATTATTGGCCTGATCTACTGGAGTATTCCACTGAACTCAATGGGCAGATTCATCCCGTGGGAACAAAGGGATGAAGGCAATGTCAACCTTCCTGTACACAAGTGAGCAGTGGAAAGGAAAATTCATCTCCCCGAACACTCCAAAGAAGAGGTCTTTAAAAAACTCAGGTCACTTTGGGGGCAATACCAGCTGGTCTCAGACTTCCCACAGTGAGGATTACGGGTAGTTTAAACTGCTGTGGCCCTGCTCCAGGTGGAGTTATTGCTAGTGACTCACCCAACAGGTTTTAGCCATAATAAATGGAGCCCAACTGAGTTTGTAAAACCAGTGTAAGAGTAAAATCAGATAAAAAAATCTTAAATTACTTCTTGTTTTCATGAAAAATTACACTTCATTATGAACCCCATCTTATCATCAAAACAGTATCCTTCTGGGACTATAAGATGTATTTAACTATACGCAAGTTACAATTAACAAACATATATGCAACTTCAATTCTTTATCTTATTCTCACTGGCCTCACATACAGAGTATGTTCCACTCAAGAGGGAACCACAGATATTACTTTTGATGCCTACGTGGATTCTTGCTAAAAAAACTATTATCTGCACTAAAAGGAAATACTATTTAACAACTCAAAAAAAACTGTTGTTTCTCTTTTACATACACACACAAAATTCACAACACTTAAAAGCACCCACTCAGATACTGTCACATACTAAGTCATTATGCTCTAGCAGCTCTGTCATCTCAGCACATCTGCATTGCTCCTGAGCTCTTCAGGAAATTAAGAGTGGGATTATTAGAAATGATTAGATATGCTGGTACAACTACAGGTAAGCATAGTGCCATTACATGGACTGAGCGTTCATATTCAGGGGACATTTAGAATGTGGTACACAGACTCCAAGGGAAACAGCTCTGGCTTCTATAATAAGCTTTCCAACTTATATACATGTGTTTGTTTATACACACATGCATGTATATATACACAAGACACATTGTCTCTGTGTTTGTGAGTGAAGAGCCAACACACTCACACACTATCCTAGTTATAGAAAAGGTACCATCATTGGAAACACCAGTATCAACAAAAAATGGAAAACTAATCAGTCTGCATGCACTTATATATCCACTCCTGGAATCATTTTGCTATTTATTAGGGAGGACTTCAAAGATAGGTTGATACAATTTGTTCGATATTTTAGATTAATCTGCTTGAGAATAGGAATTCAAAGCATTTTACTAAATGAATTCAAACATTGTCTAGGTTCACTACCGCATCTGCACATATTTTGGTACCAACTACTTAACTGTTATTTTGTAGCATCAACCCAAACTACATCTTAGGGAACCAAGAGATATTCTATCTATATACTTCAGAGTCAGACTGTTTTCACCTACTTCAGAGGTATGAGTACACAAGGGTTTATTGCTCCAGTTTTACATCTGATCTCTTCCCCCTCTGACTAAAGGGGATCTGCACTTTTAATGAAGACTTAACAAAAATGAAGAGAGGAGAAAAGCAAAAACTAATTCAAATCTATATCAGTAAACATCTCTGTCTGATAGAATGGAATAAACTTTTAATGTGATTTTACAAAATGAAGTTTTACTAACCGAGTAAGATTTTTTTTTAAATGACTATTAACTGATACCTTCTAACCCTACTGCTCCTTAGCTTTTTGAAGTTAATTTAGCAATTCTTAAAGTACAAGGAAAAAGAAAAATACCAACCTACCAAACTTAGAAATTCTGGTAAGAAAACTAGGACTTCCAAAATAGTTTTCCAGTAAGAAAACAAACACCACACACCCTGAAATATAAGAACCCTCCCTCCCTCCACCCCTCCACCCAACCACCACCTTCAAAATGAACAATCCTTTCATTAAGATATAGTTCTGGAATCTTTAGACTATACAAGCTTAACAAACTTAGCATAAATATTTTTTTCTATAAATTCAGTCTTTCAATATCCATTCAAAATGGGACTGAGGAAATTTGGGTCGAATATTATGTGTGTCCTTTCTCGAAGGGATAGCTGAGAAATATGATGCAGTGGTTAAGAAAAAAATAGAAAATTGACATTATTTCTAGCACCCCTGGCACCAAGTTTTAAAAGAGTAATCATTTTGCGTCTAACAAAAATTTTTGCAGTGGAGTTGATAGTATTTCTGAGTATGACTGTGATTTACAATTTTCTCCACTAACAATCTTACCATAAGTACTAATTAGTAACATGTTTCCTAAATCACTTTCAATCCTCACAACTAAATGACTTCATGATTTAACTGAGAGAGGAAGAAAATGAAGACTCCCATCACTCTATTTCCCAACACTACTAAGATTAAACTGTTCCAACATAAACCTGGTAAAAACTCTGAGGGGAAAGGACAAAGTAATATTTTGCCTTTAACAAACATTAATTAATAATCTTCACGCCAGTGAAACAGATGGGTGTCATAACCCTAACTTTACAGATGAGCAACAGACAGAAAGGCTAGTAACAGTCCCAAAGCCACACAGCAAATCAGTGACTGCACCATGATCAGAAGGCAGGAGTTCCTGGCTCTTGTCAGTCTGCTAGACCAGAATGACACTTGCCTATGCAATGCTAAATCAAATGTATACATTCTAAAAATGTAAATAGCCATTTTTAGTTCACTTGAACTCTGTCCTGAGAACAAAACTGATGGCGTACATCCAGTAAATGTGATGATAGTTTTGTCAAAGAACATAACATTTTTAAACCAAGATATCCACAATAAAATGTATTTCAACACATTTCAACTGCTGAATTCATTTTAATTGTGAGCCACAAATGATTATTTTATGTTCTAAAATTTCAATCATATTTTAAGCATATAAAACCTGGAGATGGATAAATTTGTGCACATTATCACTATCATAATCAGACATAATATTATCCATTTATTAAATTAAAATACCTAGTACTTATGTAACACTTTTAATCTTCCAAGTACTCTATAAACATTAACTTGGTTGGTGTTTAAAGTGTCTCTGGTAATTTTATAAAACTCTTCAAATAATAGTATGACACAAAACAAGACTTTCTTCCTTAAATGACACACACACCTTACCAAAATAAATCAAGATTTTTAGGAAAAAAAATAAGAACCACTGAAAAACAAAAACAAAAGAAAACAAAAAATAAAAGTCTGTATAAACTTGTCATTGGCCTGCAAGAGTTCAAGCTTCTTTTCCGGTGTTAAAGCCCAATGCAACGTCAGGCCTCATTCCAAGCAACTATTGGGATGCTGAATATTACCAAAAAAGGATACAGCAGCAGTTTATGCCTCACTTTAGATGTTAATAAATCACATACTGATTGGCATTCAGATTATTATACATCTTTTGAAAAACACCTTATTTGAAACCTTCTTTCCTTCACACAAGAACTTACTGATTTGGGTAGTGAGCCATATTAATGTACAAAAACATCATAGGTTCTGTCATTTTGTACAACTGTTAAAAGTAACAATATGCTACAAATAGTTCATGTTGCAATCTATGTAACTAAAGTGATCAACTGAATTTAGACAATTAGTAGAGACACCTTTATAAAACATTCTTTTCTCCTTAGAACACTGATTTGTAGCTGATTCACATGGATTGAGTGCAGCATCAAAGAACCGGGTTTAATTATTAATCCTTATTTTTTTCAAAGCACCCTTACTATCAACAATATCATTTTCTCGACAGGTTTAATGTACTTCATACAGGAAAAAAAAAATCTAAAAGCTAAATCTCAGTGTTTACTGCAACTTCAATTTTTTTTCACAAGCTAAGAAGTGCAGTATGCAACTTCCCAGCTCCAAAATTTTAATCAAAATTACTGAGGGCCTGATACAAAGCCCACTGAAGTTAATCAAGAGACTCCCACTTACATGAATAAGCTTTAGATCAATCCCTAAAGGAACAAGGGAATGCAACAAAACCTGCTTGGAAAGTGAGCATCTCTGTTTAGATATCTTTTTTAAAGGCTCTTAAAGGTGGAAATGCTCCTCAACTCTCCATTATTGCATATTCTGGCTTCTGTGGCTGGACTTGCACTCTCTTTCTTCTGGACAGAATTGAAACTGTAACTTTCAAGTAGTGGCTTTAGGTATGTTTTAAGAAAGAACACTTCACTGGTGTTCTTTCTCCTGCAGTTACTGCCATCTGTTATATATTTTCCTCCCATATATAACTATAACTCTCTCACACCCTGATCCAGTTGTTACCTCTGTCTTTTTCTCCCCACCTAAGTTTAAAGCTGAAAGCTCAGCAATGATCATCTATGATGTAATCCAGGGCTACTCTTTTTCACTGACTCACAACAATCTCTGATAGTTTGCCTGTTGGGTCATTTACTACTAGCCTCACACAAATTCTACAGCTGAGCAGAGGAACAGAAAAAAAAGTCTTGATTGTCTTTACCTTGATCATTCAAGTTCAAATCTGTGGCAAACTGACTGCTGCAGGTTTTTAATCAACCTAATTATATTTTGCATTGTTTTTTCAGAAAGATATCATCTCATCCCTGTGCTAGAAAGAGTTTTTACTTGTGGGAAATCCCAAATAAACTTAAGCAAAAGGGAGTCAGCATTTGGTCTTTTCTTCCCCTTTCTGTCCTTACACTCATAACTTTAAAAACAAAGCCCCAACATGCCTTAAAGCCATTTACTTACTAGATCTCAAAGATTTCAGAATTAAACTTTCACAAGTTCCTAGGTCTCTGACTACTTCTGAATTTCAAGGGTGAGTTTCAGGAGAATACTCCTACAACAAACTATGAACTGTGCCTCAGGAATTTCATAGCTATAACATTATTATTTATTTATCTATTGTTTTAGGCTAACATGTTTTGTTGTTTTTCAAGGTTAACACTATCTGCCAAGCACGTTCAAAGGTGGTGGAGGAGGAGACTTAGGAGAGGTAGTGGCAACTTCTCATGCAGGGAAGAACAGTGAGCTGCAGTAACTCGCCCTGACCACAGAGGGTGGATAGCGAACACCTTCCCCAACGCACCGCACGTGCAGCTAATGGGAAGAAGAGGGCTCAGTACATAGTGCTGAGTCTGACTGAATGCAGAATCAATGTCAGAGCTGGTCTCTCCTCCCCTTCAGCAGGCTGAACCTATGGACAGGGACTGAAAGGGGTTCCTCTCTCACACAGAAATCTCAAAAGAGAAACGCGACAAGTTTCTTTACGAGCGTACATATGCTTCCATAATTTCAACACCCCCCACCCCAAAAGGAAAGGGAAGACGAACAAGCCTCCTCACTTTGAAATATCACCACCCCAAACCTTTCTAGGATGAGAGGAGACTATGGCATAACACATTTTCTTCATTGTCCATCCAAACTAAAAGTTGTGGGGTTTGTGCAAAGAAAAATCCACCTTGCAATCAGCGCTTCTAAAATCAAGCTGAAGTTTGGCAGCCTGCAGCATTGTTTCCGAAGAGCACCAACTCGATCATCCAAACTTTCGTGTGTTCCAAAGGCTAGATGCTACAGCCGGGAAGGAAGTAACCAGCTGGGAGTCTGCATCGCGCGTTTGAAACGCGTTCTCTGCGTGAAGGCAAGATTTGAGAACCACGTTTCAAAGTCTAATGCGTGGCTACATAGGCGCAGACCAGTTAGTCCCCTTCTCACCCCCCCACCCCTTTGCAATTATGAAAGGGACAAACGGTGCCCACAATGTTGCTAGACGCTCAAAAGGAATCTGACACATGTCACATTTGTACCCACCATGCTGCGGGAGCCAAACTTTCTTGCAGCAGCAAGTCCAGGAGGAGGGGGAGGGAAGGAGAGAAGGAAAGTCAGGAGACTTGGGTCGGGCGGGGGAATGAAACTTACCAAGCGGAGACACTGGGTAGAGCGTCCGGAGGAGCTGCCACGGCGAGAGGAGCCGCACTAGCCCCCCCGCCCGCAAACACACACAAAGTCTTTGCGGGAGGAGCGGCGGCGGCAGGAGCAGAGACACAGGAGAGGAGGGGAGGCTTAGACTGCAACAACAAGCAGCGACATCAATCAGTGGGATGGATATTCCTCCGCAGGCGGCGGCGCTGGGGCTCTGCGCCCCCGGGCAAGGGCAGGGGCAGCGGCGGAGGCAGTCTGGGGAAACCGCAGTAGCAGCCCCAGCGCGGCGTCTCGCGCTTTCTCGGAGGCTCGCGCAGTCTCTCGCGCGCTCCCTCCCCCTGTGTGTGCGCGCGGGTCTGGGTCTGCGTGGAGAGTGTGTGTTTTGCTGGGAAAGCAAAATAATTCAAAAAAAAAAAAAAGCGTCGCCCACCTACTCCTCTTTGTGGAAATAGGAGCGAGGAGGGAGCGTTCACATGATCGCAAAGTGGCCTGCACAGAAGTGGTGATGATGCGGGAGCGGGCGGGAGGGGGGATTGCAACAACACAAAAGTGCAGAGGGACCAGCTTGGCAATGCCCCCGCTGCTGCTCTCTCCCCTTCCCCGCGCCTCGCTCAGGGCAGGGAGACTCCCCGGCGCAGCAGGATCTTGTTAGGATTCGCAGCACAGCGTCCCGCTTGACGTCAAGTCCACCTGCTATGTCAACAAACCGGGGCAGAAGTTGTTTGCTCTCGTTTCCCCCAGTCTCCCCCCTCCCCTTCCTTAAAGACAACGAGTTTAGCAGACGGGGAGGAAACAAAGCCCCGTGTTGTGCGGACAGCGCCGAGGAGCTGGGGTTTCTCTGCAGCCCGCGTGCAAAGGCAGAGCTCAGCCTTTGGCAAAGAGTGCGGGGAACTCCGGCTGGGAAGGGCAAAGCGCCTTGTAGGGCTCCCGGGAAAGCAGGGAGTTTGGGTCACCGGGGGAGGAGGGGGGCTGGGCAGGACTTTGGCGGGGTTTCCAGCGCAGTCACAGCGTGGGGACGATTCTCCTGGCCCCGCGCTGAGTTTAGGGACTTTGGCTGCAGCAGAGACCACTCGGCTTTGTCACTGCCGTGTAAACTCCCCGCTGCGGGATCCAGACTGGCTACGGATAGACGCATACGGGCCCAACGCCGGCCTCGTTTACACACTGGCCCCTGCAACTCCTGAGAATGCAACAGGGGAGGAGGAAAACAGCAGCTGAGCAGAGCGCTGCTCGAGCGGCCCTGCCTCCCCCAGAGCGGTGCAGCTCCATGCACCGTGCGGAGAGCTGCGGCCGCAGATTGCCTACTGCAGGCAACTTGCTTGGGTGCCTCCTGAAGAGCTTTCCCCGCCCTCCCGCGTGGAGAGTGGAGGCGGTGGCACCAGACGTACCGGGGGAAGCTCGCGGCGGCTTCCGGGACAGAGAGAGGCTGCAGCTCTCTGCCCTGAACTCTGTAGGAGCCGCCGCGCTTCTCTCCTCCGCGCGCAGAACCCTTTTGCACTAGTAACAGGGCCAAAGTCGCTTTAATTTCCTCTCGCTCAGCAGCTGCGACCCTCGTCCTCTAGCATCATTGCTGCTCCCCAACCTGTGGGCTGATGTCCTAGGGCCACACTTTGGGGTCTGGGGCAGGCACCAAACATTTCAGAGCCAGGTGCTGGGAAGCCCACCCCATCCCAGGAGTATTCAGTGGAAACCAGCTGCTAACTCTAGCATTACGGCTAGCAGCCTATTCTGTGAGCGCCGCAAAGCGTGTGCCCAGACCTTTCTCTGAGCCGGGACAGATAGCAGCCGTTGCTATTTACAGACCCTTTCCTTTTAAAATCATCACCAGGCTCAGCCAAACTTCAAGCTTCTCCCGCTCTCTGTAAACACGCAGCCGGCTCCCACTGAAATCCTTTTAATTAACGAGCACGAGAGCTGCAGAAAGTCTTCTAATCAGAAACAGGAGAGAATGATCGCACTCTGGGCTTCAATGCTTAGACTTTTCCTCCTTTCTGTAGCAATTTGATCACGCACATTTAATGTTACGGAAGGGTCCTGGAAGAAACACCGAAGATAAATCCGAAATTGTGCTTGGCTTTTATTGAAACTCACCTAATCAAAGCGCCACGACCTCGACCTTCCACTTTTCATGTAATTTTGAATTTAAAAGGCTCTTCTGTATTCACTGAAGACCTGAATCAAAAGTGATTGTCACTCAGAATTAACATACACTGAATTTAAAAAAAAAATCGCTCGTTGGTGTACTGAACAAATTGAAAGATTAGCTGGTTGCTAGCCGTGCATTGGGCTCATGAATTAATGTTGCACAGTACTCAGAAACTGACAGGTTTTTTTTAAAAGGGAGATTTCTCACCCACACTTCTGCTTGCTTTCTCTTTCGCGCTTGCTTTAAGGTGAGACGGGGAGGAATGTAGCTCTGGCAGGGGTGGAGTTAGGATAAACTTTTACATCTAGCTGAGGTTCCCGGAAAGGGGATGGCTGGGGGCAAAGGGGGGCTCGCGAAAGAATCGCTGGCTCACACTTCGGCAAAGGTCGCAGCAGTTCCGCGAGGTGTGATCGCTCCTGTCGGTGCAAGCCGCGAGTGCCAATAAAATGCGAAGGAGTAAAACTCGCGCGCGCGAGTCGGATTGTGTACGTGTGGGTGCAGGGCCGAAGGTGGCTCTTTTCACTGCACTTTCTGCACGTGCAGCTGGGGTAATGTGTAGCTGAGGGCGCGGGATCAGATCTCCGTCGACCCCCGGCCGCCCCCCTTCCCACTGCGTGTGCAGCAGAGAAAGGGAGCGGTGTAGGCTGCAGGTTTGGACGGGAGCGGAGCCCCCTTCGCCTCGGATTCCTCCTCACTCTCAGCCAATGGGGTGGGATCGGGTTCGAGAGGTGAAAGTTCAGCCCAAGGGCACACACGCGGCTCGCTCCCAGTGCCTGCCGCTGCCAAAGGAAGGGGTTGCTTGCTGATGGGCGGCCGTAAAATCTGTTTATTTGCTCCTTGCAATTCTTTCCTCTCCCCCCCACCCCCAGCCCCTTAATTGCGCGGGTTAGCAGTCAACCCCGCGCGGTTTATTTCACGTTAGTGTCTTAGTGGCAGCGGTGCGAACAGCTTCCATCGCACGCCTTGGGCTGCCAAGAGAGCCCAGAGCAAAGTTTCTGGGAGCACTCGTCTTGTGCTCTGGTTCCCCGCACGACCCGCACCCAGACATCTCTCGGGAGCTTTGCAACGAAATAATGCGTGGTGCGGGAGAGCACCACGCGTGCTCCCAGGATGCAACCTATGAGGGCTGAAAGGGCACGGGGGCAGCATCCTCCCCACGTCTCTGCCCCCCGGCCCGGCCAAAGGCGCCCAGGAGAAACAGCGTCTTAGGACAAGTTGACTGTGCCCGAAAGCCGGCCACCGAGCGTGCCCGGACACAGTTGCGGCGGGAAACGCCTTGCCCCGGGATCCTTTGAAAGAGGACCCACGAGGCAAACAAAAACAGGCGAGCGGCTCCGGCTGGCGCCCGGCCAGCGGTCAAGTTCGTTTCGCGTGTTCTCGGGTAAACCTCCCAAGTGAGAAACCTGAGCGGACTGACCCTACGGAAAGGAAAAGGGGGAACAATCAGTGAGACATACTGACTATCTCCTTCTAGCCAGACCTGTCCCAAACCTCACTCCTTTGGAAGGAGACCCCTCGTTTTGGATTAGTTTTAGGCGGTATTTACATTCTCTGCCCCATGATGGCTCGCGCTCTGTTTGAAATCTCTCTCCTCCAAATTGTCACCCTCTGTGGGCAATAATGCACGGGGGGTACAATACAAAAACGCTCAGCAGCCTAAATTGTGTAGCATTATGAGTGTCTGAATGGCGTGTTAAGTCTTTATAAAAAATTAACTTTAAGCTAAATACTTTTCACTTTTCAGCGATGCGATTATTAAGGCTTACAATTATAACCTGCTTTTCCAATGAAAAAGGCTAATGCGTTTTATTTGTTCCTGTTTACAGTTTGAGATTTCATCTGCCCAAGTGCAGTGTTTTTCTCGCTTCAAACAAACCATTTTCAAACGTCTTTCTTTCATTAATGCAATGTATTTTCCCTTGCAACTGGCAGATAATAGAAAATTACTATCTGATATTCACCTATGATTGTTTATAAAGGGAACACGAAAACAATAAACAGGCTGCTCTTCTAAATGGGTTTATTTTCTCCCCCACTCTACTCATTGTTCCAGAGACACTTCGGGAAGAGAGAGAGAGAGAGAGGGGGAAAAAAAAAACAACCCAGTTTTTAACCGAAGTCAAATCAAGGAGACTCTATATTATCATATCAAAGCGAATGGGGAAGTTGCAAAATTGGTGGAGTTACACCACCATCTGTCGTTAAGCCTCGGGACTACAAAATTTAGGATCTATAATAAATCTTAATGAGAGCCGGCATTTTTTTTCCTCTTGGAAAGTATGCACCATTTCTGGATCGGTTTTCCAGTATTGTTCATCTAGCTCTTTGACTCTTAGATGCCAACATATGTAGGTTCAAGATGCCTATTAGGAAGCATATGTTCATTGCCAGTTATCTTTACTTCTTTTTGAAAAAAGAAAGTATGTTCCACACTTGATGGCCTGCAAACAATGCCTTTTAAAACAGACAATCATTCAGATTTAGAGAGATTTCATCTCCCTAAGCCTACTGTAACTGCTTTTGTGGACAGATGTCAGTTCCAGCTAGACTAGCCACCCAAGTGTGTGAATTAGTTCATCCCTCATGCAACCCCATTCCATGCTGTGCCTGGTTAATGTACATGTAAATCTGCTATGTTCTAGGCCACTGTTCCAGTGGTGTGGTGTATGTAAAAACAAATACCTTGAAACAATACCAGAAAAGATATAATAAAAGTAAGGAGTAGTAGAAGCTGGACATAACAGCCAGACTGAAACCCCAGTGCTGTTAAAACTGTATTGTAATATGAAACCAGTCAATGGTTTGATGCTGTTGATATAGATGTCAACAAACAGGTTCTCCATCAAACTCCAGATCTTTAGATCTGTCATTTAAGAACTTATTGACAGAATTCTCATTTACCATAACTACTGGCAAAAAAAAGAGGGGGAGGAGGGGCACATAGTTCCTTTAGCACCCTACTGTTTAGGGGTATCTGGTAATTCAGAGGTATATTGCTACTCAAGGGAGAGTAGAAGGGAGCATTTGAGCAGAAGCCAAAGAAGTACTTAAATGATTGTAAGTTTGATAATTTTCACTGTTGTTTTTTATTACAGTTCCTGTTTTAAAGCAGATGAAAAATAGAAGTAGTTAGCCAAGAATGGAAATCTGTATCCAGAGCATGTTAAGAGATACAGTAAAATCAGCTGCAGAATTTAAGTTTGTGTTTCTCCAACTGTGGAAAGTCTCAGCTCAATACCATGTATTCAGGCTGACATTTTGCAGGTGTGCATCATCCTTTTACTGTAATTAGTTTTAGCTACCTTCAGGGTGCTTTGGATTTTTTTAAGTGAGTATGACAGTTTAATAGATTCATGTAAATGCTGTTTCCCAATCTAGTTACTTGACACACTGATAAAGTAAGTTTACCATATGTCTGGGATAAATGTTGATGCTAAGCAGGATGGTTTCACTTTCAGCTTGACATCTCCAAAAGAAGTCAGCTTCATCTGCACCACCCTTTGTGAAACATTATCTTGAGGGAAAAAAATATTTTGAGCACTCCTTTGTTCACCATATTATTTCAGAACATTAGTAAATAATCATATGTTATACCATCACCATAATCAGCTGAGCTCTTTAGGTCAGGATTAAAGGCTAAGGTTTTTTATTTGGCCAGAGAGTTGGCTTGACACTTCACTGACTACCGAAGATCCAGTGATACTTTTTCCAGTTTAGCAGACAGCTACAGGGCTTCAGAAATTATAAATAATAGATCTCATTGGCACATCTGACAAAAAGTTGGATGTCTAACAATTAACATTCTCAATACTTGTAATTTTTTATAATTTTAAGTCTGTCTTAATATAATTTCATTTTGAGATAATAAAGGCAGCAATCAAATTGAAAATCAAATAATTAGGGTTGCTAGAAAACAACAAAAAAGGCCACATGGACCCTTGAGAGTTTGCTCAAAACTGTCATCGAGGCTCAATACTTTCACCTTCAGTTATCAAAGTAGAAGAATATATGTTATCTGGAATAGTTCTACATTAGTGAGGAATGGATTAATGTAAAAGTTCCAATTCTAATTTCTGTCATCCTATCCTATAAGATTTTATTCAGGGAGGTGGCACGAGTCAGGTCCAAATTTTGAACTGCTGGATGAACAGTGAAAGCACAGGAGCATGTGTGTCAGTGCATTTTGTATATACATATAGCAATTAAATCTACAAAGATTTGTCCTCCCTTTTGAGGCCAGACTTTGACAAATAGATCATTTTGTGATTTCAGCTAAGAGTCTTGGGCCACAAATGTTAGATAGCTGTGTACAAGAAAGCCTTACTTTAGTCAAAAGCAGAAGATGTTTGAAGACCGCTAAACCTTTCAATGAATTCCCACAATAAAGCCCAGGGCCATGCTACCACTAACATGTACAAACTGAGTAGCTTTAAAGATGTGAGTAATCCATTGAATTCATACCAAGTTAAATGTTGACAGGGATGGGTACCTGGGGCCCAACTTTAACTTCTTAGGCTATGTCTACACTTGTGAATTTAAGTCGACTTTAAGTCGACTTAACTAAGTGGACTTAAAGTCGACTTAGTTAAGTCAACTTAGTGTGTCCACACTTAAAAATAAAGTTGACTTAAAGGGGAACTTAAAAAGTCGACCTAGAGCGTCCACACTGGATGCTCTAGGTCGACTTTGTGGGGTTAGGGGGATCTAGAGCAGGTCCACGGGGGCAGGGGGCTCAGCCTTTGCCCCATTGTACCTAGGTACAATGGGGCAAAGGGGGTCAGGGACCCTAGCAGGGCATAGGGGCAGGGTGGGAAGGGCTCTGCCCTGCCAGGTGGGGGGGCATGCCAGGCTACCTCTGTACCC
>ML685797.1:5551010-5659932 GCA_007922175.1 Pelusios castaneus
GAGAAGGGAGAGAAAAAGAAATGAACAATGTGCTTTTTTTCCAGAATTATAGGGGAGAGGGGATGGTAGTTAATAAGGAGTATGCAATCTGAAATTATTTTAATGTTATTCTTGTTCATCCTCAGTTTTTTATGATCAGATATTTGCCATTTTTTCTATGCTGATTCAAACTGCTTTTGTTCTTGAAGCTTCATAATAGCAGAATTCACTTGTAGAAAATAGAAGAACTTCTCCACCATGACTGATGGGAATCTCTGCTTTGAGGGCTGGATTAACCAGCCTGGGGCTCCATCATAGGGAGCCAGACCCCATCCCGCCCCACCACTGGGGTGGGCCCTGGGTCCAGAGGGCACTTCCATGCCTGCCCCACTCCAGCCAGTCTGCCCATGGGGGGGTGTATCTGGCATGTAGTGCGGCAGCCTCCAATGCAGCCCCCCAGGGCCATGGACCCTGGAGAGCTGGTCCAGGCCAGAGCAGAGGCCATGCCAGCTGGCCCTGCCCTTTGGGCCAAGTGAGCAGGTGCTGGCCCACCCCGCCCCTGGGGACAGACCAGCTGGCCCAGGGGCAGAGTGGGAGCTCAGAGCCTGGCCCCCTCTCCCTCCCCTCCCTCCTGACCCAGTGCTTAGATTATCATAGGGGTTTTAGGGGCTCCCTTTCAGCCAGGAACCAGGGTTTAAGCCCCTTTGATAATCTGGCCCTGTCTGCTTCTGACAGAAAGAGTTCTCTCCCCCCCTTCACCTCTCCCTATACTTCTATGCAGCTTTGCTATGGGCAGCTGTGACTGTGCTCCACCAGGAGATGTTGCCTCCAGAAAAGCTGTTTCAGCAGAGCTCAAAGAGCTGGGACAGGCAAGAGAATAAATGAACAGACACTTGCAGGATAAGGAAAGCTCAACAGACTATATTTTAGCTACCTGTGAAGTACAACTTCCTGTCTTAGGCTATGTCTACTCTAGAAAAGTTAAGTCGACTTTTGTTAAGTCAACTTTAATAAGGTTGACTTTAGGTCAACTTAAAATCAACCTTATTAAAGTCGATTTAACAAGTGGCAACATTTTAAGTCAACTTAGTCCACTTTGTTAAGTCAACCTAACTGTCCTTAGGTCGATTTAACAAAGTGGACTTATACATCCACACTGGGCTTAGGTCGAACTAAGGGAGGGTTAGGTCGACCTAAGGAGGCTTAAGTCGACCTAACGAGTGGTAGTTATAAAGTTGACTTAAGCTTTCATTAAGTCGACTTAATGAAAGCCTAGTGTGGATGTGGCTTAATTTAAGTTGACTGAAGCCTCCTTAAGTTTACTTAAATTGCCAGTGTAGACATAACCATAGTGTGGACACTCAGCTGCCAGAACTCAGGGTGGGGAAAGGAGTAGAAGGAAGACTCACATTTCACTTTTATGAAAGGTAATAAGACTACTTCTTAAATTAATTGGGCTCAGTCCTAAACATTAGTCCAACAATGATTTAAAATACTATTAAGGGAGTCTAAAAGTTATCTCCTTGTCCTTTCCTGTTAAAAATGGAAGACTTATACTTAGGGAAAAGCTTTTTGAAAGTGAATAGCACTTGCAGAGGTTTCAGAAAATAGCTTCATTTTAGGATATGGCACAACATATCACATGAAGAATGAAAAAATAGGTCCAGTATCATGGCCTCTGCCAATTTATTTATTTGTTTATTTATTTACATCATTCTGGCCATTTGGAAAAAAGATTTCCACCCTCAGGACACAGTGGACTTAAGAAACTAACTCTACACAGTATACATACTGTCCACAAATACGTGTGTCAAGCTCATGAGTTTCAGAAGTAAACTGAAAAGAGACCATGAATGCTAATAACATGGTCAGACACAGGAATATTAGATCAGTCAAAAACTAAATAAACAAGCCTTATTTTTGTTGAAACTCTATGTAAGAGGGCTGCAGGGACTCAGTTACAGAATTTTTATCTTTAGAAAAATATCAATTTTAGATTTTAATTACACACTTCTATGCCACCAGAGCAGAAGTAGCTCTTTTGGCAAATTTTAACATTGAAATACAGTCAGAATAGTAACTGCTTGAATACTACCTTCTTACTCAACATTGGGTTTTTTGCAATCAGTTTGTCTTTAAGTAAGTGAAACAGGGTTTTATTTTAGGTTTTTTACTGTTAGTACAAAGCCAAAACAGCTAAAAGGAGCCAGAGTGCAATTCTGCTTCCTACACAATTGATAAATTTGGAAGATGTAGCAAATTCTATATCATGTTAATCACCACTCTGTTGTTCAATGAGCAATACAGAGTACAGGAATAAGCAGTATTTAAAAAACACCACACTTTCTAGGACAAATAGACAAACAACACTTAAGGAAAGCAGGTTCCATCTATAGTCTTAAGGAGTCCTACCAATGTCAGATATTTGATGATTTTATATTTGATTATAAAAAGAAATGCTCTTTACTTACAACAATTTAGGTTTTTGGAATAGACCACTTCTTTTCACTCTGACAAACTACATTTAGACACCAGCCACTTCTCCAAATCCTCTTTATAACACTCAGCTCCTACCTCCTCTCTTTGGCTATGTCTACACTTGTTAATTTAGGTCGACTTTAGCTAAGTCGACTTAGCATGTCCACACCTAAATTTTAAGTCAACTTAGGGAGGAACTTACAAAGTCGACCTAGAGCGTCCACACTGGATGCCTAGGCGGACTTCTAGGGGCTAGGTGGACCTGGGAAAGGTCCACGGTGGCATGAGGGGCACCCCTTGCCAAGTGCCAGGGGGCTCAGCCTTTGCCCCATTGTACCTGGGTACAATGGGGCAAAGAGGGACAGGGACCCTGGCAGGGCATAGGGGCAGGGTGGGCAGTGCTCTGCCCTGCCCTTTGGGGGGGGCACACCAGGCTGTGGCTGTTCCAGCCACCCTGGCAGGGAGGGCAGTGGGGAAGCCCTGGAGGCCCCTAAGTCGCCTCTAAGTCGACTTAGGGGTACTCCACATCTTTAGAAAGTCGACTTAAGCAGAAAGTTGACTTAAAAGGAGGTTTTAGAAAGTCGACTTAATTTTTCCTTAAGTCAACTTAAGCAGCTGCTTAAGTTGACTTAAGGAAAGTGTAGTGTAGATGCAGAGTAAATTAAGTCAACTTGAGCAAGCTTAAGTCGACTTAATCTACAAGTGTAGATGCACTGTTTGTCAATCACTACTCAGTTGGCTGCAAGGTGCCATTCTCCCAAATGAGAGTCTCCGTATTTATGATACGCTAGAGTTTTAACTCTACCTGCTTGAACAAAATGAACTGCCTTAATTCAGTCCAGGTATGTGATGCTTTCTTGCTCAAGGTTTATACACCCCGTCACAATGCATTTATAAGAACTATTTGTTCTTTGTTCCTAAAAATTAAGAAAACTATGGTAAGAAAAACAAACAAGGAGTCCTGTGGCACTTTTAAAGACTAACAAATTTATTTATCATGTGAGCTATCGTGGGAGAAAATCCCACTTTGTCAGATGCTTGAAGATGGGAAATTTACTGAAAATGGTTACATGGTTAGATTATACTTACTATAAAGCATATAATTAGCCTGCCAATGTTTGTTGTTCGTGAGTTATTTGGCTACCAAATACAGTTCTGTCCAATGAGATGTTTAAGGCTTCTTTGTACTCCATTATCTTGCTCCCATCAACTTGTTTACCAGAGCAAGATCTCTTTTTATTAATGGCTTTCTGGTAAAGCTATTACAATTAACTGCCCTCACTTATCAGTAGATTGTTTTCACTCAACTTTCTTTTGTTAGTTGTATCTTGGTGCTTTCCAGGAAAGCTGTTTTTTCACACCTTAGGCTATGTACACACTACAGATTTGTCCTGCAATAAATTGTTGTGGGACAAGCAAAGCATTATAACTGTAATGCTTTTTCCCATCCACACATTTATCCTTCTAACGCAAAGGAGCGTTCACACGCTCCTTTGCATTTTCGTTAGAAGGAGCAGTGCATGGTGGGCACCTACCCCACCATGCACTGCCCAGCCAGACTTTAGGCTGGCAGCAGGGGTCTCTAGCTGCCGAGATCGCTGGCTTCTCAGTGGCAGGGGAGCCCCAGCAGTGGGGACCCCAGCAGCAGAGGGCTCTAGCCATCAGGAGTGCTGGCGGCTAGAGCCCCGCTGTGGATTCCCTCAAGCTGCCCCAGCTTGAGGGACTCCCTGTAGCAGTGGGGCTCTAGCCGCCAGCGCTCCTGGCACTCAGGGCAGCTGGAGCTCCGCTCCTACTTGTCTATTTCACTGCTATGCTAGGCCGTGAAATTGACAAGTATGACAGCTCTGACGTCCCAGAGTGGCCTCCATTGGCACTCTGGGACATTTCCGGAGGCTGTCTAACCTGCAATGAGTGTACACACAGACTCCATTGCGGGACAGACGATCCATGGTAAGCATTACCACACTCATGTGGCTGGTTTACCTGTTGCGTGGCAAGAGGGCTGTTGCTGAGCAACAGGCAACATTGTAGTGTGTACGCTCACAGCCTTATCGCGCGGTAAAGCTTCTTACCGTGCGATAAGGCTGTAGTGTGTGCAAGGCCTTAGTGTCTCCGCTTCCAATAACAAGTTTGATTTCTAAATCCAGTGGCCAGCTACTCAATTAATATAACAACATAAATTCCCTACATCGGGGGTTCAGGCTAAGTTGTTTGCAGGCCCCAATCCAGAGGCCTACAGATTAAATCCCATTCAAGATCTGTCTGGAGGACATGGTGGTGCCCCCCTTATAACTAACAGTTAGCCTACTGGCTACAGCACTCCGCTGAGTTTTGGGAGATCCACATTTCATTTTTATTCCTCTCCAGAGCTTAAGCACAGGGACCCCACTCTTAGGGGAGTGCCTGAATCACTGAGTTATGGGATATTCTGAGATGGGGCTTCCTCTACCTCTCCTGTGAAGCTGTTCCACTGTGGATAAATAATGAAAGTGTGACTGGAGGAGGGGGGATTAGACCCTGGTCTCCCAGCTCAGTAGTCTAGCCACCGGACAACTGAGTTATTCTCTCTCTCACCCAATCACTGCTGAAATATTTATGCCCAGTAAAACAGATGGCTTAGGCACCTAACCTCTTCTTGAGGGAATGTGTTAGCTTGCTGTCTTGCTTCACACACAGAACAGCTGGAGGAAAAGGAGGTCTTGCCTCAATATGCATATATAACCTCCACTGCCTTTGGCTAACCCATCTTAATTTATATTAGAGACAGGAAGATAACTACTTCCCCTCCTGTCTAGAAGAAAATCTGTTTTTCCTTTTGTCTAGTTACAGACTTCAAAGTGCAATATCAGTAAGTATTCATAATTCCTCCTATAAAGCTAATATGTACATTTCACAGTATGCATGAGCAGTGTATTATGAATTTTCATTTGATATTTTACATACCATTCTCTAAAAATATATGTCATGACACAGTGTGTTAGGTGCAGTGAGTTTTTAGGCTTGATAGGAGCTGCTGTTCCATGTTCCAGAGAACCCTTTGCCAGTGGTCACTGAGGGGCTCCTGCCTAGGGTACATGAGATCAGTGAAGTATTTTTCACAAAGAAAAGGATGAATCTGCTCTCCCCCTCCCTTGTGGTTAGACAGACATGGAACTGAGATTTACATGTTGTGCAGAAGGCTCGGAGTTGTAGCTAACCACAACAACATTCCTAAAGATCAACCAAATGCTGTCTCACTGTCCTTCTCCATATTTATTCACATAATCTCTAATATTTGTTTAAAACTTTCCTGTGCTCATGTATCCACTACTGCATCTAATGCTGTGGATAAGCAAATTGCTATAGTAGGATTTTTCTCTTAAAATTATCAGCAATGAAACAGTTAATTCTAATAACAAAAGGGGAGGGTGAAAAGGAGGAACAAATGGGCACTCAATCAAGATGCTGAGAACAAAATTAATCAGGACACCAAAGGATGTGAAGAGAATAGAAGAAAATGTTTAATTGCCTATATAACAATTCTAGGAGCCTAGGTAGCAAACAAGAGGAATTGGAATCGCTCATTTGTGAGCATACCTTCGATATTACTGAAACCTGGTGGGAAGATTCAGATGCCTGGAATGTTAAAATCAATGGTTATAAGCTATTTAGGAGGATTTAAGCAGGCAAAAGGGGAGGGGGAGTGCCACTCTATGTCAAAAACGGCATTACCTGTTTCTGAGTCATTGATAACTCAGAAGTAAATGATCTTGAATTCTTATGGATCAATGTCCTAACAGATAAAGCACATGGTGGAGTTCAGATGCCCGCTACAGATCACACTAAGGAACAGGATGGACAGCTTCTTAAGTACCTATATATATTTATAGGGGGAAAAAAGCTGTATTCTTATAGGGGACTTCAATCTAAGTGACATATACTGGAGGTCTCATATTACCAGTTCTCATAATTTCTAAATATTATAAATGATAATTTCCTAACTAAAAATGTGTTGTGTCCAACATGGGAGAATTCTATATTGAACTTCATCTTGACAGTTAAGGAGGAATTGATCACTGAACTAAAAATTAGTGGTACCCTACGTACAAGTCACCATGACTTCATCACATTTGTTACGTGAAAACAGAATAAAGTCCAAACTAGTAAAAAATATCTTGGTGCTTTAAAACCTGAAAACAACTACAAAACAAATCATACAGGAGAAAGAATTTAATCTGAAAAATGTGAATGATAATTGGGAATTGTTCAAGTACATTTTACCAGAGGCCCCAATCCCACAGCTGAGAAAGAAATCACACTTCAGCATTTAAAAAAAAAAAATTAAAAAAATCTGTGTTTGAAATGAAAGCTGGTATAAAATATATAATGAAAGAAAGAGGAAGTTGATATTTGTGAACATAAATTGGGAGCTCAGAATCATAGAAAATGTAGTAAGGGAAACAGAATGACACAAGAAGTCATCCATGGCCAGCAGAGTTAAGGACAATGAGAAGGAACAGTAGCTAAGGCTGTTAGGAACAAAAGCAATTCCAACAATAATAATGGTCCATTACTCAATGGACATGGCATAAATGTTCAATAAATATGGCTGTTTTGTATTTGGGGAAAAGGCAGAAAATGTAGTCATGTTATATGATGATAAGGAAACATTTTCCATTTCAAAAGTAACTCAGAAGGATATTAAACGGCAGCCATTAAAGTAGGATTTAAAAAAAAAATATAGGTCAACCAGCTTGCCCTCAAGAGTTTCAAAAGAGCTATAGGGAGGTGCTCTCTCATCTTTACAAAAATTCTTGGGTCTAGAAAACATTGAGTCCAGAAAACGGGAATAAAGCTAATGTAGTGCCAATACTTAATAAGATTAAATAGGAAGATTTGTATTATAGGCCTGCCAGCATCAATTCAAGGCAAAATAATAGAAGGGCCAACTATGGGAATGGAAGGGCAAGTTTGGGAAGTGATTAATAAAGAATTTTGGTAGGGTAATGTAATTAATGTCAATCAACACGGGTGTATGGAAAATAGATTATTATTAATTATTTGTGTTGTTGTATCACCCAGGAGCTCTAGGTATGGACCAGAACTCCAGTTTGTTAGGTGCTGTATAAATACTGAATAAAAAAGACAGTCTATGCCCTAAAAAACATATAATCTATGTACAAAAGAAGAGACAACAGATGGATACATGTGGATGAGTAAAAGAAAGCAATAAAACAATGTTGGACACCATGGTAGATAGTGGTATCAGCACACCAGCAGTCAAAGTAATATCATGTTTTTGTAGCCATCACAGCAAAGGGGATTTTTAATGAGATACTTCAAGGAAAATAATGAATATTATTTATGGGGAATACCTTTCAAGAGTGAGGGGCTGCATGGGAGAAAATATGAACATTTATGTTTGAAAATTCAGCACAATGGACAATGAAGGCTGCATCATGGGCTAGTCAGAAGCTTTTTGCCCTTTTGATAGTCAATGAGACATGATCAGTATGCTATGCTAGCATATGCTATGAAAGCATAAGTATCTTATCTCTCTAGGTTCTCACATCCAATGCAGAAAAAATCTGAAAAACATAGACATAGATACTTATGTCTTATGATACTATGAAGTCTGAAAAATGATACTTGGTTTAAAGCTCAGGAAGACTTGATCTTGTAAGCATTTGCAACAGGGAACCCATTCTGTTTCTGCCTTTGTCTGAGCATGCAGACCACTGCATGACGCCTTACTTGTAAACAGCACATGTGGTTTATTAACAGTATTCCCCATCACCTTTACAGCATGCTAGAGAGAAGCCCAAGCTGAAGATGATGTTGGCCAGCCTCTGTTTGGCTTTGTTTTAGGTATGGCCCAATTATCACTGTTAAATTGAGGGATTTTTCATGCATCAGTTTGAATTAGATTTTAACTCAATCTTTAGCAAGATTTCATCCAGTCATAACACGCCCCCTCCCCCACCATCTTTGTCCATCATCCTGATGAGGTCAGAAAAGGTGACATCCCTAAACTTTCCAAACAGAAAGAAAGAAATAATTTAATCAATTACAAAAGGATTCAAGCATAATTATTTACAGCTGTGGAGTGTCTTTGTCAGGACAGCTTCATATAACCAACATAAAATAATTTTATTCCCCCCTTGGATTACTTGGGAGCTTTTCTTTCCATAGATTTTCTTCCATCCATGAGGGAGGGGGTCCTACCATTCAGCTCCTGAGGAACATCTACTGTTTCTACGGAATGTATGTCATATTCCCATTATTGTTGCCCAAAACAGATCTAAACCAAAATTGTGAGCTGATCCTTGTACCTCCATCAACCTGTGCTCCTTCAGCTTGATGTTCCCTCATTTCCCAAACTGGGAGAGAAATTTACAGTCCATTGCTTTAGCTTTCTTGATTTTTGCCTATACCACTCTGTCTCTGTTCTCACCTGTCCTCATTTTCCATGTGTTCTCTCTCTCATACATAGATACTGACCTTTAGTCACAGTTCCACTAACTTACCTAGCATGATACTTATGAAGTCTAAAAAATGATACTTGGTTTAAAGCTCAGGAAGACTTGATCTTGTAAACATTTGCAACAGGGAACCCATTCTGTTTCTGCCTCCTGTCTGGGGCATTTCCACAGAATCACACAAGTTAAAGTATAGATATAACACCAAATTACTAACTTCTAATACAAACACAATTCCTATACATAAACTATATAATCATTCCCAGCAAATTACTACCTCTCTATTGATACCAAACATGACATAGTTCCTATGGATTATAGCATTTATGAGATATTAATAGAAAATAATATCATAAATGCTTCCCTAAATCCAGACAGTGTCACACAGGGCTCTGCCCTGCCCTTTGGGGGGCATGCCAGGCTCCCCCTGTGCCCCACCCCGGCAGGGAGGGTATTGGTATAGTCCTGGGGTAGCCCTAAGTCGATTTAGGGCTACCCCACGTCTACACTGGCTTAATTCAATTTTAAAAAGTTGAATTAAGCCTTAAATCTAATTAAATCTAGGTTTAATAAAGTCGACTTAATTTTCATTAAGTCGACTTTATTTTCCTTAAGTCAACTTAAGCAAGCTGCTTAAGTCGACTTAAGGAAACTGTAGTGTAGACGCAGGGTAAATTAAGTCGACTTAAGCAAGCTTAAATCGACTTAATTTACAAGTGTAGGCGCAGCCAATGAGATGACCTCACCAGGTCCCTTCCAGTCCTACAATTTTATGATGCTATGGTAGAAGAAGTGGGTAATCTCTTTTTTGATACTACACGAAGAGTCTAGCTCTCTCCTCTTGGCACTTCCTTCCTGTGCCTTCCCTATTTTCTGGAATAATGGGTTAATTAGCCCTGCTGTTCTCCACAGCCCAGCCCCAAAGCTCTCTCTTCCACATGTCTATCACATCAGGTTTATCCCCAGGCAACTAAATGGAATTGCAGTGACCAGGGTGCTAGTTCAGTTCTCTTGCCCAGCATTCTATCACAGCATTCTTAAAATCATAGCCTAGCTACTATTACTGTCCACTGGGCAGAGGCAAGTAAGAAACCTACTGGAGAGTATATTTTCCCAGCTTATTACATTTACAAAAATGCTTCCGCTAAATAACAATCTAGGGCGTAAAATTCAGTATTCAGCAGCCCACAAAATATCTTACTTGTGGTGTGGTGGTGTTGGTGGTTACATATATGACTTCCTTATAGCATAAATACAAAATCATAGAAATGTAGAGCTGGAAGGGACACCAAGAGGTCATTTAATCCTCCTTCCCCCTCCGGAGACAGGATTAAGTCTGCCTAGACCATCCCAGATAGATATTTATCTAACTGTCCTTAAAATCTTCCAATATACAGGGATCCCAGAACCCCCTTAAGCAACTTGTTCCAGTGCTTAACTCTCCTTATAGTTAGAAGTCTTTTTTAAATATCTAACCTAAATCTCCCTTGTTGCAACTAAGCTGATTACCTTCTTCCCTTCCCTTACTAGACCTGGAAAGCAATTGATCATCAACCTAGTCACATATTTGAAGACTGTTACCATGTGCCCTTTTAGCTTTCTCTTTTTTAGACTAAGCAGAGATTAAGATAGGATAATGACATATTGGAATAAAGGATAAAGAAGATGGTTTTAGCAGCAGTGTCCTGGAGGCGGAGCAATGCAAAAATCAGGAAAACTAGAGAGGAGGAGTTTGTAATAGTCAAAACAAAGTGAATTTGGAGGTCTTCTTTGGACACGAGATAAGTAAGGATGGTTTTGTTCAGGAAATCTGCTTCTGTTCTAGCTCTTCCCTGATCTAGTTTAATGTACCTAAAACAGAATAATTTGAGAAGACAATTGAAATATTTAGGAATATGAAAGATATTTAAAAACTGTTCATCTTAGTCTTTTTGGCTATGTCTACACTTGCAAATTAGTTCGAATTAAAGAAGCTTAATTCGAACTAATTTAAGCCTTGGCTACATTAGGCTTCCATTAGTTTGAATTAAGGGCTTCCTTAATTTGAACAAATAAATTTGATTATACCTTTCGAACTAACCCTTAATTCGAACTAGTTAGTTCGAATTAAGTCAATGTGGCCATGTTAGTTCGAACTAATTGCTTAGTTCGATCTAACCGGCACATTGAGCTTAATGCAACTGACTGATTTGAACTAAGCAAGTGCCATGTACGGCACATGCTTAGTTTGAACTAAAATTCCAGTGGGGCCATACTAGTTCGAATTAAGTTAATTCGAACTAAAATTAATTCAAATTAGTTAGTTTGAATTAACTAATTCGAACTAACTTTGGTAAGTGTAGACATAGCCTTTGTGTTTTCCCATGATACAACAACAAAGAGATGCACAAAGAAATCAATGGCATGTTCATTTAAAACACAGAAAAGATCATTCATCTTCACACTCCAAGTAGTCAATCTGTGGATCTCACTGCCAGAAGAAATTGTTGAATTAAATAGCTTGACTTTAAAAGGACTGAATAATTTTTGACCAGTAACAACGTTTAGAATTATGTTTCATATGGTAAGGGCAATCAAAAATTTTGATTTGGGATTTATGCTGATCTCTGCAAGGATCAGGAAGGATCTTTCCCTTCATATAAGTAATTACATAATTTGCTAAGGGAATTAATGTTTTTTCCCCTTATTCTTAGGAAGCTTCAGTACAGGCCATTGCCAGGGGGTGGATATTGAACTTGATGAATGAAAGGTCTCATTTGGATCACTTGGAAATCTTATGTTTCTTGGGTCTTGCCAGCACTTAAAACACTATCGTGGCACAGCTGCGTGGCTGTAGCACTTCAGTGTAGACATTATATTTCCCAGTGGGAGTGGTTCCTCTTTTGGCATACATATCCATCTTCCCAAAAGATAGTAGCTATGTCAGCAGAAGAATGTTTCCGTCAGCTTAAGCATCGTGTACATGGAGACTTAGGTTGGCTTACCTATCTCTCTCAGAGATGTGAATTTTTCATATCCCTGACCAATGTAGTTAAACCAACCTAATTTTCTGGGATAGACCAGCCCTAAGACTAATCGATACAAAGGCTTACAGAATGCTATCCCACTACAGTCAAAAGGCTTGCAATATTGATAGGATCAAGTGAGACCGAATAGCAATATATCTATCACTGAATAAGACTTTTAGAAGGTTTCTCCTTTAAAAGACAGCCTCCAATAAAATTCTAGGCATTTCTATATTCATAATTAGTAATAACCTTCCATCAAAGAGTGTTTTACAAATAATAACCTTCCACCAAAGAGAGTTTTACAAATAATATAATATATAAATGATCATCATTACCACCATTATGCAATGGGGGAAATTGAGGGACACAGAAATTATCTAGGTATTTTACAGTAAGAGGTTCTAGGTATTCTACAGGTTCTAGGTATTCTACAGGAAGTTCTACAGTGGATGAAATTAATATATAAATGGGCTGTCTCAGTGTTTCCCCTTATACAATGGGGGAAATTAAGGGACACAGAAATTATTTAAAAACCTAGAGAAATTCTGTGGTACAGCTGTGAAAAGAACTTAAATCTCCTGACTCCTGGTCCTGTGTTTTACACAAATCCATCCTCCCCCATTGATGATGCTGGAAGTACTACCAGTGGACGAAATGTTTCCTACTGAGATAGGCTTGACCAATACAGGACACTGTGTTTCTAAAAATAATGAAATGTAAAACCAAAGTTCTGGCCACTCCTCATCTGAAAACATTTTCATGACCCTTTTTGGAAAAACAGAGTGTTATTAATCTTTGTGTTGTGTCTAAATTTCAACCTGGGCAATTACTTCCTGCCTATGTAAAATTCCTGTGCTTTAAAACTGATAATATTCTTCATATGCCTTCTAAAAACTGTTGTGAAGGATTGCTGTTACAAAATGGCTGTCAGATCACACTCCTGATAGTAAATAATTATTAGTTGAATTTAGTATTTTTGTGTGTTTGTGAACTGTAAATGACTCACATAATTTTCTTACATTTTTTTCCATGGAATAAGGTTTGGTAAAAAATGTTGAGAGGTAGCTTTATCTAGTAGACCAGGAAAGTCTTGAGATGTTGGTTCTATTTCTGGCTTTGTCATTGACAAGCTATGTGAGCTTGGACAAGTTACTTCATCTCTCTGGGTCTTTATTTCGCCTCAAACCTTTTGTCTTTCTTGCCAATTAGACTGTAATCTCTGGGGAGTGGGGCGGGGGGCAGGAACTATCTCTTACTATGTGTTAGTTATGTCTAGCATGACAGGATCCCACTTTTAATTTGGGCCTCTTGCCACTATTGTGATGCAAATATATAAATCTTGGTCTGCTCACGAGCAGTTCATTCCATGTATTCTGTACCCAAAATTCAAAATCTGAGCTGTATTGCTTAATTTTGATTGTGCTATATAACAGGTGGTATTGTTTTTATTCCCTGATTGGCAGAGTTAACTTTTAGGATCAGGTTTCTAGAACAAGCACAATTTCCTTTCCAAGAATATTCTCTAAGATTGCTTAAATTCTGTTCACTGTTTCCATGAACATTCAAGCAAGTATTCTTGGAAATATTTTAATATATTTGACCTGCTCTGTTTGTCATTTTCCATTCCAGAATTAGAAATCTTTCAAATGGTGGACATTATATAAATATACTTTAAGGTCTAATTTTAAAAATGTCAATTAATAGAGAACCATTACAAATAGGCACTAGACTGTCTCTGTCCACTAATGCCTTAGGCTTCAATCCTGAAATCACTTATGCAAATGTTTAAAATTAAGCAAGTGAGTATCATGGAAACCTATTAAATAGAACTAATCACACACTTAAAGTTAAGTGTTTGCAAGACTGGAGCCTTAGTCTGAACCTGAATTTCCTGTTCTTGGTAAAAACAGAGAGGTGTTATATAAAAGAGTGCTGTGTTTCTACAAAAAAAAGGTTTGCAATATTAAATGAACAAAATAGAAACCCAATAGCAATGGACATGCTGTTTTAAGAAGGATTTGTTTGTTTTATTTTGTTTTCGTAACGATGACTTTACAGGAAAACAGAGTAGTCCTGGTGATGAACTACTTGTTTAAAAGGAGATATTAATAGAAAAGTGGCTTTTCATTTCAAGATTCCTCTGTGCCAATATTGCTGTCCAAATCCAGGTAAACCAAATAATTGTTTTATCCCTATTCTTAGGTTGCTTGGGGATTTCCTCCATTACTATCAATGTCCCTTGTAGTACATATGCTACAGGTGGAGGATATGATAAGGATAATTGACACAGATACCAAGTTTTAATACACAAATAAGATTAAACAACAAACAGATACAAATTGTGCTTACACAAAAGGGAAGCCATAGTCCATTTCTTGACCAGAGGACTGTTGCAGAAAAATTAACAACGCAAGGTAGACCAACAAGTCCCCTGCATAAGTTTTTCTGGTCATTGGCCCCTTGGGCCTTTCATATGACCCAGGCTGTAAGTCATATAATATTCTGCTTTTATTGCAATAGAGCATGAACTATCACCAAAGCAACCGCTGACATCTCTGGATAAGAACCACAACCTAGCAAACCAAAAATTGAGTAGGCTTTGATAACATCCTCTGGTTTGGAATAAATATATCTATCTCCCAGTCTAGTCACCAGGAAAGGCAGATCCTTTTTTCTCATTTTCAGCCTACCATGAAAATCTGAAAACTTTAAATTGGCTGATAACTTACAGGTGGGGTTCTTGATATAGCACATACTATGCAATACCAAAAGATTGCATTGGCTTTCAATTCATTATAAATGGGATTCAAGAGGTGGTTTTGATCTATACATCTCTTCATAGTTTGGATCCTGGCTTTTTTTTAGCTATATACTGACTTTTTCCTTGTACTATTTTTGGTCAGTTGAGATTAGCTGAAGTGCTCAAGATGACTATATGTCTTGGTACATGGTTAGGATAGGTTATTTTTACTGGTGGGCACTGGGCTGTGGCATTCAGTCCTCCCTTGATCCAAGAGATTTCACATTTGATGGCTTTTAGGTCACATTACAAAGTTTATCTATATAGTCAATCTTTTTTTAATGGAGTGAATTAAGTGGAATTTGTTTCTATGGGCTGAGAGGTTTTAGTATTGTTTATATTTCGTAAATGTCAACGATTTTTGTATATATTTTTATAAAATTTTATTGTAAGCTGTCCTAGATTTATGATAGGCACACTATTATTATAATATGTTATTAATAGTATTACAATAACACTAGAGGCTCCAAACTGGATGAGAGCTCAGCAGTGCTAGGCACTCTATTAAGTAAGAAACAAGAATATTTCCCAAGATAAGCAAGAGTTGGCATCTTCAAAAACAAAACAAAACAAAAAAAACCTTATGACTTTGCAAGAAGTGGTGCTGGATATTCAGTAAGTGTCACTTTTCCAGTGGGTCAAAACTGACTAAATGATTCAGCCCAGCTGGAGTACTACGCTGCTGGAAATGCAGTGTTTCAGAGGAGATATTAAACTGAGGTCCTAATGATCTGTGGTTACTAAAGACAGCAGTCCAGATTAATTTCAGAATCTATTCCAGCAGAAGGTGATATAGACCTTAAAATAGGACCCCTTCTAATGGAAAATTTTCCAAAATGGAGTGGAGTGGGGAGAAGAAGAGGAACTTGTGGTAGCACAACTACATTCTGCTCATCTAAAATTTACCCGATAGTTTCATTAGATACCGCATTTCCCCCAACTCTCTTTTGTAAACAGCTGTTTGCTGTAGCTCCTTCACTGTGAAAGCACTGTCATATTCCACATGAGCAACAGTTTCATTTCTGAGATAGATGAAGTGACCTGGAAAGTCAAATTGTGGCATTTAGCTCCCAGACTATGTTGGGGGCAGCAGGGAAGACCCTGTCTTAGAAGATGCACTGTAACTTTTGATGATGCTATGTGTGTGCCTCTTTGCATTTGACCAACTGTACCGGCCATTTTATTTTTTTATAATTGATCTTGAGGTTTAAAATAATAAAGAAATCTACCTAAGGATCTCGGCACCTTATCATTATTAGTTATACAAGAAGTACAATTAAATTGCAGCAGCATTAAAATCAATAGTACCTCAGAAACAAAGTCAGCCAGCCACCAAATCCTCTCATCCAGGAAGCATGCACTCAAACCCTCTCTAAAACCTTTCAAACAGATGTCTTTTGCAGCAAGTGTGGAGAGAGGGGAGTAAGAGCATGGCTTCTCCTTTTTCCAAATCTCTTCTCTTTCCCTTTGGTAGAATTCATAACTCCAGAGGAGCATGAAAGAAGCCACCTCTCCCCCCATCCACCGCGGGTGCAAAGTCTGCTGCTGTCCTGGCCGTTGTGTGTGTTGCCCAAGTGTTGAGGAAGGTTCACTGCACCCGTCTAAACTTTACACAAACATGCAAAAACTAGGAACAGTTTGGCCCATTCTTTGTAAACATAATGCAGTACGTTATTATAACTTGTCTGGGATATGTGCAATTAAAATCCTTTTCAACTAAATTACAATTAAGGATTTGATAATAGAGATAATAAGAGTTTGGGAGATTTGCATGATATTTGGAAGCTTAACTACCTTGATTTAATAAATGCAATCTTTGAATGAAGTCTTGGAATCACTATCAATAGTGGACAACTCAGTTCCTCATATAGAAGGAAGTGAAAGTGAGTGAATAGCATGATATAGGATGAAGCATCAAACTCTTACAGTAGTATTTTTAGATATCGTTATAAAAAAGTCAAACATACAAGTATATGGAATTATACTCAGTACCTGGCTGGACTGGTGAAGAGACTAATGCCTATTAGCAATAATGAGAGAAAGGAAGATATCCCTGGAAAATCCTACAAAGTACAGATAAGATTTGATTCTCCTTTGATTTACGCCACTATAAATCAGGATTAAATCCACTGAAGTCCATGGAGCTATCCTGTGTAAATCTGCTGTAAAGGAAAGGAGAATCAGTCCCAAACTTTGGTGGATAGCTTATTAGACAAGGTAGCAGTGGCAGTTCTTTCTGTATTAAGATATCAAAAGTCATGGTCAGGATAACAGTTATCAGTATGACTTCTTACTGAGTTTCTGTCAAACTAAAAAACAAAAAGGTGCAAAACCTTTCAAAGTCCTGAATCCTCTAGAATATGCAACTGACAGAAAAATATATACTGTGTCTAAATTTAGGTTCCTGAGATCATTTGTTTAATGTCATTTAGCTGGGATAAATCTACCCAGGAGTTGTAAAATATGTTTGTGCTCTTTAGGTCCAATGAAACAGATTCTTACAGCTTTATTAAAAAGGCATTGGTAATCTTCAGGGAAAGTTCAGGATAAAGTGTATACTGAGAGATTATTTGAATTGATGTAAAAAAATATTTAAAGTGTCCTGACATTTGAAAACCATTAATTATGGCAATTTTTCATATGAAATTTAGTTCCTGTTATGATAGCTAGATTGACAGAATTGCAAACTCCGTTTACCTATTAATGCACACAAAAGACTCAGCCCAAGAAGTGCCAGGGCAGGTTTTCTAACAATGCTCACGGATGTGCCTCAACCCTGATCCTGAGTGACCACTTTTCAGGGATCTCAGAGTCAGAGGGTAGTTCAGTCTCCATGCTCATTATATTTCTTGGATTAAAGACACTATAGAAAGTAAAGTAAGTGCAAAATGTATCATTATTAAATACTGAGTCTACCAACTAGGATGCCAATTAGTGCCAAGTATGATAGTAAGTTGTGTGTTGAGGAACACCTGTCTTTCAGGAATAGGCCTGACAACATCAAATTATTTCACATAGGCTTCTGAAGAGCTGTCAGAGGGCAAATAGTTTTGGTCACATCCAATCTGTTCCAGATTTGAACTGGTGACAGATGTAAAGTTCCATATCACAAACCCAATCCCCGAGGCCATGTATTCCCCCTCCATAAATACAGCTGATATTGTTGTCTCCAGATGGCAACACTCTCAGGTCTTGGCCCACTCTAGTTTATAAAACTTTATCCTTAAAGTCTAGTGAAAACAAACTACGGAATGAGTGGGCAATTTGGACCTATGTGTAAAATTGCACTTGGATTGTCATTTTTGAGACAGCTGGGTAGGATTTTCTTAAATGGTTTTTGTCTCACTTATTTCTGCCTTAGGTGTCTTTCTTTCCTTCATGGGCTCTAACACACAAAAAGACAATAGATATTTATAATTTAGTTTAAAAAAGTAACAAAAACTTGTATGGCATACTGATGAGAACTTATATCTAGAGCTGACTGAAAATGTTTCAAAACTTTTTTTTCGATTGACAAATGCCATTTCATTGAAAGAGAAATGTTTTGCAAAAATTTACTGGTTTTCAGAAACTTTATTCAGAAGATTGTGACAGATGTGGCACTTCCCTGGACAAACCTTACTGAATTAAGTTAAACCTTCCTGAATTAAATTCAAATATTTTAGAAGCTCATTGTATTAAAAATACAAATATGGGATTAGGTTTATGTGGTATCATGGGACTGTATATAACTTGTCTAGGAGACATGACTAATATAAACCTTGGGAAGTGTTATGAGCATCAAAGGACTCTTTTAAACAATGGCCTAAGACAAGAATGAACTTGTAGTTGAGTAGTTTTCCTAGGAAATTCTTGGAAGGAGGGGAATGTAAATACCTACTTTTGAACTTGATCTTTTCAAGCTTCTTCTTAAGGAGGAGGCCTTTTTATATGAATTGCTTGTTCCTGTGTTCAAAAGGTCCAAATAGTCCATGTCATGACCCACAGGGCTTGAATGTGGGTCTGTATGGCTCATGGGAGCAGCTACATGCCAATCCTCCACATGGCATCCTGCTGATTATCAGGGACCCATGAAGCCCAACTCCGGTGTGACACATGACCCCTGAAGTCTGATTGCCAGAGTCTCAGTGTGGCTGATGGGCCCTCTGGTTCTGCTTAAGCCAGCAGCAGAAACCGGAGGCTGCCTGAACCACTGGGCTCCATTTTACTCTGGGTTGGGTACCTCGTGCTTCCTGCTTCCACTCCCTGTTCCGCAGCTTGACTTCCTTGTCCGTACTGGCTTGATTCCTGGCAACTGACTTGTGGTTCCCAGCCTCCAGTTCTTCTCTTGCCAAAGTTGCTATGACACTCAGGTGTCCTGACCTGGTCTGACTCTGGTTTGTGCCTCACGATTCTGATCTCCAGTTTGTCTCCTGCTTCCAATTTCCAAATATCATGATCCAGCTGACTCTTAACTTCTGTCTCCTGACTGCGGACTCTGGTTCCCACTGTGAGATCTGGCCGCCATGATAGCTTTTTCAGACTGCAATAATGCTGCAGTACTGAACCCAGTGTGAGAAGGATGGAGCCAGGAGCATCACCATGACCACCAGAAGCAAAAGACTCATCTAATGGGACTCTTCACCTCCAGGCAGACAATCAAGCATTGCAGGCTCAAGCTGCACAGCCGACCTCAGACAACCAGCAGCTGTAGGAGCTGTAGGACCAAAAGAATGTCACCATGGCTAAACAACAGAGTAATGGAGGCCATTATATGCAAAAAAGCAAATCCTAGTAAGGTTAATAGGAAGGAGCACAAATTTTGGCAGGTTAAGTATCACACTATAATAAGGCAGGCCAAGAAAGAATTTGAGAAGCAACTTGCTTACAATGCAAAATCTAACAAAAAGAAAAATTTTAAGTACATCATAAGCTGAAAGCCTGCCAAACTGGCAGTAGGGCCACTAGCTGACAAAGATGTTAAAGGAACATTCAAGGAAGACAAGGCCACTGCAGAGAAGTTAAATGAATTTTTTGCATTAGTCTTCACTGCAGAGGATGTGCGAAAGCTATCCACAGCAAAACTATTCTTTTTGCTGACAAATTTAAAACACTGTCCCACACTGATGTGTAAATAGAAAAAGTTTTAGAACAATTTGATAATTCAAACAATAAATAATAAGTAACCAGGATCAGATTATAATCACCCAAAAGTTGTGAAGGAACTCATATGAAATTGCAGAACTACTAAATATGATATGTAACCTATTGCTGAAATCAGCCTTTGTATCAGACTAGGGATCAGCAACACCAAGCATGTGCAGCAAGGGTGGCATGTGAGCCAATTCAGTGTGGTACTTAATGCCCTCCACAGTGCCACTGAAATTATCATAGAATCATAGAATAATAGGGATGGAAGGGTCCTCATGAGGTCATCTAGTCCAACCCCCTGCTAAAAAGCAGGACCACTCCCACTAAATCACCCCAGCCAGGGTTTTGTCTAACCGGGCCTTAAAAATCTCCAAAGATGGAGATTCTACCACCTTCCTAGGTAACCCATTCCAATGCTTCACCACCCTCCTAGTGAGAAAGTTTTTCCTAATATCCAACCTCGACCTCCCCAGCTGTAATTTGAAACCATTGCTCCTTGTTCTGTCCTCTGTTACCGTCGAGAACAGCCTAGCTCCCTCCTCTTTGGAGCACCCCTTCAAGTAGTTGAAGGTTGCTATGAAATCCCCCCCTCAGTCTTCTCTTCTGTAGACTAAATAAGCCTAGTTCCTTCAGTCTCTCCTCATAAGTCATGTGCTCCAGCCCCCTAATCATTTTTGTTGTCCTCCGCTGGACTCTTTCTAACTTGTCCACATCCTTTCTGTAGTGGGGAGCCCAAAACTGGACACAATATTCCAGATGCGGCCTGACCAGTGTTGAATAGAGGGGAATTATCACATCCCTCGATCTGCTGGCAATACTCCTACTGATGCAGCCTAATATGCCATTGGCCTTTTTGGCAACAAGGGCACACTGTTGGCTCATATTCATCTTCCCGTCCACCATAACCCCCAGGTCCTTTTCTACAGCGCTGCTACTTAGCTGATCGGTCCCCAGCCTGTAGCAATGCATGGGATTTTTCCGTCCTAATGTAGGACTTTGCACTTGTCTTTGTTGAACCTCATGAGGTTTTTTTGGCCCAGTGTTCCAATTTGTCCAAGACTCCCTGGATCCTGTCTCTGCCCTCCAGAGTATCTACTATTCCCCCCAGCTTAGCGTCATCCGCGAACTTACTAAGCACGCAGTCTATTCCATCATCAAGATCATTATTGAAGATGTTGAACAGAAGCGGCCCCAGGACCGACCCCTGGGGCACTCCACTCGTTACCGGTTGCCAACTAGACATTGAGCCATTGATTCCTACCCACTGAGCCCATTGATCTAGCCAGTTTTCTATCTACCTTACAGTCCACTCGCCCAACCCATACTTCCTTAACTTGCTGACGAGACTGCTGTGGGAAACCGTATCAAAAGCCTTGCTAAAGTCGAGGTATACTACGTCAATGGCACTTCCCGCATCCACAAATCCAGTCATCTCATCATAGAAGGAAATCAGGTTGGACAGGCACGATTTGCCCTTGGTGAATCCATGTTGACTGCTCCTGATCACTCTGTTTTCCTCCAAGTGTTTCAGGATGGATTCTTTGAGGACCTGCTCCATGATTTTCCCAGGGATTGAGGTGAGGCTGACTGGTCTGTAGTTCCCCGGATCCTCCTTTTTCCCTTTCTTAAAGATAGGTACTGTATTTGCCTTTTTCCAATATTCCGGGACCTTCCCCATTCGCCACGAGTTCTCAAAGATAATGGCCAACGGCTCTGCAATCACTTCAGCCAACTCCCTCAGCACCCTTGGATGCAGTTCATCCGGCCCCATGGACTTGTGCACGTCCAATTTCTTTAAGTAGTCCCTAACCTGACTTTCCATCACCGAGGGCCGCTCTTCTCTCCATTCCGTGTTACCCTGTGTAGTAGCCTGGGAGCTGGCCCTCCCTGTGAAGACTGAAATAAAAAAAAGCATTGAGTATTTCAGCCTTTTCCGCATCATCCACCATGAGGGTGCCTGCCCCATTCAGGGATTTACACCACCCCTGATCCTTTTCTTGTTGCTAACATACTTATAGAACCCCTGCCACTGAAAGCCACTCTGGGCAGCTTCTTTTGGTGGCAGGGCTAGTCCCCAAGAACCCCACCAGAAGTGCCACTCCAGACAGCTACTTTCGGCAGTGGGGGTGGTTCCTAGGCATGCTGCCAAAAGAGCTGCTCTGAGTGGCTTCTTTTGGCAGTGGTGGGGCACTAGTATAGTATAGACTCTATAAGTCGAGTTAGTAAGGCCCATTTTAAGTCGACTTAGGAGTCCTGTGTGGACTCTCTAAGTCGACTTAATAAGGTCGACTTAAAGTCGACTTATTTAAGTTGACCTAAATTCCTCAGTGTAGACATAGCCTTTGAGATTATCCCATGCCTTGTGCAAAGTAAGGAGTCATGGATAAGAGGGAAGCTCTCTCATGGATCAATGACTGGTTAAAATATAGGAAAGAAACAGTAAGAATAAATGGTCAGTTTTCACAATGGAAAGAGAGAAACAGCAAGGTCCCCCAAAATCTATACTGATACCTATACTGTACAACATATTAATTAAAGATCTGGAAAAGAGAGTGAACATTGAAGTGACAAAGTTTACAGATAGAACAAAATTTATACAAGATAGTTAAATGCAAATCTGATTACAAAGAGTTACAATCATAAAACTGGGTACTTATGCAATAAAATGGCAGATGAAATTGAACACTGATAAGTGCAAAGTAATACACATTGGAAAAGATATTGCCAACTATATGTATTTAATGATGGGGTCTAAATTTGCTGTTTTCACTCAATAAACAGATCTTGGCATCATCATGGATAGTTCTCTGTAAGCTTCATCTTAATGTGCAGCAGCAGTCATAAAGACTAACAGAATTATAGGAACAATTACAAAATAGATAGAAAATAAGAAGGAAAATATCATAATGACACTATATAAATCCACAGTACATTCACACCTTGAATATTGTGCCCCATCTCAAAAAGAATAGTAATGGAACTGGAAAGGTTCAGAGAAGGGAAACACAGATGATTAAGAGTATGGAACAACTTCCATATCAGGAGAGACTTTACAGACTAGGGCTGTTCATCTTAGAAAAGAAGTGATGAAGAATGGGATATGATAGAGCTCTATAAAATTGTGACTTGTATGCAAAAAGTGATTAGAGAAATGTTACTTATCCTTTCCTACAACACAAAACCCAGGGTCAGTTGATGAAATCAATATGCTGGAGGATTAATATAAACACAGGGAAATAGTTTTTCACACAATGCACAATTAACCTGTGGAACTCATTGCCATGGAATGTTGCAATGGCCAAGACCATAATTGGGATTAAGAAAAGAAGTAGATAAGTTCCTGGAGGATCAATGGCTGCTACACAAGATGTCAGAGGTGCAACACCATGCTCCAGGTAACCCTAAAGCTCTGGCTGCCAAATGCTGGGAGTGGTAGAAAGGGGTGGATCACTCCCAAATAACCCTTTTCTATACATTCTCCTTGAAATTTTGATATTGCAACTGTTGGAGACAGGATACTGGGCTAGATGGATTATTGGTCTGACCCAAATGGTCGAAATTTCATAACAATTTTTCACTGAAATTCAAAGCTTCTGGTCACATACAAGGCAGTGAGAAACTGAGTTATTTGTGTGGAAATGTCCACTGGGTATTGTTTAGTGAAGGAGTGTGGCTATAAACGGAAGCACCTGGAGAGAAGGCAGCAGACAAACCAGAAACTGAACCAGGGGCCTTGCTGGAGCTGGGCACAGGCCGTGAGTCTCAGTGCCAGTTCCCCAAGGCCCAACAGCACAGGTGCAGAGAGCCTGCGCCTGTGTGCCATGAGCTCCCCCATGCCTCTGGGAGGAGCTCAAATAGGGCTGGCAGTAGTGGCTGGCCCTGGCCCAGGACCCGGGGTTGTTGGCCAAGGCAGCTGGCCCCAGCCGGGGACCTGCTCAGAGGGCCAGTGGCAGGAGCCAGATTCAGCCCCAGGACCAGTGGCAGGAGCTGGCTAGGGCCCAGGGCTGGTGGTGGTGAGCCAGATCTGGCCCCACTGCCAGCTGTGGTCGTTCCCCTCCTCCCCAATGAGACAAGGTTCAAGGATTCAGTAGCAACAAACACAGATACACATATAGCAGATAAAACTGATTTATTAGCTAACAAACTACTTGTTTACCCAAATTATTGAAATTCCCAGAGTTAGAAGTAAAGTAAAATGAACAGCTTATGCCCCTTCAGCAGTCGGGGACCCCTCACGACCGCGGGCTTCAGCAGTGGAGTGTTGTCCAAGGCACCACCAGGATCCTGCAGCAAAGTCCATTGAAACCAGGGAATGAGCCATAATTATAGCCCCTTGTTCACAGGGAGGGGTGATCAGACCCTGCTCCTGGTCACATAGACTGCTAAATGGTTATTAATTACTACTATCGTAAGTCTACAAACTACTTATACACTAGCAATTTCACCAATGAATATTTACTTACTATTTAGTCTGGCAGAATGGAAATTATCTGGGGCCCCCTGGGGACTCCTCCGCCCACTATTGCTTGCCGTCACAAAATCTTCCATTTGTCCTTCAGTGGTGAACTGGATCTGGCCCCAGGTCCGATGGCAGGAGCTGACTTGGGCCCGGGGCCAGTGGCAGCAAGCCAGATTGGGCCTGGGGCCATCAGAGCGTGGGTGTGGGAGCCCTATGGGGGCTGTGGCCAGGGGGGAGAACTGAGGTGGATGGCTTCGGGGGGCTATGCCCTGAATGATTTTCGGGGGCAGCAATACCCCTGAACTGAACAATAGCAGCAATGATTTTTAAAAGGAAAGAACAATGACTTGTAGAATAAGCTTAGTATTCTTTTAATTATAGTTTAGAATGGCTAGGACAGGATGTGTGTGTATTGATAAGAATGCATAAAATTCTGTTACTAATTCCAAAATATCTATGTACACTTTCAAACACTTTAAGATCTGCTGTTAGCAATTTGTTGCAAACTGGCCTTTTGCAACCAATTGCTTCTCTTAGAATCACTTAAACTATCTGCTTTTGTAGTTTAAGTGCTCTTTAACTTGCAATAAGGGATTATGTCTCAGGGATTTTGTGCCTTGTTTCAGATTTTAGTATCATATTGTAGTAGGGCTTATTATTTACATCAATAAAAAGATACTTTATTTTAGGAAAAAATATTGCTTGTGTCAATTCCTTTAGTGGAAAGTTTTATCTGTGTTCTTTAGGGTTTTCTTAACAACCCAGAAACTTTTACCTTGAGAACAACAGACTGAGCTGGCAATAGGCAGGTTATTATAGCAATGTCCCAAAAATCATTTTTCGGGATCACACTGTAACTTCTAGAAAGAAAGAAAGAAAGAAAGAAAGAAAGAAAGAAAGAAAGAAAGCCAAGCCCACTGGCAGGGGGGACCCGACCACGGCCCTGGGAGGCTGCTGGAGGGGCGGAGCAGACCCTGGCCCCGTGCCTGGAGGCCAACGCCGTCGGCAGAGCCGACTCCAGCCCCGGGCCAGGAAGTCGAGGCGGCCGGCAGGTGGGAGCCCAGGAGCCCGCCTTGGCCGTGGCCACCCAGCTGCCCCGGCCGCGTGGGGCAGGCCGGCAGGCCTGCGCACCTGCCCCCGGCCCTGAGCCTGCGTGTTCTGCCCTGGGGGTGGGGAGGGCCAGTCCAGAGGCCGAGCGCAGGCCGGATCTGCCGCTGCAAAGCTGCAGCCCCTGGGGTTGGGAGGGCGGCGGGAGCTGCCAGGCTGTGCGGGTGTCCCTCAGTGCTGCATGGGGGGTGCGCCGGCTGCTGCGTGGCTGCACACCCACAAAGCTTAGAGGGAACATAGCTCGGGAGATACCGCTAGATATCCCTTCCCAGTTTGACAGCAAACCATAGATAACAACCCTTTGAGTTCCAGAGGGGTAGCTGTGTCAGTCTAGTTCAACAAACCAAACAAAGAGTCTTTAAAAGTGCCTCACGACCCTTGTTTGTTTCCCACTTTGAGTATGGGTTTTAGACCATTTCCACACCTACCTTATAGTAATTTCATCTGAACCACATTTCCCTAGTTTGCTTATGAAAATGTCATGTGGTAGTGTGTCAAATGCCTTGCTAAAATCAAGATATATCATGTGTTCTGCTTCCCCCCACCTTCTACTAGGCCAGTACCCTGTCAAATGCTGACAGTCAGAACATTATAATTTAAGAAATAGAACTGGATATATAATACTCACATGCTAGCATGGTTTACTGACTATACCTCACAATATGACAGACTCTCCACCATTTTTTAACTGTTAGATTTAAGATAGCACCTGATGTTTCCCCCTCAAATTTTGAAAAGTATATTAATTATTATTTTATTATTATTTTCATTTATAATTAGGTCTTAATCTATGATGTGTGGCAGAGTTTATCTATGTATTTGTACTAATAGCTTGATTATTAGTATACATATCTTTGTAGCATGTGTCTATGTTTATGTTCTGGCATTCCTTAAATACATATACCAGTGCTATATATTTCAGATACTGTATATGGGAAGTGATATTAGTCTGAGTATAGAATCTTTCCTTCCTTTGGTAAATAGAAGCCATTAATCTCACATAATACTATCATTCCCAAGAAAAAGTAATCAAACCTTTACATTTAGATTAGCCACAATTAATATATTTTTAGTGCATTTATACTTTTGTATGATTAAAATCATCCCTTGCTAGTTTAGATCCTTGCCTTTTAGTTTCAAGTAGGCTTGTATAGCAAGTAAAATGCAAGGGAACCCTCTGTATTTGGCATGCTATATATCTAAGGCTTGGAGCCACAGAAATTTTATGACTAGTTGCTATTTGGTGCCACCTAGTGGTTCATAAGCTGTTAAAACTGGTTTAATTGTAGCCAGGTCAAGGGACTTTTCAACATTTAATTACTCGATTTCAAACTAAACACAGGTGCATAAGATTATGTATTTCTTGGGAAGAAAGCTATATATACAATGAAAACAAAGCCCTCTTTGGGATTCAGTAACATTATTTAATAAGAGTTGGTTTCACCTACCAAATCCTTTGTTTCCTATACAATTATATAATACTTAGAAGGAAGTACAGTTTATAACTATTTGCCCGAAGAAAGGCTTTTTGGCTTGCTAGTGATTGGGTGTGGGGTCTAAAGGTTGAAAAGCAGTAGGGTCACGTGCATCCCTAGCACTATGTACTACTCCGCTTGCACAAGGAACATTCATTAATAGCAGTGGGCTTTCCCTGTGCAGACTGAGGACAGTTTATGATTCACAGAAAGTAGAGCCTTACTGGTGGAGATTGTTTGTATTGAAGGATATATTTTTAACATTCCAACTCTCAGTATTAACAAATTTGGGGTACATAATTTACTGTAAATATCACCAAAAACTTCTCTAAAAATGTTAATCAGTCTGGAGCCAGGCAGAAGTTCTAAGCTAAATTATGACTCCCAGAGCTATAACTACACTGTGGGAGGAAAGAAGTGCACTGCTTGAGCAGCATTAGCTAGAAGCAATGGACCAAATTCAGAGATGTTTAAGATGGTGTTAGTTAACCTGTTTAACTGTCAGTTGCATTCCCTTATGACTACTTATATCCACTCCAAGGGAGTGTGTTACTGCAAGAGGGACTTACCTCACCTTAAACATAATCTTGGAATTATATTCACTATGTCTACAGAGACTGGAGGCAGGCCTAATGACTTTAAGAGGCAGTGAGGAAATATTCTCACTGCCAGTCCTTATTAGTAATCATGTTTATTGTAGTAGTGCTTAAGGGTCAACAAAGAATGGTGCCCCACTGTGCTAGATACTGTACAAATACAATAGTGAATAATTCCTGCCCTAAGGAACTTAAAAAACCTAGCTAGACAAGATGCAGGGACAAGGTAGGAGAAGGAGTACAACATGCAAGCGGAGTGAACAATACAATGGTAACAAAGAGTTTGTTTTCATGCTGTGGGGTTTGTTTTGTTTTTGGCTTTTTGTTTGTTTGTTTGGAAGTTTAGTTAGTAGGGGATTAGCTAAATGGAAAGAAAAATACAGGAAAGGGAACACATTATGGGGGACAGGACAGGGGAACAGAAGATAAATCCTTCCTATACCTGTACAGAAAGAATAGCATGAACTTCAGTAACAACATGTAGCCATCTACATATTTTCAGGATAGGGCCATATCCCAGTTCCTCTCCTTCATCCTCTCTGTGGCAATGAGTATCCCAGCTGCACTACTGACCTCCGCTTTGCTTTTGAGTGAAGACAGCTTTCATCATGGTTTCCTTCTCTGGGCAGGACTGCTAAGAAGAAAGAAGCTCCTGCACCCTCTCTCTTCACTTGTGCATCTACTCATACAATTCTCCTTCTGCACCCTCTCTCTTCACTTGTGCATCTACTCATGCAATTCTCCTTCTTCATCCTCTCTCTTTACTTGTGCACCTACTTATGGGCAATTGTCCTTCAGCCGAGAGAATTACATGTTAGAATTCAGATTTACATTGCTGGAAATTAGTTTTTCAGTGTTGAACATTTGCAAGTGCTCTTCAGTGATTAGGTATTTAGAATACAAGGGTGCGTCTACACTGGCAATTTAGGTCGACTTAAGGAGGCTTAAGTCGACCTAAACAAAGTCACATCCACACTGGGCTTTTATTAAGTAGACTTAAGCATTTCCATAAGTCGACTTAAGGAAAGCTTAAATCGACTTAATAACATCTGGTTTTAGGTTGACTTAAGCCTTAAGTCCACTCCTTAAATCGACTTAAAGCCAGTGTGGATGGGGATTAGCGCCTAAATTGACCTTATTAAGTCAACTTAAAGTGTTAAATCGACTTAATAAGGTCGACAAGGGGCTATGTCTACTCTAGAAAAGTTAAGTCAACTATGTTAAGTTGACTTAATAAGGTCGACTTTAAGTCAACTTAAAGTCGACTTAAGTTTTCTAGTGTAGACATAGCCTAAAATGTTTCTCTGAATTGTTAGTCCTCAGGATTTTAAAGGTTTTTTTGCAAGTGAATGTTTACAATTTGCTCTTAAGATGCATTTTCTCTTTCAGTTTATGAGATGTTCTAAACTTCAGAAAACTCTACAATGAAATATTTGAGACTAAGTCCTCTGGTGCTTACTCAGCCAAAACTCCCGCTGAGTTTAATGGGACCTTTTAACTGTGCAAGGACTACACCTTTTGGGTAACAAGTTTTAGAGCGTAGTTATATTAGTCTATTTCAGCAAAACAAACAAGGAGTCCTGTGGCCCATTTAAAGACTAACAAATTTATTTATCACATAAGCTTTTGTGGGTATAATCCCACTTCGTCAGATGCATGAAATGGATACTGCAGTATGTCAGGCATATATAACCATGCAGGAAGGGTGGGTCACTCACAAGGTCAATTCAAACAGTTCCAGAGGGGTAGTCCGTTAATCTATTTCACCCTTGTCCCACTGCAGTCAGTGACAAAACTCCCTTTGATTTCAGGTCAGGATTTCATCCTTTATCTCTGGATTGTATATAACTGCTCCAGAGAAGGAGTAAAACATTTTTATTTACAATTACTTTCCTTCTTGTATGAAGGAAAAAAAGTGTTTAAAATTTCATGACTCATTTTTATAATGCTACAGCAATTTGGGCATAAATTTGGGCACTGATTTTTAAATCTATTCTGATGCATTATTCTGACGTAGAGATCTGTTTTGGGGGTTGGAAAAATGTCATATTTATGTATTACTCTGAAGCTGGAGGAAAAGGTTAATATACAGTAGCCTCAGGGCTATATACTGCCTCTGTCTATATGTAAATCTTCCACTCTTATGCACATGATTCTAATTATTCATGTTTAGCTCTCCTGTCTGGAAGAAAAACACTGCATAATTAAAAGACTTTAAATGCTGAAAACTATATGAGGTAAATACATAAAAAGTATAGTTCCTCCAAGTGAAAAAATGCAGATCTATGGTAATTTGGAATTCAACAGCTACCCATCCTGAATATCTGAACACCTCCACACTGCATAGGATTGGCATTAGCAGAGTCACTCACTGCGAGGCAGTAAGAGCTCCCTCACAGAGAAGGTATATTCAAAAAAATCAATTGAGAAATCAATACATCTTAGTCAAGTTATCAGAAGTGCTCCAGATGCTCAAGTTGCTAAATAGCATTTGATTCAAATAAAATATATTTCACATCCTCTGTATTAAAGGGAGAGTTGGTTTAGATGCCCTCCCCCCATATTGATTAGCATTTTGCACTCTAGCACCCATTTATAGAAGGTTTCAATGTATTTTAAACCCAAATTGTTCAGTTTATTTTTTTTTTTAAGTCCAGCAAATCATTTCAACAATCATGGGAAATCAAGCCACATAAAATGCTTTTTAGTTTTATTTCCCAAATAGTGGTATAAAGACCCAATATAATAAAGGGCTATGGGAGAGATCTCGAGAAGTGCTTTGAAAAAGCAACAGTCAGTGAAGTAGAAAAATAAGGGAACAAGGACTGGATTTCATAGTAAACTATTTATGTTGGATTTCATCTCTGGCTATTACATTGATATTTTATGTGCATACAAATTATATGTCATGGGAATACTAAAGGGTAAATTAACAGTGCATTGCGTAGAGATTAGGCATTCAGATTCCACAAATGGAAGATAAGTGCGTTGAAAGTGAACCCCTAAATCAGCATGTAGTTAGCACTTTGGCAAAACAGTTAAGAGTATTAATAAAGTATTTTAAGACCATATTTTATTATACAGGAAAATACTTATTTTTCAGTAAGTCTGTTGGTAATGCTGTTGTCAAATTCTCTTATCAGAGCATTAGTGTTCAAACCTTTAATGCAAGACTCATAACTAAAAATCTTTTTTTTAAATAAAAGAGTCAGATTTTGAATTAAAAACATAAACACCAAGGGATAGTTAGCTTTACAAATTGCTAAGGAGATACAAAGCCTCTCCCTCTACAGGTATATAAGCAGAGAAGATTCAGATTGGAAGGGACCTCAGGAAATCATCTAGTCCAACCCCCTGGTCAAAGCAGGAAGAATCCCAGCTAAATCATCCCAGCCATGACTTTGTCAAGCAAGGCCAGAAAAACCTCTAAGGATGGAGGTTCTACCAGTTCCCTAGGTAACCTATTCCAGTGCTTCACCATCCTCCTAGTGAAAAAGATTTTCCTAATATCCAACCTAGACCTCCCTTACTGCAACTTGATACCATTGCTTCTTGTTCTGTCCTCTGCCACCACTAAGAACAGCCTAGCACCATCCTCTTTGGAATTCCACTTCAGGTAGTTGAAGGCTGCTATCAAATGCCCCCCACTCTTCTCTTCTGCAGACTAAATAAGTCTAGTTCCCTCAGCCTCTCCTCATAATTCATGTGCCCCAGCCCCCTAATCATTTTCATTACCTTCCACTGGACTTGACCTCTCCAATTTGTCCACATCCTTTCCATAGTGGGATCCCAAACCTGGACACAGTACCTCAGATGTGGTTTCACCAGTGCCAGAATAGATGGGAATAATCACTTCCCACAATCTGCTGGCAATGCTCCTACTAATGCAGCCCAATATTTTGATAGCCTTCATGGCAACATGGACACACTGTTAACTCTCATCCAGCTTTTTGTCTGCTGTAACCCCCAGGTCATTTTCTGCAAAACTGCCATTTAACCTGTCAGTCCCCAGCCTGTAACCATGCATGGGATTCTTCCATCCTAAGTGCAGGACTCGGCACTTGTCCTCATTGGATTTCTTACTCTGAATTCTATGTCTACCCTTTAGTATATCCACTACTCCCTCCAGTTTATTGTTATCCTGCTGAGGGGGCAATCCACCCCATCACCCAGATCATTAATGAATACATTGAACAAGACTGACTCCAGGACCAAACCCTGGGGCACAATGCTTCATATTGGCTGCCAACTAGATACTGAGCTGTTGATCACTACCCATTGATCCTGATGATTAGCCATATTTCTATCCACCTTATAGTTCATCCATCCAACCCATACCTCTTTAACTTGCTGGCAAGAATTTAGTGGGAGACCATATCAAAAGCTTTGCTAAAGTCAAGATTATTACCCTCACCACTTTCCCCACATCCAGAGCCAGTCACAACATGATAGAAAGGTAATCAAGTTGGTCAGACATGACTTGACCTTGGTCAAGTGCTGACTGTTCCTGATTACGTTCCTCTCTTCCTACTGCTTCAAAATAGATTCCTTGAGGACTTGCTCCATGATTTTTTCAGGGATTGATGTGAGGCTGACTGGTCTGTAGTTCCCCGGATCTTCCTTTTCGTTTTCTAAAGATGGGCACTATATTTACCTTTTTTCAATTATCCAGGACCTCCCCTGATAGCCATGAGCTTTCAAAGATAATGGCTCTGCTGTCACATCAACCAACTTCCTCAGCAACCTTGGATGAATTGCATCTGGCCCCAGAGACTTGTGCATGTCCAGCTTTTCAAAATTGTCCTGAACCTGTTCTTTCAATACCGAGGGCTGGTCACCTCCTCCCCATACTCTGCTGCCCAGTGCAGTAATCTGTGAGCTGATCTTGTCTGTGAAGATAAAGGGTAAAATTGCACTGAGTACTTCAGCATTTTCCACATCATCTATTGGTAGGTTGCCTCCTGCATTCAGTAAGAGACCCACACTTTCCCTGACCTCCTTGTTTCTAACAGGCCTGTAGAAACTCTTCTTGTTACCCTTCATGTCCATTGCTAGCTGCAACCCCAACTGTGCTTTGACCTTCCTGATTTCACCCCTGCAGGCTCGAGCAATATCCGTCAAAGCTTCTACTTCTTCTGAGCTTCCTTTTTATGTTTTAGCCCACTGAAGATTTCTCAGTTAAGCCAAGCTAGTCACCTGCCCATATTCTTTCTGCACATTGGAATGGTTTGTCCCCGTGCACTCAATAAAGTTTCTTTAAAATAGAGACCAGTTTCCTGGACTTCTTTCCCCCCTCCTATTAGCTTCCCAGGGAGATCCTGCCCATCATTTCCCTTAAGTATTCAAAGTCTGCTTTTTCTGAAATCCTGGGTCTATATTACACTGCTGTCTTTTCTTTCTTTTGTCAGGATCCTGAACTCAACCTTCCCCTGGTTGCTGCTGTCCAGATTGCCTTCCACTTCTTCCCCTACCAATTCTTCCCTCTTTGTGAGCAGCAGCTTAGGAGGAGCACAGCCCCTAGCTGGTTCCTCCAGCCCTTGCATCAACACTTTCCAAAAACTTTCTGTGCACAGTGTATTGCTCTCCCAGCAGATGTCAGGGTGATTGAAGACCCCCATGAGAACCAGAGACTGGAAACTTCTAGTTGTCTGAAGATAGCCCCATGTACCTTATCTGTCTGGTCAGGTCATACAATTTTGGGGCATGTTTATTAGTATGATATTATGGGAAGCCTAGCACTGCTACTTTCTCTTTCATGGGTAAAGAGAGCTCCCCCCCCCCCCCCGAACTGCAAATTTAGTAGCTTTCAGAAGAACTAAAAGGCCTAAAGTAACTAAAGACTAAAAGTTTTGTGCTGCTAATCAAAAAAAATTTTAATTTCTCATTTCTTCCCTTTAATCTTTGCCATCTTAACCTACTCTTTGGATCACAGTATGAACTCACTGCACCATCCACTGGCCATGCTAGGCAATAGTTATGTTTTGATCTTCCAAATAAGAGAATTCTTCTGATGTAAAATTAGCAAAATTAACTTTCCTAAGTTGATTTCCCCCCCAATATGCATCAAACTGCCGTTCTACAGACAATTGGTCTGGCATGTCAGCTCTTCTTAATTTATTACCTGCGTTTGTTAGTAATGATAGCATAACCAGTTGCATTTATACAATCTAAAGACTTAGAGCAGGGACTTTGCTTTCTTCAGCATCCTCTGAATCAGATTATCATATTCTAAATGATAGATTTCCTGTAGTTGTTGGAGGGCAAGCATTGGTGTGTTTTGGTTTCTGACATTGCAGCTTTGTTCTAGTTTTTATTTCTGCTCCTGTATTTTTTCTAGCTAATCTTTTTTTGGTTACTTTCAGGACAATTTGCTTGGAGAACATCTAAAAGTGTAAAAACATCCATAGGCCTCTGGATGGAATTTGTCTCTATAAATTTCTCACATGGATGTAAATCTCTTCACCCTTTAAGGGAATAGCATATATTAAAATAAACAGGCCCTGGTCTCCCCTCTCTTGCCTAATCATTTACTGAAGTGCAAAGTGGCTATAAAACTACCAGACTGCTCCTCTTGGCATTTTGCTGTGACACTAGAAATTCCTTTCCTGACCTGAAGTTGAGCTCTTTGTGGTTTAAAGCTTCTCTCTCTCACCAACATAAGTTGGTCCAACAAAAGGTATTACCTCATCTACCTCGTCTCTCCAAGTTCGAATAGTAGTGTTTTGTGCCCACTTTTTAATCACATCATATGAATGCAAGTGACTATGCAGGGAGTAAAACAGTGGAAAATCAGGCCGACAGAGTACAATGCACACTCTAGGCTATTTATCCTCAGACAGGCAGCTTTCAATAATTAGGTGCTTCAGGAAAGCACTTAGGCACATGCTTTATGGGTGGGAATAATTTAATTAACTGTATAGGCCTTTTCACATGCTTAAAGTTAAGCAGGTGCTAAAATGCTTTCCATAATTAGGGTGCGTCTACACTTACAAATTAATTCGACTTAAGCTTGCTTAAATCGACTTAATTTAATCTGCGTCTACACTACAGTTTCCTTAAATTGACTTAAGCTGCTGCTTAAGTTGACTTAAGGAAATTTAAAGTCAACTTTATAAAACCTAGTAGAAAGTCAACTTTACTGGCTACGTCGACTTTATAAAGTCGACGTAGCCAGTGTGGATGCAGATTAGCCCTAAATCAACTTAAAGTCAACTTAAAGGGCTCCAGGGCTCCCCCACTGCCCTCCCTGCCAAGGTGACTGGCACAGCCAGAGCCTGGCGTGCCCCGCCACAGGGCAGGACACCCCACTCCTATGCCCTACCAGTGTCCCTGTCCTGCTCAGCCCCCATTTTATCCAGGTACAATGGGGCAAATGTTTAGCCCCCTGGCACTTGGCAAGGGGTTTCCCCCCTGCCACCATGGATCTGTCCCAAGTCCACCTTGCCCCTAGGAGTCGATTTAGGCATCCAGTGTGGATGCTCTAAGTCGATTTGGCAAGGTTCCCTTGAAGTCAACTTAATTTTTGAGTGTGGACATGCCCATTGACTTCCATGGGCTTTAGATCAGGCCCTTAGAGTAAGCTGTTCATATTGAATGAATTGGTGGGTACAGCCCACTTTTTCTACTCAAAGACCGCTCCTGATCAAACTGATCTTTTTCCTGAATTTGTTTATTATTTCTAAAGCTTCAGAGAAGAGTTAACAATATTGCTAACCCCAAGCATTCAAAAATCACAAGGCCCCCAAAATCATGATCTTGGTTTAAAATTAATATATTTGAAGTACTTTTTTTTGTTTATCTGTTGGTTTTAAGCTTGTAGGCTGAACTTGAGTCACATTTTCAACATTTTCTCTGCAACCATAAAGGCTAAAAATTTACCTTTTTATAAAAACAAATGATAAGATACTCACATAGTCACAGTAATCCAGCAGCTGTGGCTTTAAGAAAAGAACAAATATCACGAGACTCCCAACAAAAGCACAAGCTGGCAACACAAATATACAAATAAATTTCAGGTTCTGAAGTGAAATGAATTGTTTGTTAATTTTGTGAATTTTATTATTTGTTATTACCAACACTAGCATTATTCAAATGAAGTCATTTGATAGGAATAGCTTTTAAGAAAGCTTTTACAAAACCTGTTATGTTTTTTCCAAAGGTTTCCATTTTCAAACGTTTTGATAAAAAGTAAACAAAAATGATCTGTTTGTTTTTCATCTTCATTTCAATCTCTATTTTTTGTTCTTGTTTTCTTAATTTCTAGTTACTACAGTATTGCTAACCTCAAATGTTCAAAAATCATGAGTGGGATCCCCCAAATGATGAGATTATATAAAAAATAATAATATAATCTTTAAAAATCTGTTTTGTTTTCTGAGAGTTAAAAATCTCTTTTTGTACTCTAAAGTGTGAGTGGCATAAGCAGTTCTGAGTGAGGTCACTGTCACACATCGATTCTAGTTTACTTTGCTTCTCCAAAATCCATACATGCCTACCCCTTGAGACAAAAAGCAAGTGGATCTTTAATATGCATAAAATGACAGAAATTTACCTCAAGCTCTGCCTGTTAACGCAGAGCTTCCAGTTTCTCCCTAAGCCCCAAAATGCATCCTTCCCTCATCCTTCCCAAGAAAAACATCAAGTATACACTCTGCATCAACTGATTATGAGCCTTCCAGCATCATATGAGCTCTGTTCACACAGGTTTGCATTTGTGGCGCCCCCCCCCCCCCCCCCGCAATCTTTCTTCACCTTTCAGGTTTGGGCAGTTACAAGCATCAGGAGCTCTTTGAGTCTGGGTCAGGGGCCAGGTCCAGCAGGAGTCCTCCCTCTTTACTATTTTCCAGGCCTGGTGGTAATGGAGGAGAAAAGAGCAGAAAAGAGTCAACTCTTTCATGAAAAGAGATGCTCCTCTTTTTCCAAGAAATGGAGGGCTCAAATAAAGTCATTTGACAGGAAATGGCTTTCAGAGGTGCTTTTCTTGGCAGGCCTAGAAATTGCGTGAAGCAGGGTCAGAATTGTGTTACTCAATAGAAAAATTTTAAGAGTTGGCAGCATTATTGGTGGCTCAGAGTGACAGGGTGACCCCCCCCCTTTTGTTTGTTTGTTTGATTGATTTTTGGCAGCTATTTTTTGTGGGTGTTATTTTGTATGGCCAGTCTTGATTTGTCAGCTCAGTCACATGGTGGGATATTTTCTGAACATTAGGCTGCTCTTTAGCTATGTCTACACTGGCAAGTTAGTTCGAATTAAAGAAGCTTAATTCGAACTAATTTAAGCCATGGCTATACTAGGCTTTCATTAGTTTGAATTAAGGGCTTCCTTAATTCGAACTAATAAATTCAAATATGCTATTCAAACTAAGGGTTAATTTGAACAAGTTAGTTCGAATTAACCAATGTGGCCATGTTAGTTTGAACTAATTGCTTAGTTCAAACTAACCGGCCCATTGAACTCAATGCAATTCACTAATTCAAACTAAGCAAGTGCCATGAATGACACTTGCTTAGTTCAAACTAAATTTTGCTAGTTCAAATTAAGTTAATTCAAACTAACTAAAATTGGTTCGAATTAGTTAGTTTGAATTAACTAATTCAAACTAACTTTAGTAAGTGTAGACATAGCCAAGGTGCCTAATTGTGTTTGAAAATGTTGGTTTCAATTCACAGAACCAGCACAAGTAGGAGACCCTGACCATCACAGTTTTAGAAAGGCAGTCTGTTCCGAAACATTGTCATGACAATCACTTTAATTGTTAGACATGTTAATATGTCTTCTTCCCAGAGACTTTCCTTAAGCACAATATTTACTGTAGACAACACAAAGAAAATATCATTCTCCATTTTCATGTAAATTGGCCTTTGTCAATTGTAAGATATCCTGTGGCAGGAAGGCAATGCAATATCTTGTTTCAAACTCATTTGTTTTGTGGCTCTACAGTAGCTCTGAACTTGCTACACTACTGCTAAGAGTATCATTTATCTATTGTTTAGTATCTAGAGTGCTATTTGTCTCTTGTATCATACATAGGGTTACAAATTTGTCATGGAAAATTAAGCAAAAATCATGGAACAATCATGATAAAGACAAATAAGGTCATGGTATGGTCAGGGTCACAAAAATGTATAATTTTTAACAAAAAAGTATTACAAAAAGTAACATTTACATTGCCCTGCCAGATTCAGGCACTCCCAACAGCCAACAGACACACTCACTTGGGGGATTTTCCTGCCTGCCCACACTGCAGTTGGGTCCTAGTGCTAGAAGAGTTTCAATTCTATGTATGCTGGGTGGTCCAGCATACATTGAAATGGGAAGTCATAGGAAAGGTCACAGCAGGTCAGGAAAGGAAGTCAGGAAAGTCATGGGAAGTCAGGAAAGTAGCAAGAGGTCACTGGAAATCATGGTTTCCGTGACTCCACAACTTATTCTGTGCCTTAATCATACGAGACAGGTATGTTCTTCCTTTTAGGAAGGAAGGAAATTTAAGTCTTAAAGGAAGCCCAGATAGTACAGGTCCAGTGCTAAGTTAGTTATATCTCCAGATATTTTGCTTCCTACAACTCCTTTATCAATCATCATCATCTGTTACTGTTGCCCTGAATGAGCTGTGCCCCAGTGGTCTGACTGCAAGACTAGCAGCTAAGAATTCACGCCTGGATTTTAATCTGACTTCCGACACTAACTTCTCCTGTGCCCAGCCTTGGGTAATTTACTCAACCTCTTCATATCCATTTCACCATTTCTAAAGAGAGAATTCTCTTTATATGAATAAAGGGCCAATTATGACCTGGCCCTTGTGTAGAGGGGCTTGGTGGAAGTGAGACAACAAGAAATTCCCCTACCTATAGAACGCTCCAAGTGGTATTCAGTGATCCCTCAAAGTCAAGGAACCTGTTTCATTCAGTGTCTGTGTTCTACCTGATTAGTATTCCTTAACAATGGATTCTAACTGGCTCTTTCCAGTCTCTTAAAGGTACAGTTCACTACACTCCTGGGCAAGTTTCAGTTGCAGTCTCTGTGCTTAATCCTAGTGCTATGAACGGCTTGAGCCACCTCAAATAATTTCCAGGGAAGGGAGGACAGAGCCATGTCCCTACCACACTCTGCAATGGGCAGCAAGGTTGGCTGTTTATGGAGAAAGGAGCTGGATCCTGCAATATGTTCTCCCTTCCATTTGTTACAGGCAAGTGTTGCTATACATTAACAAAGGACAGAGACTCAGTCTGTTTCAATAAAGGAGAAAGAGAGGGATGAAACAACACAGCAACATCTCCCTTAAAAAAGGGAATTAAATGCAAGTAGCAAACAAGGATTTAAATGTAGTCCAACAGAGCCTCAAGAGCCTGCCTGAAATATATAAATAGGTTCTTAATAATTAATATATAGCCTAGTCAAAATGAAACAAAAGGTGTACTAGAGATAGTGTAGAAAGCCTGCATTGAGAATCATGAATACCCAGTATAGAAAAAGGTTCTAGTTTGGCTAAAGCAAGGCAATTATTTCTGATTGGGGATTCTAGGCACTTCCCCCAAAATAATGTGTACTAGTGATCTCTTGCTGCTTCTCACAAGAGAAAGATGCAAACTAGCTAGGATCTTACATATGAAATTAAAAATCTAGATCAAATTAATGAGAATTAGTTCCACAGATCTTGTTCAGTACTTCACTCTTGGAGAACTTTGTTTTCCAGTGGACCAAATCAGGACATTGTGTTTTGTTTAAGAAACGGAAGTATGTTGCAATCAGAGCATCTCCTGTACCTGTCCATCATGAGCATCAGTAGGATTCACACACTGAATAATGTTGCATGCCTCAGCACAGCAGCACCAATGGTGGATCCACGAAGTGGCTGATTCCACACTGAGTGGTAGCAGTAGAGGATGACCAGCTTCCAGAGAGTGATTGTCATTTTTTTCATATCAAGATAGACCGGTCTCATCCTGATTTTCCAGTGTTGTAGGGTGTAAGTGAGTTCAGCACAGAGACCCAGGAAAGTCACCCTCTACCTTTCATCCCAGGTCTTCAGAGCTATCCAGAACCACCGTTCTGTTATCATTGCTCAGCCCTAAAGCAGCACTCCACATAGTGTAGCTGACCAGAGAATAGATCATAGAATAATATATCTGGATTTCATCACACCATACAGATTTGAGCTCTAGGTACCCCTCTCTTCCCCTGTGTCTCTGCTCAAACATCAGCTAGAACTCCCATTGCCTCCTGGTTGCCACCACAGTTGCCATAATGAGTGTTGCTAACTTTGGCAATTCTTTTTTGTGAGTATTGAGATTTTGGCTGGGCTGGAGCCAGGCTCATGAAGACATGAGAAGTTCCAGTCTTCTAATGAATTTGAGCCACCTGACTGGCTGTCAGTTCCACTGCCCCACCTCATGGGGCAAAAAAACCAATCAGACTTGCTGCAGGCAGAGCTCTTTCTCCCACAATGCGGAACTAGTCTCACAGAAAGAGAGTAGGGCAGCTCTGCTCCCCATCCCCACCCCCGCTCCTGCCCCCCTATGAGCAACTGAGGCAGGCAGTTCTTTGCTTTTGCCCCCTCCATCACATAGTCTTGTAAGACATAGTGGGGGAGGGGGTTGAAAAGAGCCTGGAGCTGCCCAGGCCCGGGATGGGGGATGTGTGAAAAGCCCCAGAAGGAATAAAGATGAGGCTTGGGGTAGGTTAAACTGAGAGGCTGGCAGTTGAGGTGACTGAAGTGATTGGAGGGGTTGTTGGGGGACAGGGAATGGACCAATGTAAGGATGAAAGTTACTTCAGCAGGGCTCAAAGTTTATTCAGTAAATTTGGGAGAGTCACATACATGCACAAAATGGGGATGAGCAGGAAGAATCCAAATATCAAAAGACAGACCTGAAACAACAATATAACCTTTAAAAAAAAACCCTCATGATTTTGGGGGAAAATCTCATTATTTTCGATCTCTTGAGGTGGGCAATATTGACAGCTCCCATATATGCCAGGTTCTAAGTCTGTAATTGACAGGATCATATGGTAATGGAGACAAGACTACTGGCATAGAGAAAGAAGCTTCCATTGTACTGATGGGATGCAAGTGCACAGTATACTCTCCTAGAAAAAAAAAAGGCAGCATTGTTAGTCTTTTTCTCAGGATAGTTTGATTCTCTATATGGAGAATTAAAGGAAACAGGTGAGTGTTTTGAATAGAGTCTCAGAATTTGGGACTCAGAACACAGTATGCCAGGCTTGTGTAAAGATCAGCTCATGTATCAGGTCTGTCTTCAGTCATGCTGAGTGAACTGATGAGTATTTGGCATCTTCTGATGGAGATCAGGCAGATGAAGCTAACTGCCAACCATGACTGAGCTCAGTATGAATATCTGGAGGCTGTTTGGATTGGTCAGGCCTTCTCCTATCCATTAGGGAGGATAGAAGAAGTCATCTTTGAAGATCGGGCAGATCTGATACACTTCAATTCTAATATGACCCCAAAAAGAACTATGCTCATCCTAGTAAAGTGATACTGACTCTCAGTACTAGGTTCAAGGTACTGCTGCATGTGTGCACTGTGTTACCAGCAATAAGCATGAGAAATATGTGACAGAAAGCTCTCACCTACTGGCTTTGAATTCGGTGGTGAGGCAGACACCAGGAGTCTCCATGGTATCAGAACAGCAAGATAAAAATACTAACAGACTCTAAGGCTATGTCTACACTTGAAAAGTTAAGTTGACTTTATGAAGTCGACTTAATAAGGTCAACTTCAAATCGACTTAAAGTGGACCTTATTAAGTCAACTTAACAGAAGTGGACTTAACTTTTCAAATGTAGACGTCGCCCCTTTTTGACCTTATTAAGTCGACTTAACGTTTTAAGTCGACTTAAAAAGGTCCACCTAGGCACTACTCCACGTCTTCACTGGCTTAAGTTGACTTAATAAAGTCGACTTAAGCACTAGTTTGAATTAAAATGAGGTGTTATTAATTCGAACTAAGTTTTCCTTAATTCGACATAAGGAGCATCTTAAGTCAATTTAAGGAAAGCCCAGTATAGACGCAGAGTAAATTAAGTTGATTTAAGCCTCCTTAAGTTGACTTAATTTGTAAGTGTAGAGGCACCCATAGACTCAAAGGTCAGAAGGGACCAGTATGATCATCTAGGCTGACTTCCTGCATAATGCAGGCCACAAAACATCATCCATCCACTTCTTCAATTAAGCCTCTAACCAATGACTGAGTTATTAAAGCCCTCAAATCATGATTTAAAGACTTTAAGATACAGAGAATCCACCAGCAAGTGAGCCATTTCCTATGCTACAGAGGAAGGAACCACCAGAGCCCCAGGCGGGGAATTCAGTTCTTACCTGCTGTCACACATATTTACTTTTTTGATTGTTGGTTTTAGGAACTAAATTGGCTCTTGCCCAATCAGTTGTTGCTGGTTTAGTATCCCAGGAATGCCCTTCATGTGTATGGTTGCTGATTCAAGGAAGGCAGCTGTGGGAACTGCTTGGTTGAAATATGGGACCCAGTAAGGGAACGTTTCCTCCCCAAGAATCAAACTTGGTTTACAGCATGAATTTCAAATTCAGGTGCATTATTTGCACATTAGCTCATGTTGATTAGTTAAATAAATTGTGCAGAAATAGAAACAACACCACAGGATTCAGGTAACTAAGACAAATGAACTGGTAATTTGACAGTCAGATACGAGTTCCAGGTATGCTTTTAGTGACTTCTCAGGCATATGAGTTAAACATTTGCATTTGAAAGTATTTGTTTCAGTAAAACTTCAATGTTTAAATACTCACAGAAGGTGAAAAGGCTGTGAACATGCTCAATCAGAGTTTACTTTTGAATTCAAATGAATATTTGTAGGAAAAAATTGAGTGTTCACTCAGTTTTGAAATAAATTAGACTTGTCTCAGAGCTCTATGTTTCTGTTATGCAGGGTACTTATCAAGTTGACTGCTGAATTATTTCATGATACGATCATTTAACTTCAAATCTTGATACTATACAGGTCACATTGTTCTGGTGATATTCAGAGGGGAATTGTCAGTTTCAGACAACTAATATCAGTCACTCTTCTAGCTATATTTAATTTGTAAGCTCAAGAAAGTGCGATGGCAGTTAACTGCTCTCAAGCAATCCACTTGCAAGATGGATTTATTTCTTGATTAATGATGGAGCTTCGCCAAGTATTAATTCAAATTTTTTATAGTTTCACAGACGATGTTAATATCATTCTTATTCTACCCACCCTCAAAATTACTATGATTACTCTAATTGTTAAAAAGCTATTATTTGATTCTGATTTCCAGAGAAATTATCAGACAGTAGCACATCTGCCATTTTTTACTTGGTTTTGGAATATATTGTTGCATCTCAGTTAACAAAAGATCTACCAACTGAAGCATTGCAACATGAATTTTAGTAAGGCTTTCAGGCACAACATAAATTCCATCCTGATTGATTGGGATTCTTGTTATATGCTATATAATCTGTGGGGATGCTTTGCATTGCAGAATTGTTCTCAGCAACCAGTACTTGAGATTTGGATGTTTTATGCAATAATCTGACTATGCAGCAGTGGGACATCCATGTAGCGTTTTTCATTGTCTGCATATTCTTCATGACACCATTTTTATTCCTTCTGATTTTCAGGCTTTCCTCTTGTTAACTTTTACTCTTTTGTTGTGTCACAGGCTACAGGGATTAAAAAGAATTATAGTTTTTAATCTCATCTTCAAAACTATGCTACTCAATTACTACTCACATAATGGGATAATCATCTCTGCACGTCTAGCTTCTCTGTTATGGTCAAGTGAAGAAATGAAAATAGCAAACATCTCAGATATTTAATGCTGGGATCATCATTGATTTCCTCTTTATAACTGCTACTTTTCTGATATGTACTTGCTGAATTTGATATAGAATGATCAACCACTCAAACGTACATCAAGCCTTTGAGTGTCCTTATACATGAATCTTAAAGGTCTGTAGGCATTTCCATATTAAATCACCCATGTCAATTGCTTATTACTAAACTGCTAAAATTCACCTTGTATGGAAATGACAACAATAGTTTAATCAATGAGTAATTTTGTTTGTTTAACATAGTAAGGTTTGATGTGTGCATGGCTCCAAGGAGATACTATTCATTTTTCATTGAGGGTTATTTTTAGACAAAATATCTCCTCCAAAACACCTGTATACTTTTCTTGGATTTCTTCTCAACCTTTAGGGACTACCCATTTAGTTGAAAGGATCCAGCTACAGGATTGTTTATAAATAACAAACCCTACCGCTATAACACATAGAAGCAAATTAATACGGTAATGCCTGCTTGATTAATTGAGATGTGACTGCTTCATTTACCACTGCCTTGGTTGTCCATCAAATGTTATGAACATTTTTTCTTGGTTGTTTTTACACTTAATTATGTCTGTAGATGGGTTCTTAGAGAGTTTATTGATCCATATAGGCCAATGTTGTGCAAAAAGAGCACCTAGGATCTTTTCAAGGGGGAAAAGGCAATTCGTTGCGTTTATTACAAGAAACAAAATTAATAACTATCTTATTCCTACACACATACACACACACATACACCCAAACACTCCAGAAGATGTTCTGCAATTTATAGTTAACAGTCCTGATCGTGGCTTGAGACCGCAGCTCGGGTTCGTTGCTGGGGTTCGTAGCTCGTGGCAGCTACCTGGCCAGGGAAGCTGAGCATGAGGGAGAATGAGGGTCTTTGTTGGACATGCACTGATGCTCCTTTCTCTTCGATGTTGATGCTGTGCAGAACATTACCCAAAGCCTTGCGATCTCACCCAGTATTTTATAGGACTTTAGTTCTTAGTTTCTGCTGTGTCATGCTGCTCCAGGGGCTTGCTGACCATTGGTCCCCAAACAATAGCAGACATAACTTTCATCTCGTCTTGATTGCTTTTACATTATTTTCTTTCTGGAGTGGATCCTTCTTTGGGCTTTTCAGGGGTGTCTGCATTCTTCAGCCATTTAGATGGTACTTCATCAGGAAAGGCTGGTATTTGAGTCTGATCCCATCATGTACACACCTGGGTCACACCTGGTGTTTGGGACTGAACTTATTACATGCACACCCTTCATTCACACATCTAAATGAATTTACAATTACAGACATTAATCAAGTTGGAGTTTTACAGTTATAACATTGAGTTTCAGTTACAATGTGGAGTTTGTAACAATGTATACTAAAAGGGATTCCAAAAAATAGATACAAAAATAGATACAAAAGATACAATCTCTAGAAGACTTTAAGCAGGCAAACATTTCTATTAGAAACACAAGTCTAAAAGAAAGCACAAGTAATAGATAGAGAACTTTGCTATGACAGCTTTTTAAAAGAAGCGGCTTTTTCAGCTGGGAACGAAAGTGGCGGTCGAAGCAATTTATGAATGGATCAATTAACGCAGTTTATGAATTATAATTGAGCAGCAATAGAGATGATTTTCCCCTCATACCCCTACAACAATCCCTACCTGGGTTTTAATCAGTAGCAAGGATGAATTGTGAGTGCAAATGGTTTCCTACTGGCTGTCCAAGGTTGGGAGGATTAGAATGTTGCAATACAGCTGGATTGTGCTTACTGGTTACTTCATTCTCTGAACTGGTTGCTTTTATTATTTATAAGTTTTACTGCAGCACCTAGGACCCCTGGGGTGTTGATTGAGTTTTAGTCTTTGCATTTAATTTTTGAAGTGTTAGGTGAACAGGGCTATGATCAGAAACATTTCAAGGATTGAGAAGGGAGGCTTTTGGTCACAGAAGTATTCCCATAATCCTCCTATGTCAATAGAACATCCTGTCTAAGACTTTATGTTATGAATACTAAGTAGCAGTGCTGTAGAAAAGGACCTGGGGGTTATGGTGGACGGGAAGATGAATATGAGCCAACAGTGTGCCCTTGTTGCCAAAAAGCCCAATGGCATATTAGGCTGCATCAGTAGGAGTATTGCCAGCAGATCAAGGGATGTGATAATTCCCCTCTATTCGACACTGGTCAGGCCGCATCTGGAATACTGTGTCCAGTTTTGGGCTCCCCACTACAGAAAGGATGTGGACAAATTAGAAAGAGTCCAGCGGAGGGCAACAAAAATGATTAGGGGGCTGGGGCACATGACTTATGAGGAGAGACTGAAGGAACTAGGCTTATTTAGTCTACAGAAGGGAAGACTGAGGGGAGATTTGATAGCAACCTTCAACAACTTGAAGGGTTGCTCCAAAGAGGAGGGAGCTAGGCTGTTCTCAAGGGTAACAGAGGACAGAACAAGGAGCAATGGTTTCAAATTACAGCTGGGGCGGTCAAGGTTGGATATTAGGAAAAACTTTCTCACTAGGAGGGTGGTGAAGCATTGGAATGGGCTATCTAGGGAGGTGGTAGAATCTCCATCTTTGGAGATTTTTAAGGCTCGGTTAGACAAAACCCTGGCTGGGGTGATTTAGGGGGAGTGGTCCTGCTTTTTAGCAGGGGGTTGGACTAGATGACCTCGTGAGCCCCTTCCAACCCTATTATTCTATGATTCTATGATTGAAATGATGTCTGGAGACCTTTTATATTTTGTCAGGTGTTTGGCTTAGCACAGGGATATTGTTTTATATTTTGATTTTAATGTATATTCATAAGAATTTACTCCATTAGAATGTATTGTTCTTATTAATCCAGCTCTGAATGTATATACAACATTACAATCTCTTTGGAGTATAAAATATATACTACAATGAATGTCTCTAAAACTTCAATATTTCAAAGACTTCCAAATTTGCATTAGTACTATATTTGCCTTTTTCCAATCATCCAGGACCTCCCCCATTTGCCACGAGTTCTCAAAGATAATGGCCAGTGGCTCTGCAATCACATCAGCCAACTCCCTCAGCACCCTCAGTTGCAGTTCATCCATAGACGTGTGCACATCCAACTTCTTTAAATTGTCCCTAATCTGACATTCCAACACTGAGGACTGCTCTCCTTCTTTCCATTCTGCGTTACCCAGTGTAGTAGCCTAGGAACTGACCTGTACTAGCCTGTGACGACTGAAGTTAAAAAAGCATTGAGGACTTCAGCCTTTTCTGTATCATCCACCATGAGGATACCTGCTCCATTCAGTAAGGGACCTACACCATCCTTGATCCTCTTCTTGTTACTGACATACTTGTAGAACCCCTTCCTATTATCCTTCACATCCCTTGTCAACTGCAACTTCAATTGCCCTTTGGCCTTTCTGATTTTATCCCTGCAGTCCTGAGCTATACCTTTATATGCCTCCCCAGTCACCTGTCCAAGCTTCCACTTCTTGTAAGCTTACCTTTTATGTTTCAGCTCAAGACAGAGTTCTCTGCTAAGCCAATGCTGGGCACCTTCCACATTTGCTGTTCTTTCTGTACATTGGAATGGTATATTCCTGTGCCCTTCTTTAAAATACAGCCAACTCTCTGGGATGCCTTTCCCCTTCAGATTAGCCTCCCAAGGGATCCTGCCCATCAGTTCCCTGAGGGAGCCAAAATTTGCTTTTCTGAAGTCCAGGGTGTGTGTTCTGCTTCTTTCCTTTCTTCCTTTGATCAGAATCCTGAATTCTATCATCTCATGATCACTGTTGCCCAGGTTGCCATTCACTCCTACTTCCCCGATCAATTCTTCTCTGTTTGTGAGCAGCAGGTCCAGAGGTGCAAGGCCCCTAGTTGGTTCTTCCAGCATTTGTGCTAGGAAATTGTCCTCAATACTCTCCAAAAACTTCCTGGACTGCCTGTGCCCTGCTGTATTGCCCTCCCAGCAGATGTCAAGATAATTGAAATCCCCCATGAGAACCAGGGCCTGCGATCTGGAAACTTCTGCTAGTTGTCACATCACAGAGATGTGGCAATTAACTCCAAACCAAGCACTATCAAATCAGACAATTCTGAGTTAAAATCATACTTAAAAGAAATCCAAACAAGTTGAATGACAGGAAAACACAGTTAAGGCACTCAAACAAACTCTGCCCTCTAGTGATGCCATGCAGTAACACTGTGATTATGACTGAGGCATTTGAGTGTTCGCAGTCCCATATACTGTTTTTTTAAAGCTATATTAGGTTTTATTTTCTAACACAGTGTCACTACAAGCCAATAAAAGTTACAGGCTTCTTTTTCCTAGGAAAATCTTTACTCATGCTCTTGGAAAGACTATACTTATTTTTTATTCCTGATAAAGATGAACTAAACTGTTAATGTATTTATCAGCTAAATTAGTTCACATAAATTAGGTATTTTATTGTATTTCTGAAACCAATGTTTGCATAAACTGGGAAGGTCAACTGAAAAAATGAATCTTATTTACATGTCTTAAAAATGAGTGTAAATTGTGCCAGTAACAGGTTCTCATTTTCAGGTCTCATTCCTTTAATATACAGTTAAGTTATAAGTATTAAAAGAAATAGAACTTATAGGATGTCAGGTAATATCAAATATGTGATTATTGGACCCAACGTTTCATTATGCACGAGTAGTTTTATTTGTTACAAGAAAAACAGAACAATTAACAGTGTTTATTTATAAGTGTATATGACCTCAGTTCTAGCTATTTATGTCATAGGCTGGCATTTCATCTGTGTACTCCAGAAGTAGATTTGCTGTTAAAAGATGACCTCTGTCTTATTTGTGGGTAGAGCAGAAGAGACTCAGTAAAAATGGCTCACTTTTTCTCATTTTTACCAACCTCATTAATGCATTTCAGATGGAAAATATTCAGGTTGTCAATATGGACATTTTGAATATTGTATTACTGTCACAGCTTGTGTAATTTAGAGTTTGTAGCTCTGATAGTTGTCACTTCCGAGAGAGCCTCTTACATCACATGCACTACCTCAGACATTCTAGACATGCATACATGTCAGCAGCTGCCTAATTTTCAGGCACATTGCCGGCTTCACATCAAATGAAAATTGTCCTTATCATGAATCTGGTGTTCTCTCTAATTATAGGAGGGGATTTCAAAATCAGAAAATTACATGTTTTTATATATAGGATGGATTTTGGTTTTTGAAATTCAGTTAAAATGTATAACATGATGGTCTTTTCTTAGATCTTTAAAATTTTGAGTTCATCTGTGAACTTCATCTTGATACAGTATCACACACATGTGTGCACAGAAAGTGTTAAAAGAACATGATTAATTTGGAAAAGTCAAGTACTCAAAAGTTAGGATATGCCAGAATTAAGGTTCCCCATGCAATCTTAATTCATCCCCTTGTGCATATACATTGTGGCTATGTCTACACTTCCAAAAGCTAGTTCAAATTAGTTAATTTGAACTAACTAATTTGAACTAATTTTAGTTAGTTTGAATTAACTTAATTCGAACTAGCATGGCCCCAGTAGAATGCTAGTTAAAACTAGCCATGGCCATGCAGGGCACTTGCTTAGTTTGAATTAGTCAATTTCAGGAAGGTCAATCTGCCGATTATTTTGAACTAAGCAGTTAGTTGGAACTAATATGGCCACATTTGACTTAGTTCAAATTAACGGATCGAATTAACCGTTAATTCAAACTAAGCAATCGAATTTATTAGTTCGAATTAAGGAAGCCCTTAATTCAAACTAATGAAAGCCTAGTGTGGCCAAGGCTTAAGTTAGTTCAAATTAAGCTTCTGGAGAATTAAGCTGCCCTGGAGAACTGGTTTCTATCCAAACCCATACTACACTGTTCTATATGATTCTAGGGAAGTAACTCAAACTAACTTTGGACATGTAGTCACTAATTGTGTGTGCCTCACTTTCCAGGTGTCTGACATGAGATTCTGAGCTCTGTTTTGTAGACTTTCTAAGCATTCACAGTTGCAGCTGAAGTCAGTGTGACACGATGCTGAACATTTAATATTCTATATAACACAAAGTACTCAGGTCCTCAATGTTGTAAATTGGGCCTCCCAAACTAGTGGATATTAGAGAATACAGATTTTCTGTGCTTCAGTTTTTCATCTGTAAAATGGGGATAATATTATAGTATTGTGAAAATAAATTAAGTGATAGTTGTGAAGCTCTCAGTTATTGTAGTGGTAAGCATGATAGAAAAGGCCATAAGGAAATTAATAATTCTGTCTTCACCGCAGTGTTTGAAAAGCATGTAGTAAAAATGTCTTGGGCCACCTATTGAACAGTTAAGAGAAATCAAAATATCAAATAGCTGTTCAATAACAAGCAGCGTACATTCTGTGGACTGAATAAGGCATGGGTCATACAGAAAAAAAGTAATATATGATGATATACTTAACAGCTATCACTATGTATCTGTACAAGGATGCCAAATTAAGATGGATAAGCGACCTTAATTTTGACATTTCCTAAATTTTGAGTTCTTGACTTTGTAATGTTAATATTGTTCTTTTAACTTAGTTTCGTGTGTGTGTGTGTGTGTAATTTCCTTGGTTTTTTAAAAAGGAAGCTGAAAAAACCCAGAAATTCCATTAAGTGCCATTATATTGACACTAAGGTGATCAGCAGAATTAGAACTTTTAGATTCACCACACAGGCACCTGTCATTTGAGCTAATGGAGTAACTCATAGCAGTAGTAAGTTGTCATCCTCTATGTGGACCAGCAGAAATGGGGGGATGGGACATTTTACCAGCGAGTTTCACTGAAGTTTGCTGATAGCAGAGAAATGGTGAGATTTAGAAATCTGGCATCCATTCCAGGTTCTGGAAGCAGTGTGCTCTTACTGTGCACAGACTCTTCTGTCAGTTTTCACCCCGAAGTGTAATTCCTTATGCCCCATCCCCTTCAATTTGCCCTCATCAAAGTTCTGTCTCTTTCTAGCCGTGTGGCTCCTCATTCCAGCCTCATTCTCCTCACCTACCCAGTCCCAAACGGCACATCTCAGCCTTCTCATTTCTAGTCTCAGTCTTCTTGCTCAGCACACTTTTGAATCACTGATCCAGACTCCCCACCCTACTCTGTTCCCCCCAGTCCCAGATTCCTTGCCCCACCATTCCCAGTCCCTGCCCCTGGGCTCTCTGGCCCTGCCCCCTGCACTCAACCTAAATCTCTGCTCCAGGGTATGAACTCCCAGATACCTGTCTAGCCAGTCCCAGTGTTGCCTTCCAATGCAATTCTCAGTTTCAGTTTTCCTCTCCCCAGCATGGCAAGCCTCCTGTCCCAGTGTCCACCCTTCACACCAGGTTCCATGTCCCAATCTACACGCAATTCTCTCCTCCTGCCCCACCAGTTTGGCCTTTGTTCTCTCTCTGCAATTGATTCAGACTCCATTCTCCACTCTGCATGGGCTCAGTAGAAGGGTGATTGAGAGTGCAGTAGATACAGTCTACTAGCTTTCAGTTCAAGTGCCTAGACCAGGGATCAGCAACCCAAAAGATAAGAAGAGCCATTTTTAAAAATTCATTCAATAACTAAGTGTTTTGACAGCCACAATGGGTGTAGCCTCCTGGTGGGGGGAGCTGAGTCCAAAACCAGGAGGGGGCACCCCATATGGTACCCCAGTGCCAGAGGGGGAGTCCAGAGCCTTGCACGGTCTGCCTGTAGGGTCCCCTGGTTGCAGTTGGGGGGCTTGGAGCCCAAAGCCTCAAAGAAGCAGCCAAAGAGACACATGTGGCTCCAGGTTGCGGACCCCTGGCCTAGACACAGATTCACCATGACTTGCAGCATCCCAAAGGTACAATTGCTGGGAAACCCTTGATCATTTCAGGGCTGGAGTATGCTCAGTTCACATGGAATCTTTGGGAAGATTAGGGGCTAAAATATAAGTCTCTACTGAGTATGTGCAAACTGATTTTTCAAAGGTTTATAACTTCATCAAATTTGGGCAATTTTTTACTGGGATGGCAAAGGCACATACTTGACAAAATGGCATCTCTCAGCCAAATTTGAAGTCCCTGCTCCAAAGCATGGGAATGCTACAGCTTTTCAAAAATAAAATAAAGTTTGCTGAAATTCTTTAAGATGGGCATAGCCATGCATTTTTCCTACCCTTATTCACGGAAATAGCTGAAACCAGCTTGGCTGAAATTTTCCATATAAATTCATCCAGAGACAGATGCAACTTGGAAAGTTTCTGTCTGGAAGATATAGCAAAGTTATAAGCAAGGAAAACAGGCTCTTATCATTGAGCAACCTTGATAACAGGCCATGCTGCCAACTCCGTATATAATGTAGTTTGATTAATTTCAATTTTTGTACTGAAACAAATTGAAAATTGAATTGAAACAATTTCAGATACATTAAATACATTTTCCAGAGAGGAAGCTATGTTAGTCTATTTCAGCAAAACAAACAAGGAGTCCTGTAGCACTTTTAAAGACTGACATTTATTATTTGTTTTTATTATTGTCTCATGTGAGAAATAAATTTGTTAGTCTTTAAAAGTGCCACGGGACTCCATGTCTGTTTTATTAAATACATTGTGGTTTAAGGTATGTTGTATATTGCTGGAATATGTCGTAACTATTTTACAATATACATTGAGGTAGATGTAAGTGGTTAATCAAATAAAAGTGAATGAGTGATTTAGATAGACAATTAAAATATTTCAGGTATAAAAAGAGAAAATTATTCACACAATCCTATGCAAATCTGCTTCCTGTTTTGGTAAATAATATTATTATTCAGGTGACATTATAGAAAAGTGCAAATTTTGTAATTTAAACAGATTATAGACAATTAATTGTTAAGTTATTAATTACTTAAATAGGTTAAACAATGTATCATTGTGGGTTTGAAAACAAAATCAAAATGTAAAGTCCTTTTCAAATAAATATTACATTGAAATAATGTTTTGACAATGAAATGGTTTATTCATCTGGATATTTATAAAAAACAGAAGCAAGTAGAAATAAAATCAGAAGCAAGTAGTAATAAAGATCTATACAAATGTATGATGTCTTTCAAATAAACATAATCTGTCAGACTATAAATACTGTAAAGTGAGTCTTGCCTAACAATATCAAATACAATTACCAGAAGGGTAATTCATGCAATTTTTTAAAAAGTATGTGATAATTATAGCATTTCAAAAATATCAGCAATAGAGAATGGGAAATTTTTAAATATATATTACTATACATGATTTTTAATAAATGTAAGCATATTACACACACATTCATTGTCATCAATTTACCAAAAATGGCATTATATAACAGTATAACTGTTATAGGGCAATTCTAGTTTAGTCTCATTGGGTAATTAGTCATATTTGATGTACTCTTATGCTTTATAAGCTATCAGTGATGTACAAATAGTAATTTTTAAAAAGAGCATTAGTTTTTATAACTGCAAAAATTTATTCTTTAGTTCATAATCATTGGCTTAGGTAACTAGATAAGATTCTCTCTGTCCACACAAACACACATTATATATTACTGTATTAGATCTATATAAATGTCCGTGAATTCATTTGCCTCTGAAATTACTGCAATTCAAGTGCAAGTGACATTCTTTCTGGTACTCACAAGTGTGGGTGAATATTTAACTTTTCTGCTGACTGTGATGAGAAAAAAATGGAATTAGGGAATGTCTGTTTCACATTCAGAGAAATATTCTGCTGTGTAATTGATGAAGTATGTGATCCATAGAACCAGTCCACATAATTACCCTTTGAGGTATCAAATTGTCTCAGAGGTGAAATCTTCCCTATATTGAAACCATAATTAACATTCCACTTTTGATATTCATGTGCAAAATACAGACTGTCAACATAAAGCATTTTCCAAACAGGGTCCAGAAAACATGAGTGTGTTTGGTAAAGTGAACCGGGTGTTAAGCAAGAACAATTTTCCCATGGCATGAAGTAACTCATAGAGAGATAAGGTTCCAAATCCTTTTGATTCACTCGCTTTCTTGTTCTTCGGTGTTGCCTAAAGTCCCCATGAACAAAATCCTTTAAGTTTGCTGGGTGGATACTCCAGTAATTTCCTTTCCCATCCTCACATCTTCCCACTTTGATAAAACAATCATTTAGTGAAAGGTTGTGTCTCACACTGTTTCTCCAACCTTGGCCTTTGTTCCTGTAGTAAGGAAAATTATCTTCAATATACTTGTAAATTGCAGCTAAATTCAGCTTATTTGTAGATGAGGAGAGAATTGCTTTTGCAATTAAGGCTATGTAAGAAAAAGGTGGTTTTTCCAGAAAGCCTTCATTTCTTCTCGTGGAAAGACAATTGTTGGTCCACAATTCCGACCTGGAAGGGTCAGATGGAAACCCAAGAGCCAGTTGTAATTCTTCTTCTCCTCCTATTTTGCAGGTGTCTTTAACTCCTTCATTGTTTTCAGGACTCCCATCAATCATTATAGCAGTATGATGGTTCAGTGTTTCACGTCAAGTATTTTACTATAAGAACGTAATGAGATGAATTGTTGATTGAAGCTAAACTGCAGCAGAAGTGGGCATTGGGAACTAAGTGTGCTGCTGTAACTTGTTCAGATTCCTATTTTATATGACGTTAAGTCAACATCCTAAACAATGGAAACAGAACTGCGTAGATTTAAACAAATCAAGGTACAAACCCTAGCTGAATGAAAAAAAAAGCAAAATAATTACAGTATGTTAAGTATGAAGATAAACAGACCATGGTGTTAGCCTTTCACTTCATTACAATCTGGGAAAACACCCTTCAGTGTTTCCCACTGAAACCTAATGATTAATTAAAAAATAATTGTGGTTAGATAGCACTGTGAAAAGATTGAACTCTTCACAGATAGGCAGAACAAATTGAAATCAACACATTGGTTTCAATGTTCTACACTAGTTAAACATCTTCTATTTAGTACAATAAATGTTTGTTTTATACACTAAAAAGCAGTACTATATGAAATGAAACATGGTCAGATTCTATAGCTGTATGTTATCGACTGTATATGAAATTGAATTAAAGCACAAGGAAGCAGCTGCTCAACTCTTAATCTTAATTCTCTGGCCCAAGTGTGTAATTGTTCCTCGAATGGAGTAGTACTTACTCATGTGATTAGTCCCACTGATCCAAGGAACTACTTGTGTGAGTAAGTACCATTCAGAATGAGTATGCATTGCAGAATAGGGCCAGCAGAACATATAGTACATTTGAATTGCATCATTACATTAAGAGCATTATTGTTGAGGAATTCAGGGCCAATACCACTAAGGACAGGCTTATGAATGTCACTTAATCTAATATGAGCTACTATGAAGTTCTCTACATATTCTCCGGTATGTTTTATAATTTTTAAAAAAGCAGGTGAAGGTTTAAAAGAGTTTGAAGAAACTTGCTTTCCTGAGGAGCACGTCCCTGTGATTACTTTTAAGCATTTAAAAGGTTTGTCCTTGGAGTGTTTCCTTTGCTCAGATATGTATCTCCAATAGAGAAAAATAATTCTATGGAGACAGCTGTGGAGGTCACTCCTGTGAGCCTGGAGCTCATGGTATTTTGAGGGTTCAATGGGTCTCTGAAAAACTCTTGCTTCTTTAGTAACTGTGGCAACCAATGACAAAGAGAGTCCTCAGAATATTAAACAAACCCATTGGCTGCTGGTCCTAAAGCTCAGACCTTGTGCAATCCCATAGGTTGCCCCAGGCTGTGACTCAGTTCCCAACCTCCAATGAACAACTTCATTTGACATTTTCAGGTTTTGTGGGTCGTTAGCCGTTGCAGACCAAAACTTGTGGGCAGCTGTAAAAATACCCAGAATATTGGGGGTGTGGACAGGCACTGACTGGGAATTGATTTGTGCAAGAATTAACTCAAATCGTAAATATCACTGGCTCACCCATCTACCTCCCCCCCCAATCACTTATTAACTAATTGAAGTCAAACAATCATGAGGGCAAAGGGAAGCAGGTACTCTCTGTGTGCAAGATCAATTCATTTAGATGCAGCCTGTTTGAAGCAGCAGTGCAGAGCTATATTGCCCCTCAAGTCACTTTCTTGGGGTGCAACTTATTACCTGCTTTGCTAAAATACTACTTACGATATATACTTGAAAGATGGAGGTGGCCACAGATAACTTTTGAGAATCCATTATAGAAAAGGGAATGTATTGGCAAACACAATGGCTATGTCTACATTGGCAAGTTAGTTCGAATTAAGGAGGCTTAATTCGAACTAACTAAAGCCATGGCTACACTAGGCTTTAGTTAGTTCGAATTAAGGGCTTCCTTAATTTGAACTAATAAGTTTGAATCGGGTATTCGAACTACGGGGTTAATTCGAACTAACTAGTTCAAATTAACCAATGTGGCCATGTTAATTGGAACTAATTTCTTAGTTCGAATTAACTGGCCATTGAAATGAATGGGGATCGCTAATTCGAACTAAGCAAGTGCTTGCTTAGTTCGAACTAACGTTCCAGTGTGGCCATGCTAGTTCGAATTAAGATAATTCAAACTAACTAAAATTAGTTTGAATTAGTTAGTTCGAACTAACTAACTAATTCGAACTAATTTTAGCAAGTGTAGACATAGCCAATAGATGTAATCTAGAGATGTCAAGGAACTCAGATCATTGACAAAACCAGGAATGACCCTGACAACCTGATCTGAAACATTTATTCTGCTGCTGATGCTACCCTCACTCAGAGTGGCATGACACTGGTGGGTTATGGGTCTTCTGAATGCACCAGACTTTGTGTCATTGGAACCCAATGTGTTATGGGTCGTCAGAATATCTCTTTCTTTAGTGACAAAAATAATTATTTACTCCTTTTATTATTAAAATATTTTTACTATAATTGTTAGCACTGTAAAATCAGCACAGGTTTCGGAGAATGAAGTGGTTTCTATGCTGGCTCACAGAGATCATCAAAACTGATAACCAATTTTTAACTACAGGTCCAAATTCTCTGCAGCTCCATTGAAATATTCAGTCTGTAACTAAGGGCAGATTTAAAAAAAAATCAAAATTGCAGACACAACTTTGTCCTTACAGCCTTTGTTGCTTCTGCTACTCTTTTAATCAACATATATGAGGCCAGATTATCTTGGCAGAACATAGTTAGATGAACACAGTGTATGTTTTCTTTCTTAAGCCCATAGACTTTAAAAAAACAATGATTTCAGGATATTCCTCACAATTTACCAAGAACTTGTTTCCTAAACCTTTTTTGGCCAGTCTTTTAATCATCTCTCAGTTTTATGACCGTACAGCAACAGTCTGAGGTGGCCTTTTCTTCATGGAGAAATCATTTCTATATTCTCACCTATTCCTGTAACAAGGCATAGGGTAAAAAACTCCTCACCTATCTCTGTTAGCAGGGACCTAAGAGTCTTTCACAATGTAATAGCTGCAGCCCCTGATTAAGCTGGGTTTGAGTCTGGCCTAATGAAAGAACAGGGAACAACTGGTGAACTGGCCCAGAGAGATATATGGGCCAGCACCAGAAACCACAGGGTGATGTGGTCAAGTAGTGTAGGGAAGTGGTGGAGGGGAAGATAGGCTATTTGTGGGCCAGGTGGGCAATCAGACCCTGACCTCTGAGGGCTGAAATTGGGATTATGTGGTTGTATTGTAAGGAGCATGGGTGTTTGCAACAGCATAGAATGTGATGAGCCCTTTGGTCTATGGAGAGGGGACCCTGTGGATGGAAACAGGGGATCTGGCCTGTTACATCCACCTATTGTTTTGGCTTCATACTCTAGTTTGAACTGGAGTATGCTGAATGCAGTTGTTCTAGGGCAGTGGTTTTCAAACATAGGGTTGGGACCTGGTACTGGGTTGTGGTGCCCTCTGCTGCTGCTGCTGCCAGAAGTCTGGGATGAATTGCTCAAAGATGTAATTGTTGGGTCATGGGCAAAAATGATATTTTTTTCAGCTAGGTCCCAAGAAAAAATTTGAAACTCACTGTTCTAGGACACTGGAGAATATGCTGTTTGACCAGGGTTTGTGCTGCTCATTGTCAGTGCAGCCTGAAATCCTCTCTTGTGGCTTTCATAAAAGTGTTTTTATAAGGCCCCTACTGCAGTGCTCATTACACTGTTTGTTGTATGGTGAAGCTGCTCCCTGGACTGCTGTGAAAGCTTTGGAGAGGTTTACAGGGGTTTCACACTTACAGTAACACCAGTCCTGGCCCAATTGCTTTTAGGGATTAGACTATTGCTTAAATAGCATTTAAGGATACACAAGAAGTAGTTAAATCTAATTCAGCCTTGGAATTTAATAATAGACAAAAGTAGCTAAAAAAGGGAAGCTGGACTCCTAGGCTATGTCTACACTGGCAAGTTAGTTCGAATTAAGGAGGCTTAATTCAAACTAACTAAAGCCATGGCTACACTAGGCCTTAGTTAGTTCAAATTAAGGGCTTCCTTAATTCGAACTAATACGTTCAAATAGGGTATTCGAACTATGGGGTTAATTCAAACTATCTAGTTCAAATTAACCACTACGGCCATGTTAATTTGAACTCATTTCTTACTTTGAACTAACAGGCCATTGAAATGAATGGGGATCGCTAATTCAAACTAGGCAAGTGCTTGCTTAGCTTGAACTAACATTCTAGTGTGGCCATGCTAGTTTGAATTAAGCTAATACAAACTAACTAAAATTAGTTTGAACTAACTAATTTGAACTACTTTTAGCAAGTGTAGATGTAGCCCTAGAGAAGGAGGGCCCAGGAAAATTGCACAAGGAAAATGGTTTGAAAATACCTTTGGTGCAGTCAAGAGGAAAAATAAACTGTTCCTCAGTTTAGAAGTATTTTCTCTCTTTAAATCAAGACTAAAAGTAATCCCCACGCTTGGCTCATTTAGAAACAATGAGGTGGTGAATTCCAGAAGTGTCAGGGCAGAGTTTAGAACCACAGGCTAAATTCCGTTTAGTTTAAACAGTGACATAATTAATGCTATTGGGGTTTGGAAAAATTTTGCCCTCCAATGTCTATTTCTTTTTTTTTTTCCCCCAAAAGAGTTGAAGAGAACAAATACTAATTGCAAATAAACTCTGACCTATGCTGACAGGAGCATAGAAATTCACACAAAAGGGTGATGCTTTTTACTTAAGCACCTTGTAATGAACAGTTACTTGTCATGTGGTGCAACACTTTGTTGGCAGAGCTGGTCAACACAGTCTAACAGAGGGCCTGGCCCAGTGAAGTCAAGGGAAAGATTTCCATTTATTCCTTGGCATTGGAACAGACCCAGATAGTGTGGGGTTTTTTTCTCTTGAATAATAGGGTTTAGCCCCTTGCTCCCAACTCTTTACTCATGCTTTGGCCTGGCTTCTCTACAGTCTAGAAAGATTTTCAGCCTTCACAGCTTTCGTTAAGCTTCTCCTTACTCATCTTGGTCCTTTCCTTTTTGACTAGCAGTGAACTAATTTTAAAAAGGCTCCCTGGTACAAGATAAGCCTAAGAGAAGCCTGATTGCCTTCAGTCAGGACCCCTGCCTTAATAACCCAGCCTTTCTCACCTGTGTGGCCTGACAGAGCATTCATTAGGGAGTTAATCCCTGTCTGCAGGCTACAGGGTCTCTGCAACCTTTCAAAAAGGCTCATAACAATTAAAAGAGGAAAATTGCAGTGTGCAACAGAAATGGATAGAATCATTTCAGCACCACTGCTGTAAGTAAACTCTGGTGGTTTATACCATTGCTGTGGGAATATTTTCTTAGACAATCTAGGTAAAAAGGTTGTGTGACTATCTGAGAGAGCCACAATTTCCCACAGGCCCACCATGACCCAAATTACACATAGATAAAATGGGCAAATGCATGTAGCTGCCAGGAAATAGGTTGCTGCAGCTGTGTGCTGCTTTGCTCCTCAGAAGCACCAGTAGAAGAGAAGCTGCTTTCACATGAGAACTAAGATAGGAAAAGAGGGTGGTGGCCTGTCCAGTGGGAGGCCCGGAAGGCTCCCAATAGAGATCTCCATCTTCTCTATCTTCAGCATGTGTTCACCACTTCTCTGCAGGCCTAGGCTGCCACTGATTTCCAGTCCTATGTGCGGAAGATCTCTAAGCAGCACTTCTTTCCTTGTTATAAAGCATGTTGGCCCCTTATTAAAAAGTATTCTAGAGTATTGACCCAAACTTCTGCAGTTTACAATAGTGATACTCTAATGATATAGACATTTATGGTAGAATATTTTTTTTTTAATAAGGGGAGGCACTGTTTATATGTTTCCTTTCTGAAGGGGGCAGTATCAATGGAGACAGTGATAACAGAGAAGTAGGGAGGCATAAAAGCAATGAAGGAGACCACATCAGAGGTGAGAATAGTGGAGAAATAGCAAACAGGAATGGAGATATACCCTCACAGTATCATCAGAAAAGAGGACTAGTGAGAAAGAGAGCGACTTTGGGGCACTAGGAGAGGACAGTGAGTAGACATGGAGAGGAAAACTGTGGTGTTGCCTGGCCACGGCCTTTGCCTCCTGAGAAGTGTAACGTAAGTTTCTATGTACAGAGTGCTTTCAAAGCAAAGTCCGAATGCTAACTGATTAATGGCTTATTTCTGGCATTTAGCCACAGCTCCATGCTGAGGGTGATATAGAGCCATTTAACTCCAGTGGGAACACTAAGAGGCATTCTGCAGAAAAGGTGGAGGGATCAATACACCTTTAAGATGTGAAGCAAACTCCCACGTGTCTGGCTGGCCAGTGCAAGGGCTGTGATTCTGGGTGGCTGTACGAGGAGGCAAGGGTCCTTGTTTCCATAACCATGAGCTGCATAAGGGCTAGCTGTACTCTACCCTAAACAATCTTACAGCATAACCAGTATTTAATAAACAGACATCATTACAGTGATTCCTCACAACTTGATCTCCAGTTTAGACACTAAAACTTTGTATTGCATTTTGGGTTCATTTGATTGTATATTATTATGGCTGAATTGGAAACAGCAAAGATCTCTGACAAGATCCTCAGCTGGTGTAAATGAGCATAACTTCAGAATATGACCCAGTGAATTTGAATGGTATAAAATTCAGGACAGAATTTTGTTCTCTGCATTCCCTGCATATTTATACTTGGATGCACTGTAAATAATGCCAAGTAAAATAGAAATTATGCAGAGTAAAGAAATCATTTTGTTGACAGCACATTCATCCCAATGGGATATTTTTGGATTTATATTTTTACTATGTTATACATTTCCTTTACTATGTAAATTTATTGTATAAAAAGCATCTACACTTTCACATTTGACAATACAAAGAAATCAGTTTTTTTTTTTAATGTTACCTTTGTTCTTTGCACATAGATACTACCTTAAAAAAAGTTCATGCATTATTTAAAACTTATGGCTGAAATCGTAACACTAATGCTATCAGATCTAAGGCCTTTGGAGAGCAGCCCAACATAGTTTACACGCCAGTGCACCTATTAATAGAGCTGACTCCCCCTTTTTTTTCAATGTCAACTGTAACATTAATCCTTGTTTTAAATCATAGAGTCTCAAATATCAGCTGCCACTAGTTGCACAGTTCTCTTTCAGTTTACATCAGGGAGCCCAATGGAGTCTTCCGAAGAACCCAGTCAGATTAGAAGGGAGAACTTATTAGAAGTTCCTGTTTTAAATGATTCCCTTTCAGAAGATGAAGATATTAAAGATACCCTTAAGCCTCGGTTCTCCCCACTTCCCCGACGACGGAATTCTGCCTCTTCAGAAGACATGGAGCCAGAAGCCCCATCTACCATTACAAGAAAGGTTTCATTTGCGGATGCATTTGGCTTTGATCTTGTGTCTGTTAAGGAGTTTGATACCTGGGAAGTTCCAACCACATCACAAAATGATGACTTAAAAGTTGAAGTTTTAAACACAGAGGAATTTTTTCTCACTCCACTATTTATATTACCTGCCTCACAGGAAGATCTTTTGCAAAAAGTGCGTGCAGAGAAAGTACTACTAGAATCAGTTGAGTTTCCACCTGGGATAACATGTATGAAGGGCATTATTCGAGTGCTAAATGTATCTTTTCAAAAATTGATATATGTGAGAATGTCACTGGATGACTGGCTGACGTACTATGACATTTTAGCAGAATATGTGCCTAATTCTTGTGATGGTGAAACTGACCAGTTCTTCTTTAAGATTTCATTGGTTCCTCCTTATCAGAGAAATGGAGCTAAAGTTGAGTTCTGTATACGTTATGAGACATCTGTTGGTACATTCTGGGCAAACAATGATGACAAAAATTACATACTACTCTGTCATAAGAAAGAAACTGTGCAGAGGGTGGATGATGCATCTCAAGAAGAAGGAGCTACTGACAAATACATCAAAGGCTGCTTAAAGACAACTCCAAGCAGGTGAGGTGACATCTTATTGTTTGCTAATTTTCAAAGTCCTAAAAAAGTTAGCATTTTGTCAACAATAATCACAGCTGAATTTGAGACACCAGCTTTTCCATATTTTAGAAAAGAATACAATTGATAACTTTGTGGCAGCTGCTGGTTAATGCTGACTTTTTCACTATAATCATTGTAGTTAAGCTTTGCTTCTACTTGTTGTCCATGATAAGTAAAAACATTCTGCTCAAGAATTGTTTTTCATAAAGCACATACTTATATGATACAAATGTGCTAAGCAGTGAGATCAATTGTTATTACTAAATATGGCACATTCGCGGTTTATTGGGAGGGTACATATAGGTCCTAGAGCTGCATGATGTAACAAAAACTAAGGGGATATATACTGATTTAATTCTTTAGAGCACGTAACTCCTATTAACATCTGGGGGAGTTTGATTGCACAATAAGCCGGGCTTCTGGTCCCAAAAGCTTTAAATTGCTTTTTTGGGGGCATAACAAAAACTTTTCTAATGCAAAAAAAGTCCCCAGTTTTTTTTATGATGTATGTGACAGTAGTTGTGTACTGTGAGTTCATATGGGAATTTTTTAAATGTCATAGCTAAAAACAAAAACGGTAAGGGTGGTTCAGGAAGCTAATAACTCTGGATGAGGGAGAAGGGGAGGAGGTTGCAGTCAGATCAGCTGGAACAATCTTCTCTGTCATTGGCTGGGCTATGCCACAGTTAGTCTGTAATGAAATCTTGTTCCCAGTACTGATGGATATTTCTATGGACACAGAAAAAAATCCTGAACAGGTAAGAGAGACAAAGAAAATTATCAGAGACATAAGAAAAAGTGGATAAACTAAAAAACATTAAAATAAGGCTGATCATGCAAATTAGAGGTCCATTATAAAACATCTACAATAATTACATCTAGATATGCATTATAATCAGTAGAAAGCAAAAAAGTTAAATTATGACTTGAACCCACAAATTCAGGGAAATTCAGGAATATATCTGAATTTCTGGAGTACTACTCTCTGTTTAACTCACCCTGTTTTACAGAAACAAAACAGCAAATATATGGGCCCTGCTCCCATTGAAGTCAATGGCAAAACTCTCACTGGCTTCAGGGCTGCATGATCAAGCCTTGGACCCCAATCCTGCAGTTTTTGCTTAGGGACTGTCTTAGTGGAAATCAATGGGAATGTTACTTGATCAGGGAAAGAAGGATTAGCTGTATTTTGTATACAGCTCTCTCTCTGCAATATAGAGGCACTAGAAGTGAATTATTGATGAATTTTTAGTCTTAGTTTTCTATGAAACTTCTAAGGCAGACAATGCTCTCTTACATTTCTGGTTTTAAACACATATGGCCTATACTTCCCCTTCTGAGCAAAAGTGAAGGGGAGTGTACCCATGTCCCAACTGCAATGGAGGCTGAAGGTGCAGGGGAGAAAGGAATCAGGTGAGGACCCTAAGCCTGCAGATTGCTGCCAGACTTGAGGGGCACTACCTCTTCTATCTCTGCGTTACCCAAAAGCTGTGACGAGCATCTACCAGTTCCAGTTGCTCTTGATGACTGAATGGAAGAACATGCAATGGACTTAATGGTGCTGCAGGCATTCATTCTCTTGAGTTCTCCTATGGCTTACCTAGAATCAGGGTGTGGAAAAGAAATATGCCACTCTACAGAGTCTCCCAACCACCCCTTTGTATGCTGACTTCTTACATGGGGTCAGACAGAAAAAAAGAAAAATAAGAAAGAGGGTAGCATCTCATTTAGCCACCTTTCCCTTCAAAATGCCCCATATTGCTTTCTTCCCAGATTTGTTCCCTTCTATATGATGCAGCAGGGAAATACCTGGGACATATGTTGTTGTGGTAGTATAAATCAGGGGTTCTCAATCTTTTCAGGGTCACAACACAGCTGGGAGCCTTCCCAGCTGTGTGCGACACACCAACCCCTCCCATGTCTTAGCCCTACCTCCTCCCCCCCCCAGCCCTGCATCTGCCTCCCACCCCGCAGCAGCACTGCATCCTAGGCTGGTAGTCCATGTCTCCTTCCCCCAGCTCGACCCCACGTCTCTCCCCTTCCCCAGCCCGCCCCTGGGTTAACAGAAGTAGACTGCATGTGTCGTAGCCCATGGTTCCCTGCTGTGGCAGCTCAGCAGGGGCAGGGCAGGCTTAGCTCGCGACACACTCACCACTGTGCCATGACACACTTTTGTGTTGGGACAGAGTGGTTGAGAATCACTGGTATAAATAAAAGTCCTGGTGCCTCAGCCACACTAAAGTGCATTTAGCTGACATCAGCAAATGACAGACTCCCACCTAGGCAGTGGAAAGGGGCCTTAGTGTAAATAAAAGCACTCTCAAAGTATCTCTATAATCTGTCTTTAAAATGCTCTATGGCTCCTGAGAGATCATGTGGGCCCAATTCTAATATCACATCAGTGTGACTCCATGGACTTCAATGGAATTAAATTTACACTGGTGTGAGATCAGATTCAGACTTTATGGCTCCAAAAGGACTACTATTTATTGAACATGTGGTATGTACATAGCTAAGGATTGTTGCTATCCAGTCATACAAACTGAGAACTTTAAATATTAAATCTCATCTAATGTAATTAGACTGGTTTTTCTATCTATAAGCCAAAGCAATACAAATAGGTGGGTGCTTAATATTTTTGAAAATCGTGGTACTTATTTAGGTACCTATATATAGATTTAGAAGCCTAATTTTAGGGACAAATTTAAAAGTCTTCATCTTAAGATATTAAATCTCTTCTCAAAATATGGATAATTCGCCTGACAGATCATGGCTCTTTCAGGTAAATAAGTATTTAAGGACTTTTTAAGAAAGGGATTTTAACCAGCTGGGATGATCGATTGTCGAGCAAGTCCTGCTTGCCTAATGAAGTCACTGTTGACGACTTGTGAGAATAAGAAGAAAAGGATAAAATGCACTGTCAGAAAAAAGCTACTGAGGTATTCAATAGTGGCTTATCTTCTCACTTTACTGTTCACATGAGTCAGGACTATTCATCTGAGTCAGGGATGGACTGGGCCTGCAATTTTATTATTTTTAAGAAAACGGAGCCCTCAAAATGGGCTCACATATCAAATTTCATAATGAAACATGCAACTCTTACTTTGTAAAAATTGCAAAGCACTTGGGGTTCAATTATCAGAAACACACAGGTGCTTTTATAAATCCTGCCACAGTACTGTTGCCCTTCCAACGTCTATATTGAAACATGGCTAAACAGATTTATTCTAAATTTAGAAAAGGTGTTTGCCTTCCTTTGTGGCCTTCCATGCTGAGATTCAGTCCAACATGAATTTTAACATCTGATTTATAACAGCTTTCAAAAACTGAATAGGAATTGACAGATGTAGTATGTAGAAAAATGTCTTGCTATAATAGGGTGTTTTTGCAAGCCTCAAAAATCATTTATAGTCAATGGAATTTTGAATGGTTCAGAAACCCATTCAAAGGCATTTTTATAATGCACATTATTTGGTTTTTATTTGTTGGTCTGTTTGAGATTGTGCATTTGCCTTACAAAGTCCCATAAGTATGTAGTTCACAGAGATGGGGAAAGAATATTAGATTCCAACTAATTAAATTCTAACATTTAATAATTTGAAGGTCAGCATTTAAAAAAAGAACAGTTGGAGAATGTATATGATTTGGATCACAAGCATTTTGACGGATTAACAAATATAGCATTGTATAAGCAATAGTTGAAGTGAAAATTGGCAATTTATGCCACTCTCTCTGATATCTTAATTCAATTTCTCTTAAATAGAAGTTGATTTCCTACTAGTTCCATTATACTGTACCCATGAAAAATTGTCTGTAATCTATCGTAGCAAGTGCCTGCTGAGATGTGGAAACACATTCAATAAGGCCCAATTTGTATTATGTTTCAAGTCTACACTTCCCACTTTTTACTCTTTTGCTTTCAAGGCACAGACAGTGAATCTGAACTATGGCCCTGGGTCCTAGAGTTTTTGTATACGATTCTTTGTGGATTAAGGCTAATACTGTCTTTGGTCCTTATTTGCCTGAGGTCATTGGAACAATGATAGCAAGCATATGAAAGATGTGGCTCACTGGCATAAACACTATGCCAAGGAACAGGTATGGAAAAGTCAGAGTACATGTAAGCATGAGTATAGTGTAATTCATAATGGCACATTTGGCTCCCTACCCTCTTTGAAATGATGGTGGATGCTGTCATTTTTCTCATTACTGCTGGGGTTATCACACACTTACTTCTTTCTCTCTTTCCCCAAAATGGTATTTCCTGAATTGATGGTGACCTTTAGTAAGTTTATTGGTAGATCCTGTGCTTTCTTTCCTAGAAATAGAGGCTTAATTGTTTTATTGTCGTGTTCTTTGAGTGTTAATTGACTTTTTTTCTGTGAACTATCTGAAGTAATATTAGTCTGAAACAGAAACAAAAATAAGGATGAAGTCTGAGGTGAAGGCTAGGTTGTGTGTAGTGAATAGGTGAAAGCTTAAAGGTTCAGATTTGCTGGTCCATTTTGGCTGTTTTAAGTGGCATAAGTGCAGAGCAGTCTTAAAGCTACTGGGAATAGTTGATGGGGACACCTCCTGCACAGCCGTTTGCTGGTGGGAAACTAGCAAAGACTGCTCTGATGCCTTCTGTTCCAGCCACTCCTGGCAGAAGTGAAAGAAGAATTCCTATTGTGGACAAAGCCCTGACTGGAATGATTTAGTTGGGGTTGGTCCTGCTCTGAGCAGTAGGTTGGACTAGATGACCTCCTGAGATCCCTTCCAACCCCAATCTTCTATGATTCTGTAACACAGCATGGTAGAGCTCCACAATGCCCACTCCTCCATTCGCATAAGGTCCCTGAGGGCTAGTGCTGTTTCTTTGAAGTTCTAGTCTGAGTCACGGTCAGGAAGTCCTGAATCAATGATCTGCAACCATGTCCTCGCCTCACCATCTGAGTGCAGCTGGGATGAAGTGGAGAATCAAGGCTGGCAGAATATGAGAACTACTCTAGATCACATTTGAAAACTGATTCACAGAGAGCAGATTTGCTGCCCCAGAAGTGTCTATACCAGGGGGGTCAAAGTTATGGCTGTGGGCTGGATCCGGCCTGTGGGCATCTCTAATCTGGCGTGCCATCCTGGAGGGAAAGTGGGGGGCAAACAGGGTGACCATCCTGGGCCCCACACTGCCCCGCTGCCTTGAGCAGCCAGCTGAAGGCAAGGGGTGGGGCGGGAGCTCAGAGCTTGGCCTCTGGGCTGGCCTGCCTCTCCCCCGGGGGGGCAGAGCAGCTGTTCCAGGGGTGGGATGGAAGCGAAGAGGCCTCCCCATTCCCAGCACACAGGCCAAATTGTTGGTGACTCTGTGCTGGAGGGGGGCAAGGCAGTGCTGGGAGGGGGGACCGAGGCCAGAGGACACCCTCCCTCCGTGGAGGAGTAGGCAGCGTTCCCGGCCTTGCCCCCGGCTGGCTGCCCTGTAAAAGCGGGCCAGTGTCTGACTTCTGTTCTCTGGGTGCGGCACTCTGGAGAGGGCCTGTTCAATGGAGTTCGGGCCACTCCGCCCCGGCCTTCTTCTAGTGTTGAACGGGCCCTATCCAGTGCCTGGGGGGCAAGACAGCCCCGTTCAGTGCTGGGGTGGGGGGAGTGAAGGTGAAGCGGCCCAAACGCCGCTAAACGGGCCTTCTCCAGGGCCCTGCCCCCAGAAAATAGTAGTCAGATGCTGGCCTGCTCTCCGCCACCTGGGGTCCCTCTGGCCTCAGTTCCCCCTCCCAGCACTGCCTCCCTCCAGTCCAGGGCTGGATCAAGACCCGGGGGGCCCAAGGCTGCCCATCCATGTGGGACCCACTATTTACCCCCTTGCTGGGGGATGGGGTCAGGGGTTCCAGGCCTCCGGCTGGCTCAGCACTGCGGAGGGGGGCTGCAGGCCGGCATTATGGAGGGAGAGCTGCAGGGTGGCCATGGGCTGGCGATGCTGGAGTGGGGTGCTAGGGGGCCGTGGGCCAGGGGTGCTGTGGGGGGACAAAGGCCGCAGTCCCTGGCACTCCTTCCCCACCCCCTGGGCTGCTTGGGGGCTGGGCAGGCAGGCTGCTGAGCCTGCCACTCAGCGGGCAGGACCAGATTTTTGGGGGGCCAGATTTTTGGGGGGACTGAACAGGGCGAGGGGCAGGGCATGAGGTGTGGGGGGAAAGGCGAGGAGTGGGAGTGTGGAGCCCAGCCTCTGGGTTTACCCACGTGGCGGGGGGGAAGGCGGCATGCGCTTCAAGTGTCCTGCCATCCAGTGCGGCCCCTCACACCAAATGAGTTTGACACCTCTGGTCTATACAATGAAAAGATGGCACATTTAAAAGAAGGAGTTTAAATTGTTTCTTTTTTTAATCTTTGCTTTTTGATTTTTGTACATCATAATCAGAGAGGAAAAGTGAGTGGAAAAGATATTAAAACATGAGCTTCCTGCTTTGTGTACAGCTATTTAATCTCAAAGTTGTTACTGATTATCTTAAATCATAAGTGTACACCTTGATCAGCATACAGTCATGGGGATTTGACTAACGCTTATTACTATGATTAGGAAGTGATTATATTCACATTGCCTATCATGAGAACAGCTGTTTGCTACTGCTGCTTGGGCAGGCTGTTCATTCACAAGTAGCAGGCGAAAGATCAGCATTCCTGTTGTTCTTAAAGACTCATAGACTCTAAGGTCAGAAGGGACCTAGATGATCTCCTGCATAATGTAATAAACCTATAATAAACCTGTAACCTATGACTGAGGTCTTAAAAGTCCTCAAATTATAGTTTAAAGACTTTAAGGTAAAAAAAATCCATCAGCAAGTGAGCTGTGCCCCATACTACAGAGAAAGGCAAAAAAAAAAAAAAACCAAAAAAACCCCCAGAGCCTTTGCCAATCTACCCTTGGGGAAAATTCCTTCCCAACCCCAAACATGGAGATCAGTTAAACCCTGAGCATGTGTGCAAGACTCACTAGCCAGACACCAAAGAAAAACTTCTCTCTAATAACTGAGAACCCACCCCATCAAATGTCCCATGACTCGTCATTGGCATATTTATCATCCATAGTCAAAGATCAGTCAATTGCCAGACTAGGCCCTCCCATCACACTATCCCCTCTATAAATTTGTCAAGCTCAGTTTTGAAGCCAGCTAGGTTCTTTGCCCCCCACAGCACTCCTTGGAAGGCTATTCCAGAACTTCACTACTCTGATGGTTAGAAACCTGCATCTAATTTCAAATCTAAACTTCCTGATGGCCAGTTCATATCCATTTGTTCTTGTGTCCACATTTGCACTGGAATTAAATAATTCCTCTCCCTCCCAGGTATTAATCTCTCAGAACAATCATATCTTCCCTCAACCTTCTTTAAGTTAGGCTAAACAAGCCAAGCTCTTGGAGTGTCCTCTCATAAGGCAGGTTTTCCATTCCATGGATCATCCTATTTTCCCTTCTCTGAACCTGTTAAAGTTCGAATTCATCTTTCTTAAACATTGGGGACCAAAACTGCACAGAATATTCCAAATGAGATTTCACCAACACCTTGTAAAATGGTATTAACACCTCCCTATCTCTCCTCAAAATACTTCATCTGATGCATTCTAGACTGCATTAGCTTTTTTCACGACCACATCACATTGGTGGCTCACAGTTATTCTGTGACCAACCAATCTGCCCATGTTCATCTCCTTCTCTGCCTCATCCCCAGCTTATAACAAGAATTTTTGCTATTAGCCCCTAAATGCTACACTTGCACTTTCCACTATTAAATTCCATCCTATTACTCCAGTTTATAATGTCATCCAGATCTTCTTATTGTCAGACCAGCCTTAGTATTCCAAGCTGATTTTCTGTATTCTTCTTACCACACCTGGTAAAAACCTGTGGAGAGTAGCCTCTTCAGCTGGAGTGGTCATGCCTCCAGTAAGAGTGATGATAACACGTTCATGGAGCTCAATTTTGACCCCCAATAAAGTCAATGATAGTCGGGGATTGATCACTCTCTGTCTGTGGAATTTACTCCTTGCCACACAATTGTGCCCCTGAATCCAAGGTTTTGTTTTAAAAAGATATGTTTCTAGTGCTCAGAGCTTTTGAACAAACCTTGAAAATGTGAAACAAGTGCAAAACATTGCAATACTGCCTTCCTGAGTCTGCAGCCAGCCTGAAACAATACATCTGAGCGCTTTGAATTGCCCTAAGTATGTCCAATAGATTGTCAATTCTGAAACCTAAAGAAGGCAAAATAAATGCCAACACTTTTTCACTGATATTCATTTTAGCAGAAAAATCTAGCTAATATGCCTACTCCAATGTTCTAAATAGATTCCCGTGCCTTTTCAAATATCAAAACCACCAACTGTCCTGCTACCTGCCTGCCAAAACTAGCAGCTACTAGCCTGGGCAACTTTTCTTTTAAAATTAGGCATTGTCATTACAAAAATTGGCAGCGTATTTAAAGTCAGGGGATATAGAAAAATAAATATAATGAGCCAACAAAAATAAACAACATACAGCAAGAGCTACAGTACTGATTATGTTAATCATTTTCATATTTAATTGAAAACCTTTTTTTTTTATCTGCTTCTGTAGTAACACCATTCCCATCAGGATAGACTGTCATTAAGTTTGGGTAATTGGTACTGTAATGTACAGAAGCTTCATGGTGAACTTGTTTGTGTGAAACTGGATTAAAAAAACTGCTGTTTTGTAATTTGATTTTCTCAACCACACTAATTTTTAATACATAAGTGGCCAAATCACCTAACAGATTTCCTTGTACATTACTGATCTTTAATTTTACACTTAGGCATGCTGAACTGTTTAAATGTGTGAGAATCTTCTGAGGCCATGATAGTTTCATCAGCCTCTTTAGATGAAATCATGACAATGACATTTATAATAACTTTGGGCTTGATCCTGCAGCATGCGCATAAGTAACTTTACGCACCTGGGGAGTCCTTTTAAACTTCATGGGACTTTCAACTTGTGTAAGTGTTTACAGGACTAGAGCCTGTTTCTGTAATCTTTCATGCTGCTGCTTAAAGATTTTAGTGCAAATGGAAATATATTGCTGAAATGAATTGTGGTACTGCATTGTTCAGTGACTCTATTGTTTTCTGTCAGTCCGTCTGCACACTGAACTAACCTGATAATGAACATTTCAGTATTCTCTTTTAGGCACTTTAAATGTTTACTGATAGAAACAGAAAAATATAACGTGTGATGTGGATACATCTCTTCAGTATCTTCCCTCAACCTTACTAGAGTTGCTCTAGCTGTTCATTCTGATGAAAAATTTTAAGTCATGATCTAGCCACAGCCCTTTGGCTCTGAAGCTGAAGAGAGTAGATTTCAATTGCTTTGAAATAATTACTGAAGGCTAACATCATCTATTTTTTAAATATAAAACTTGGACTCCTCTGCCAAATAGAAGAAGGGAAAAATAAGTTCAGGAGGCACTTTAACTGCTAACTATGGCCCAGCGCATATTCTGGGATGAGTGCAGGGGAACTCAGCTAAAAAATGAGAACAGGCAGCCATGTGTGTTTGAGGAGTGGCTAGCTGGTCCACAATTCATGACACGCAAGAAAATGTTCGGTGATATGACTGGCTGACACATCAATCCCGAGGAGGGGGTTGTTTTTTTAGCTACCTCTCACCATGCTGGTGTGTGTCCTCAGTTGACTGTGACAAGAACAGGGCAAGAAAAGGTTTTCCTGTCCTGGGAAGTTATTCCTCTTCTGAACTGGGATAACAAAGTAAAATCTCAAAAATGTTATTGAACTAACAAAGTTGGGGGCAGCTCAGTTGAAGCATTTTGCTTTGATTTTGCTCATTTTATATATCTCTATCTATACAGTCACTTCAATTTCAAAACGAATACTCATTATGAACCAAAGCAAACTGGTATTTTTTCCTTTTGAAAACATTAAAATGCTAAATGTTTTGACAATTCTGAATCTTTCCTTTCCATACTTCCTTTGAGATGAGAAGTTTGTTGAAACAGGCACCTTCCCAGCTGTTTTGACGAATAAGCATTTTGCAATGGAAAAGAGAAAAATCTTTGGTTGGAAAATTTCCCCATCAGCACTTATTTGTCGCCAAAGTTTGCTGATGTCAGCGTCAAAGAGCACCGAACTATACTGCTGCATGCAGTGCTGTGCTGTGCTGTGCTGAACCACTACGACTCCTTGGCTATGTCTACACTTGGAAATTTAAGTCGACTTAGTTAAGTTGACTTAGTGAGTCTACACTTAAATTTTAAGTTGACTTTGGGGGGAACTTACAAAGTCGACCTAGAGCGTCCACACTGGATGCCTAGGTCAACTTCTAGGGGCTAGGGGGACCTAGGGTAGGTCCACGGGGGCAGGGGGGGCACCCCTTGCCCAGTGCCAGGGGGCTCAGCCTTTGCCCCAGTGTACATAGGTACACTGGGGCAAAGGGGGATAGGGACCCCAGCAGGGCATAGAGGCAGGGTGGGTAGGGCTCTGCCCGGCCCTTTGGGGGAGCATGCCAGGCTTCCCCTGTGCCCACCTCCCCCCCCCCCCCCGGCTGGGAGGGCATTGGTGCAGTTGCTTAAGTCAACTTAAGGAAAGTGTAGTGTAGACGCAGGGTAAATTAAGTCGACTTAAGCAAGCTTAAGTCGACTTAATTTATAAGTGTAGGTGCAGCCCTTAAGATTAGACAGAACAATTAGTACCTCTGCTCCTCTTTGCTCTGCAGGCTGTTGGGTGCACAGGCAGGTATTGGACTTAAAATGTCAGAGTTTATAACAGTTGTCTTTATGGCAGAGTGCTTGTAAATAGTGAACGTATTAAGCGCTGCTGTCCTTATTTTCTCTTAGCGTAAGAGAACAATTGGCACAAAAGTCCTTGGTCTCCTAGTTTTTTTAAATAGATATACCAATAGATATCTTGTAGTTGCCTTCTCTTTTTATTCTGGTAATGCAAGAAAGAGACAAAAATCACTCCTTGGTATTGAACATATCTTGGTATTTTTGTGCACATTCAGAGCTTTATTCAACCCACAGCTGCTTCCACATTTCTACTACATGCAATCTTTCTAAGCCTCCCATTCTCCTTAGTCAGGGAGCTGTCCTGAGATAGTCCCACTTACACATGATTGAGTAGGTCTTTATATGGTCATCCATTCTGTCCCCTTCTCAAGGACACTATGTGTCTCACCTGACTGCCATATATCTATCTATGGTTTCTCTATGGCACCTGACTCCTTAGCAGATGCGCCTTGGTATATTGCAGAGACAAGGTGGGTGAGGTAATATCTTTTATTGGACCAACTTCTGTTGGTGAGAGAGAGAAGCTTTCAAGCCACACACACAGCTCTGGAAATGACTGGGAAAAAACAAGAAGCTTTCTTAATACCTATCCTGATACTGCAGCATAGGGCTGGTTATTTTCTAGCCAACAGTGCAAGAAATGCTTTAAAGGAGATCATGTAGCCTGACTTTCCCTGACTGAATCCTCCAAAATAGATTGAACATGATAGAAGTAAAGGAGCCTAATGAGGATACAGATGAGAATCAGAGGATAAAAACCCTAAAACGGCATTCAGGAGAGACAAGAGAATGGGACCCTCATACCACACTCCAATCCCTTGTCACAACAGCAATTTGAGTTTGGGCCTGTAGTCCCTCCTTGCCCAATGGGAGTCAGAGATCCATTACCTCATTCATTCCATTACCTCATACTTAAGCTTGCTTAAGTCGATTTTATTTACTCTGCCTCTACACTTCACTTTCCTTAAGTCGACTTAAGCAAGCTGCTTAAGTCGACTTAAGGAAAATTAAGTCGACTTTGTAAAACCTCGTTTTAAGTCGACTTTTGGCTTAAGGCAACTTTAGAAAGTCGACTTAAGCCAGTGTAGACCTGGAATAGCCCTAAGTTGACTCTAAGTCGACTTAGGGCTCTCCAGGACTCCCCCACTGCCCTCCCTACTGGGGGGGGTGGCACAGGGAGAGCCTGGCATGCCTCCCCACAGGACAGGGCAGAGCCCTGCCCACCCTGCCTCTATGCCCTGCCAGGGTCCCTGTCCCCCTTTGCCCCATTGTACCCATGTACAATGGGGCAAAGTCTGAGCCCTCTGGCACTTGGCAAGGGGTGCCCCCCCTGCCACCGTGGTCCACCTAGCCCCTACAAGTCGACCTAGGCATCCAATGTGGACGCTCTAGGTTGACTTTGTAGGGTGTCCCCCCCCCCCCAAAGTCGACTTAAAATTTAAGTGTAGACATGCTAAGTCGACTTAAATTCACAAGTGTAGACATAGCCGGAAAGAGGTACGTCTTCGATTCTCATAACAAGGTTAAAACACTAATAACACCCCTGAAATTTGACCACTGACTCATCCTTCTCCCTCTCTCTGCAGTCATACCAGGGGATAGATAGCACACGACTCCAGCAGGGTGGACTGGGGACAGACAAACTGACAATAAAAGGTAGTATTGCTAATTTACAAGGATTCCTTATCACAACCCCCAAGCAGTTCTCTTACGACTGTTTTTTTTTTTTTTTTTTTTAATTCTTCCCTCTGCAATTATGGAAATCTTGTCTCTGCAGAAGTTAGCCCATTGTATGAGTGACTTAAGTTGGTTTTCTTTGTACCAAAGATCTATGTAAAATTTCTCCATGATTAGGTATTATTTTTATGCAGCTATATCAAAAAGATGCTATGCTTTGTCTGAAGGCTCTATGGCTATGTCTACACTGGCAAGTTAGTTCAAATTAAGGAGGCTTAATTCGAACTAACTAAAGCCATGGACACACTAGGCTTTAGTTAGTTCGAATTAAGGGCTTCCTTAATTCGAACTAATAAGTTCGAATAGGGTATTCGAACTAAGGGGTTAATTCAAACTAACTAGTTCAAATTAACCAACGTGGCCATGTTAATTCGAACTAATTTCTTAGTTCGAATTAACTGGCCATTGAAATGAATGGGGATCTCTAATCTGAACTAAGCAAGTACTTGCTTAGTTCGAACTAATGTTCCAGTGTGGCCATGCTAGTTCGAATTAAGCTAATTTGAACTAACTAAAATTAGGTCGAATTAGTTAGTTTGAACTGACTAATTTTAGCAAGTGTAGCCTATGGGTGTGTCTCAACTGGCTTAGGTCGATTTAAGGATACTTAAGTCCATCTACACAAAGCTGCATCCACACTGGGCTTTTATTAAGTTGACTTAAACACTTCCTTAAATTGACTTAATAATACCACCTCTGAAGGTTGACTTGAGCCTTAAGTCGACTTAAAGTCAGTGTGGATGGGGAATAGCACTAAGTCGACCTTATTAAGTCGACTTAAAGCCAGTGTGGATGGCTATGTCTACTGTTAAGTTGACTTAACAAGCTGAGACCTGACAAAATATGCAGTATTCATATGCCTGGCTATTCTAACTTCATTCAGTTTATGTGTGATGCACTGACTAGGTCTTTTCACAAGCATCATAACTCTAAGATGAGCCATACAAATTAAGAGATGGAGCAGATTAATGCTGAGGTTAAAAATTTAGGTCTGAGACCAGTTCAAGGGTAAGATTTAGGTTTGGATCTGATGATACCAAAATTTCCAACTTAGAAAGCTGCTGGACTTCATAGAAATGCAGCTGAATCTTATAAATTGCACAGCATTTGTCACTTAAGCACAGAGGCAATGAGATCCCTTTCTTCCCCAATACTGCCCAGTTTCTCCACAACCAGCTTCTGATTTGCTTGTAGCTCTTCTGGTTGAAATGCTCGCTTAATAACTATTTCTCTTAATGGTTTGCAGCAATCTGAAAATGACATGTCCCTGAAAAAGATCACGGATGTTTAAAAATTCTCCTTTGCCTTTCTCGAAGACTCAGAGCGGTAGTGAAGGTGTCCGGTGGGTGCTGGCATCTGGAGGTCAAGTCCACATTTTTGTTCCCCCGAGCGCCCCACACCACCCCATACCTTGCAGCCTCTCCCCACCTGCCCCTGGCTCTGTGGTCCCCTGCAGCCCGGTGCCTGGGGGCTTGGCCCCCTACCTCCCCATCACTACACCACTGCCAAGAATCACTTTAAAGTTTGTCCCTTCTAATGGAGTTGTTAGTCTAGAACTCGTGTATGCTATAGTGTTTACTGCCTTCTTACCTCCACCTATTCCCTACTATACACTTAATCTCTCTCTTCCCCCACATGCCTTCTAGTTTTGTTTACATGCCTAGCAACATTTCCTCTTAGCCAATCACAATTCTTTAACCAGTTGCTTTGCATTCTCCAGTAGGACTTAGTAGCTGAATTTTATTTCATCGAACTTTATTCCCCTATTATTAATTAAAAGGACAATGGTAGTTTTGTTCTCCTTATTTTCTCAAACGGCAGCATTAATTTTTCTTGTATTCTTTACATCCAACATAGACAATCAAAAACATCTTCCTGGATTTTTTTCGGGGGGGAGGGGGCTTGAGGTTTTTTTGCATCCCAATGGTTGTATATTGCAAATCTGTCTTTAAAGGCTCAGAATTCGTTCTTTCATTTTGTTTCTAGATATGATTTCCAATTAAATATTCCCTCCCTTAATTTCTAGCAAATTTGCATCCATACCCTTATATGCAGTCTCTTATAAAGAAAAGAGCCTTTTCTCTGCTACCTTCTATGAGTTTGACTGTTTCAGCAGGAGCTGCTGAAGGATGAAACCTTTCTGATGATGATGTTAAAGCAGTGAAGTGTGGAGACTGAAACTGAAATAATGACGGCTGTAATAGTCTAAGTGCTTACAAGCTTCTCAAGACAAAATATTTTGGTCAAATCAGACCCAGAACAACAAAACACTAAAAATTAAAAAAAACCCTAGTAGCAGGCTAATAATTTGGGACGGAGTTAGTATAACAGCTGTTCACAAATGCCTTTGACATCACATTAACAACCCAGCCCTATTCCATAAAATACAGTCCCATTTTGAAAATATAAAATATTCTATTCCACTTGATAAATCTTGAACACATTAAAAGCATCTGTATTATCTCCACAAACCTATACTTATATCATTAAACTATATATTCTGCCTTTTCAATAACTGTCACCTCATCTCTCTTGTTTTCACCTCAAGATTCTAATTGCTTCTTTTATTGGCGCTAACCTACTGGTGTCCTTGGCAGAGCAGTTTATGGCTCATGCATCTGCAGCAATTGTTTGGGCAATTTGCCATATAGTATAACAATTGAAAAGCATTTTGCCAGCACAGGCCCAAATCTTCACATCACAATCCGTTTTTATAATAGATAGTATTAGTCTTGAACAAAGAAGTGACGCATACTTTTTACAGTGGATAAAAAGCACTAAAGATGCCCTTTGGAAAAAGGAAAAAAAATGCTAAAAGCCTGTACGGTATCGGAAAAAAACACCAATGTCAGAATGGAGCTAATTAATTTGATGTTACAAACATAGAGAAAAGGGCCTTGCATTCATTAATGTCAACTCCAAATGGACACATGCGGTTCGTACAAGCAATATTCAGTTTTATTTTAGGCAAATTCAGAGGTAAGCAAATCAGAAATATTGCATTGACTCCTGCACTAACAATGATTTCATTATTTACCTTTGTACTGAATGTCCACTCCTTATTAGGGTGCAGTGTTTGAAAAGAACACACAGCCTGGGTATGGGGATTTTGTATGCAGAACTGCAGAATAGGCTCTACAACTCGCCCTGCAGTAGCCTCTATGCCTCTGCTATATGGCCAGTACTATGTGGAATGGTCAAATGCAGACATTGTCAACCCCTACTTCCTCATATCCATTTCTGTGAGGAATTCATGGGCCCACTGGTGACACCCCTGTCCCTCCAAGAGTTGAGTGCTGCAGAACTCAGTTACAAGAAACACAGATGGCTGCAAAGTTCCTTTGCCAGACTTTCTCCATAGGCCAGTGGTCTACATCCTGCAGCTCCAGAGTTGCATGAGGCTCTTTGACTGCACACTTGTGGCCTGGGCTCTGGGCCTCCACCACCCTGCCACCAGGAGATCTTGTGGGCGGCCTGTTCCTGGTTCCAGATTCCTCCCATCCCTCCCCCCCACCAGGAGGCTACACCTATTGCAGTTCTCAAAACACTTGGTTATTAAAGAAATTTTTTTAAATGGCTCTTATCTTTTGGGTTGCTGACTCCTGCAATAGGGCTATTCTCTCACAGTAGACCCATCGGGTTATGCTGCCTTACAATTGTTCTGTATCCCTCAGGAGGTGTTTTTAAGTATCTATACATAATGAGCCAAATATGGCACAGTCACCTTGTACTGGCTATGTCAGAAAAGCTCCAGAGTAGGGAGGAACAACCAGTACCATGCTGCTTCCTGTGCTTCATCCTGGTTGCCAGTGTAGAAGGAGCTAAAGGGGAATGGACAGGAATATTCTCAGCATCTCTTTCATCTCCTTAGGGCCACTGGCAGCTGACCCAAATCATGGTAGCATTCACACCGGGGGCATAGCCATGGGTTGACCTGGGTGGGCCAAAGCCCACCGACTTGGCCCTGAGGACCACCCATCTTAACTCCCAGCAGCAGCACGAACTTTGCCACAGCGGGCACAGGGCCACACAGCAGCCAATGGCTGCAAGTGGGGCAGGGGCGCCAGCACTGAGGCCTCTGCTCTGCTCGCGGCTGTGGGGCCTAGCAGCTGTGTCCACAAGTGTGACAGAGGCACCGATGCTGAGGCCTCTGCTTCACTTGTGGCTGTGGGGCCTAGCAACCACTGGGCCCTGCAGCTGTGAGCGGAGCTGAGGCATTGGAGCCTCTGCCCTGCTTGCAGCCGTGACTGCTGGCCAGCCTTTCGGCTAGGGCGATACCGTTCCTGCCGCTGCTGGCCCAGGTGTGGTGACTCTCTCCCCTCTAGTCTACCCTGCTATGCCCCTGATTCAGACTGCTCTAATTTATGCCCAGGGCACAGCCAGCTTTAACATATAGCCAGCATTGCATTTCTCCTTCCTGAGAAAGGATGTGGGCTGATATTTAGAAAGATATTGGGTCCATATATGTTAAGACATCTTGCATTGTGTGGAATGTACATCAGTGTCCTCAGCACTTTACCACTTGGCTCTGTAAATATTCTCTCTTTTACAGAGGTCACTGATGAGCCACCAGACAATAGTGCTGGTGACTACTGACTGGGAATGTTTTGGGGGGTGGTAGTGGTAGTGCCAGCAACCTAGTGATGAATGGCACCATACCCATGACTAACCCCAGGAGTTGAGGACCCCTGGCCGAAATAACTAATTTTCAGGTATGCACGTTCAGGCCTGGTCTACACTAAGAAGTTAGGCCAGACAGAACTCTGAGTTCCCTCCAGCTGAAATAATATGAGGGAATGCACACTGTGGCTCAAAAATGTGATCAACTCTGTGTAGCGCATTAACTTGCAAGTCTACATAGTCTACTCTATAAACTATTAAATTGATCCCAGATTCCTTGCTCAAGCAAAACTTGTATTTAAATCAATGGGAGATTTGTCTGTGGAAGGAACATTGGATTGGGTCTTATGAAGACCTAGAGCATGAGAGGAATAAATTTATTTTTAGTTGCTCAATGTTAAATCCATATTATAAGAGTGTACTATAAGGGTTACAAATAACCAAAAAAAAAAAAGTCATATATAGGGATCCCATTCCTCATATATTAAGGAAATTAAAGTGTAATGTATTTTTAAAGAATACCCAAATACCTCAGTTATAGTCAGGATGCCATTGTGCTAGGTGCTGTATGAAGAGAAGAAGGCATGAGGCATGACTCTGATCTATAGTACATTGGTGTAAATTAGGTGTAACTGGTATTTGTTCTAGAGCTGTTTCAGTGGCTTCTTCTAATTATGATGTACCTTTCATCATCTAATACCTCCCAGTTAATTCTAATGGTTTGATCAATACAGGAAATATTAGGAGAAACAATTCGGGGGCGGGGGAGACAAAAGAAGATTTTCTAAGTCATTTCTAAAAGTGATCTGTAAATCTCATAAACCTATTTTTTTTAGCATTTTTTGTTTTCCTCTACCACCATTTCAGGAGCAAGTATGCTGCAGACTATAAGCCTTATTCCAAGCCCACTGAAGTCAATGGAAAGAGTCTCAACAACTTCAGTGGGAGCTGGATAAGGTCCCACATCTGCAAAGTTCTCAGTGAAAGTAAAGACACTTCTGTTTAGAATTCCTATTCCTGATTTTTGTGGTCAGTACAGATGTTTAAGATGGCATTAGTTAGCAGCATTAGTTAACCTAGCAATTCCTTATTAAATAAAAACTGCCTCCATTTACTGCACATCAACGGGCCTCAATCTTACAGGTAACTATATGGTCAGATCCCTGCACCTGGTTGGAGCCTTACTGATCTTAGCTGGATTTTATGTAGGCACAGGTGTTTGCTTACATGGGGGCACTTGAATGAATGAACAAGGAAAAATTAATGTGCCCTGGTTGTCAGTGAAATCTACTTTTTAATTTAGTGCTTAATTACCATCGGCATATTGACAATTCTGAATTTTGCATTTATACTGTCTTTGGCAGTCACCACCAGCAGAAAATTCAGAGGAAAGTTCACGAAATCCTGCAGTTGGCTCATGTGCCCCCCAAAATCCTTGTTCTAGCCCTAACCACTAATGAAAAAAGCATGTCACGGCTAGGTACCTCCCCAATGCCCTCTCTGGTGAAGACTGATGCAAAAAGATCATTTAGTTTCTCAGCAATGTCCTTAACTTCCAGCCCCTGGAATGCCCACCATTTCTCTTTTAGGCTTCTGCTTCTGATGTACTGAAGTGATTTCTGATTTGTTTTAATACTGTTAGCTATTTGTGCTTCAAATTTCACTGCAGCCCTCCAGATGTTCTTCTGACATATTGTCTGCTGTAATTTATGCTGCTTTTACCAGTTTCACTAGGGTTAGGTTTCCAAATTTGCTTGAATAATCTCTTGCATCTTGCCATTTAGATATAGCAGTTTATGTCCTCTCTTCCTGGTGTCCATTTTTGTTCAGCAGTATTCCGGCCTCCCGAGGGCTTGTCTTCACTGATGGCAGCAAATTCACCTCTGTCAGTTCAAACTTCCGGATCGACTGCTTGGGTCTGTGAAGATCTGCTCAGCCAATCAGGAAATTGATCACTGCACATCACTCCAGTAACTGGGTAGCACTGAGTGGAAGGGAGGCACCTCCCTTTGACTCCACACAATGAATGGGCCAGCAGTAGGGAAGTTAAACACAGATAAGGAGTTTATTATAACTAACTTGTGTACCTCTGTTTGACTGCTGCCATAAAGGGCAGGCAGTGTGGACCTGCCTTGAGACTGTTATTGTTTCCTTAAGCAGTGTACCAGTAAAATCCAAATGATTTTCTTCACTTCTTTTACTTTACCTACTAATCAGAGTTCATTTTAGGGATATTAAACCTTTATTAAAACAAGTTAACAGCTACTCTATAGAGTCTTTCAAAGCTTATGTCAAAGTGTATGTCTGCACTGCAGTAAATGCTCCAGGCTGGCCTGTGGCAGATGACTAATGCTTGTGGCACTTAGGCTGCAGGGCTATAAAACTGCACTGTGGACATATAGGCTCAAGCTCCTCGGAGCCTGGTCCCTGAGTTTCATAAAATAAATCTCAATTTAGAAAGGTGTAAGAGATAACATTTATTAATATCGCCCCTATCATTGTGGAAGGTGGGTGGATGGCACACATACGTACAGAAACAACTTCTGCCAACTATTAGTATAAATTAAAACCACTACAGATATCTGCCAACTCTTTGTGTAAATTAAAACCACTACAACCTCTACCAACAATACCCATTGCAGAGATTAGCTGTGTCTGGCTGCAGGCCCAAATCAAAGAAATCAGGGCAAACCAATGCAACTGGCACAGCTTTCTATAATGTTCAGGTGTTGGATCATGGTGAACAGTGCACAGGAGAAAATTTACCATATCAGTGACTAAGTGAATGTTCTTAAAGAACACCTTGTCCGCTGCTCCCAGGGTCAACCCTAGACCCTTGGTATAGAGCTTCCTAGTAGAATAAAATTGATAGAGGCCTGTAAAGGGAGGGTCTCTGGAATATCCAGTTCCTAAGATGTTCTGGATGTCATAGGTATTAATTAGCGCCTTGTATTATACCTGGAAACAAATATGTGAGAGTGCCAAAGCCAAAGCACAGACATTATATGTTCACATTGGGGTCTCAGCCATTTAAGAGGCAGGTAACCATATGCTGCACTAGCTGAATCTGCTCGTGGCCTTTAAAGGTAGCTCTAATAGACTGCTTTAAAGTAATTACATTAGAACAGACAGAAGTCATAATCATCCATTTAAATAAGTATATAACTATAACAGGAAACGGAAGCAGAGATCAGAAATCAAATACTGAATTATTCTGTGATCCAGAGCTGGTCTATCCTACGGAGTCTTGTCATCAAAAGTCAGCTTTTGTGGACAAAACAGAGGAGATGCACACATTGAAATTTTCCCCTCACTGATATAACTCGTCTGCTAAGCCAGGATTATAAAATCATTTCAACAAGAGGTGTAGGGCTTCTGTCAGTGTAGATAGGGAGATTCAGTGTCAGTGGAGATACTGCGTTCCTTACACCGCTGGATCCGTAAAACTGACAAGAATGCTGGGCAGTGAAAGCCAAGCTGCCCTCTGCACCCCTGGAGAGCTGAGTGGCTAGACCTTGTCCTGGCAGGGAATGGGGATGGGAGAAGCCCTGGCTGACTTCCCTCAGCTCCAGGTGGGCAATGGAGAGTGGGAGGAGCAGCCTGCTGGACAGCTGGGCTCTCAGCAGGGAACTGCCAGTGGAGCTGAGATATTGGGTTCTCAGCTGCCCACACTACCCCTTTGGAATTATCTTTCTTTGATCAGTGGAAATGTTCCTGGTGAAGGAATACACCTCTGACCCAAGGCAAGCAGTGTGGACATCAGCCACTACAGTAATTAATGCAGTGGCACTAAGTGGTCGTAACTTAGGTCAAGTTGTCTTTGTAGTGTAGATAAGGCCTCCAGAAATCAGAATTTTGCTCAATAATCCCCCAGCAAGTATTGTATGACATGTAAATCTGCAGTCTAGTCAGGTGCCATCTCTCTTAAGGAACATTAACATTTTGTGTAGACATATTTTGTTATTGTTAATCTTAGTGTAAATTCAGTGAGTGCATACCCCTGAAAATCCTTTCAGCACAACTTTAGAAGAGCCAATTGATAGTTTCATCACAGGGATAACTCATATGCTCATAATTGTCTTTTATATATGCAAGATCTTGATATACTACAGTCAGATCATAGAATCATAGGGCTGGAAGGGACCTCATGGGGTCATCTCATCCAACCCCCTGCTAAAAGCAAGGCCACCCCCACTAAATCACCCCAGCCAGGGTTTTATCTAACTGATGTACTTCATTTATTTTAAAAAGGAAAAACAGCTGAACTCACAAAGGCAGAATTTGCTGTAACCCATATTCCTTGAGATGTTTCACTGTTTGTCTTAGTGGCAACAATACTACCAAAGAATTGAGGGGTTTCCCCATTTGGGCAGTGCTAAGTTCTCACTGATAATTCACAAACCAAGCCTGACCAGGATGAAAACTCTTTGACAATCCGAGATTTTCATTTCAAACATGTATCTTCATTGGAAAGTGTTTTGCTGTTTAAGGGCTAGATTGTAGTCTCCTCCTTTATAGCAGAGGGGACTGAGTTCTAGTTGATGTCTTCCTGTGAGGGAAGATGGAGAAGGGAGGAGTGCTGGTTTTGCAGCATCAGAACTTTCCTATGACCCCAAGACCACTCACCTGCCAGAACACCTTGGAATTTGGGATTAGGCAAGGGGCAAGAGAAGAGAAGCAGGAGTGGCAGCTTCTCTTTTTTGCATTACACCCCAAGTCTGGGGTGTAACCAAATAAGTTTTAATGCTGCAGCCATTGAAGAACTTAGTCAGCAAATAGAAACATGTCTCTTGAAATAGTTAAACTGTTAAAGTGAAGTGGGGGGGGGGGGTCAGGAGGACAGTATCAGCTGAGCATTATGCAGAGAGTTCCATGTTGATATGTGAAGAGAGAGATCTTACTGCTAGAGTGCCTCCTTGTGGCCAGGAGTAGCATAGTGGCACTCTCCCATCTGGTGCACCCTGCCAATAACCACTCTGATACTTCAGTGGTGTTCCTCTTCCCATTACTCAAACTTCTAGGTAGGTCATGATTTAAATCTGCTGCTGCCTCCCTAGGATTCTTCCTACTCAGTCTTTCTCAGACCTTCTCCCCCACAACCTCTCTACGTTCACCTTTCTCTTGAGGCTGGGACTTTCAGGGCTCTCCCTGGATTCCCCTAACAAAACAAAATGTACAAACCCAAGCCATTGTCCACGTTCCTTGGACTTGGCCTTTCATGCTTCTTAAATTTCGCCTTGCTGTTCCTCCACTGAACATTTCTGAGAGCTCTCTCCCTAGAAGTCTGCTCTGTACCCATTGGCCTCCTGCCAGGCTGTTCTATTCAGGAGATGATCCCAGGGTTTAGTCTCCTGGCTGAACTTTTTCCTTGTTCCTCATGAAGTCTGTCTGTCTGTAACAGAGGCGTCATTGTCGTCGGGCTGGCAGGGCGCCAGCCCTGAGTAGAAAATCCTGAGCCCCGAATCTATTTTCCCCAGCAGCCACATGAGCACCCAGGCGGAATGCTGCGTTCCACCCAGGGGCCCCAGTGAAGCCGCAGACTCCTGCTGCGGCCAGGCTGGGGAGATTCAAATCTCCCGCCCTGAGCATGCTCAGACAGAGCGTGCTCAGGGTGGGAGCGGCCTGGCCCAGAAGCGGCTCTGCCAGCCGTCCCTGCAGCTCCGAGCCTCTGGCCAGGTAAGGGGGCTGGGAAGGGGCTGGATGGAGGCCTGGGGAGGGGTGGAGGGGACAAGGAGAGTGGCTGGGTTAGAGGCCTGGAGAGGGGTGGAGGGGACAAGGAGACTGGCTGGGGGCTGGGTAGTGGTGGAGGGGACTATGCACGGCTGGAGTGGGGACTTCGTGGGGGGCTGGGGAGGGATGGATGGAGTTAGTGGCCTGTGGAGGCGGCATGGGGAGAAGGAGACTGGGTAGGGGCTGGGTAGCAGTGGAGAGGACTATGGGCAGCTGGAGGAGGACTGGGTGGGGAGCTGGGGAGGGATGGATGGAGTTAGAGGCCTGGAGAGGGGTGGAGGGGACATGGGGCCAAGGAGACTGGTGGGGGCTGGGGAGGGGTGGAGGGGTTTATAGATGGCTGGTGGGGGACTAGGTGGGGGGCTGGGGAGGGATGGAGGAGGTTGGGGGATGAGTGGGGGCTAGGGACGGAGGGGCCTGAGGAGGTGTGGAGGGGGGTTGGGAGCTGAAGGGGGGTGGAGTGAAGATGGGGGAAGCTGGGGAGTTAGGAGGGCTGGAGTGGGGGCTTGGGGGCAGGGGTGGGCTGGGGGCCACAGCCCTGGATCTTTTTGCTATCCAGAAACGCCCCTGGTCTGTAATTCCAGAAGATGACTTCAGATTCTATCCCTGCTGCCCACTTCTTTTTCCTGGGTGGTGGTGTGGCACAGCAAATTCAGTTCTTGAGTCCATGGCTGCCATTCACTGGACTTTGTAGATAGACTTTAAGTCCTAACCTGTCACCTTTCCCAGTATTTTTAAATAATTGCAGAATAGTTTTAATTTTTTTATATTCTGGTTTGTGCTATAAATAAAATTCTGTTACTCTAAGGCTTCTATAAATATCTCCTTTCACAAGTACAGTCTTTGCAATTCCATAAGAGATGATCTATCATTTCCTGGATCTTTCATGTTTTGTATAGTCCTTCCTATGTTTATGTATTAGAAATGGATTACTATTTAACCTACAAATTAAAATTCTGAATAGAGGCATTTTGCTTTTCCTTTCAGGACCTTGGATTATATCAACAATTTCAACCGTTAGGCCTACTTCATGGATTTTTTTTCTCCCTTTGTTTCATGTGCCCACAATTCTTGCCATTCCTTCCTTAGCTCATTTTTTATTAAGTGTGTATATTCCAGTTTGCTTAAGGGGATCTCCAGGTCAGCTTGTTCATTCTTAATAGCATTTTTTTTCCTCTTTGTCTGCCAATTTGTTGCCAGCTATACTTATATGCACAGGGATCCATGATATTGCTATGGTCACATCCATTCGTGCCAACCCAATTGTTAGCAGTAATATTTCATTAAGTATATCATTTCTGCTGTCAGACTTGCCATTGTAGAGTACCTGCAACACTGATAAGGAATCAGATAGGATGGCCATGGCAGCTGGCTGCACATCTGAGGTCCAAGTTAGAGCTAACAATGTTCCTGTTACCTCAGCCATAAAGATAAAGATAAAGTTAGTCTTATAGTTTTTTTTATCTCAAATGTAGGTATCCAGTAAGCTGTTCCCACTCTACCCATTCCTTCCTCTTTAGAGCCATTAGTATTCACCTGACAATAGTGTCCCCCCTTCTGACAGATATATTAGTTTGCATGTCTTGTATATTTGTCATTCTGCTGCTTTTGTTTATTATCATTGAGATCCTTTATCCACTTCTTTACCCTACTTACGTGAGAATGTTGAGTTTTTGTCCTACTTGCTTGTCACTTATTTCCCAACAATAAGTATATATTAGCTTAGTGTTATCTTCACTATTACCTCGTAGTTTGGACCAGAATGTTAAGTCTGGGCACTTCATTCTAAGGGCGATAAGCATTTCTCTGGCGGCTAACTGAATCATACACAGAGGTATAATAAAGAAAGCACCACATGCTATCTGCAACACCTGTGCTTAGATACAGCCTAGTTTTCTCACATTTGTTTTCTGTGCTGACCTAAAGGCGTGCCAGCTATACTTAAATAATAGATTTGATTAACTATCTGTATAGCATTATCACCATTTTCTTATCTGCTCCCCTTGAGGTACCAGATACACTTATTACAAATAAGATGATTTTTTTCTTTGCACTTATCTGCAATATTTTCAGCTGATCCCTCCAGGTGAGCTTGTTATCAGGCCATAGAATTTGTTGCTTTTTCACTATACTTACCTGCTGTATTTATAATTTTACTTCTTTTTGAATCTCCCATGTTGTGAAGATCATTCCTTTACTTTTGTTAATGGAGAACTTGAGGCCCCCCTTGTTTCCTCAATCTGTATTCCTCTGAAGTATATCACTGATTCTTTCAGTGGCACTTTCAAGGTCTCTGCTTTTGTTCTGTATACCAGCAAATAATGAATGCCTTTTCCTGCACTCATTTCCTTTGGAAGATCTTTTATGATGTTAGAAAAGTTTGGACTAATGACTCCTCTTCTCTTGTGGAATTCCAGCTCTCCTCTGCTTTCAGCTTCCTCTGTTTGCAGATCTCCCCAGCCACTCACAGGTTTGGCTTCATTGTCAATTAAGCCTCACTCTTGGTCCAGATACAGGTGGGTATGTTAACTGGCCTGTCATCCTCACATTAGCCCTTTTGGAGCTTGAGTAGAGTAAGCTTGTCAACACAGAATGTATCTGCATTCATGTGACCTAGACAATCTGCCCACATAGATCCCTAAGATCAATGGAGTTGGGTTGCTAAGGGTACATCTATACTGCTTTTTAAAACCCATGCAAATGTGTTTTGGATCCCAGGGCTCCAGAATCTGGCTTGTGGGGCTCATGTTGCGGCTCTTTAAATATTCAGGTTTGAGCTCAGTCTCTAAAGCCTGGGGAGGAACACGGGTTTCAAACCCTAAGCCTGAACAGCTACTTAACTGCTTTTAATGCGGTAGAGCAAGCATTATGAGGCTCTGAGACTCTCTGCTGCATCTTCTAATATTCAGTGTAGACATAACCTACCTATACTTTCCATCTGAAGGAAAACTCCAAATGGGTATTCTCATGACATTTTCTGGCCCCTGGTTATTATCTAAACACATGTGTTAATTAAAAGGAATACCAAATAGTCCTTGAATGCTCAAGGGGTGATACCTTTGTAGATTTGGTATTGATCATTGGTGGGGATCTCATAGAAGAACTGGTTGTTGGGAATAACCTTTATTCAAGAGTTCATGAGCTAATTCAGTTTAAATTAAGTGGAAGGATGAACAAAAATAGATATGCAGCTAGGATCCTTTATTTCAAAAGGGCAAGCTTTATAAAATAAAGGGAATTAGTTAGGGAGATGACCTGGACTGAAGAACTCAAGGATCTGAATGTGGAGGAGGCTTGGAATTACTTTTTCAAAGTTGCAGAAACTATCTGAAGCCTGCATCCTAAGCAAGGAGAAAAAAAAATTATAGGTAAGGGTTGCACACCAACCTGGATGAGCAAGCATCTCAGATACTTTGTTAAGAGAAAGCAGAACACATATAAGGAATGGAAGATGGGATGGATTAGCATCAGAAACTGTAGAGGAAAAGTGAGAACTGACAAACACCATGCAGAATTATATCTTGCAAAGGAAATGAAAACCAATAATAAAAGAGTCTATAGCTATATAAATAAAAAGAAAACAAAGAAAGAAGTGGAACCTCTAAGTACTGTGGTTGGAGTGGAGATAAAGATAATTTAGGCCAGTGGTTCTCAACGACTGTGTCAGGACACATTACTGTGTCACCACGCAATAGTAAGTATGTCACGGAGAGCCAGGGAAATGGCTGGATTTGGCCTGGAGGGAGTAGGCTGGTATGTCCTGTATAATCACAATATGCTGCCAAGTGTGTCATGACCTACAAAAGAATATTAAAGAAATTGACACATGAAATTGCAGGCCTAATAGCAAGGATTTTTAATGAATCTTTAAACTTGGGAGTTGTACCCAGTGACTGGAGAATTGCTAATATTGTACCAATTTTAAGAAAGGGGGGAAAAGTGATATGGGAGATCACAGGCCTCAACTGTATGCAATGCAATGCAATGCAACTGTATGCAATGTCTTAGGACAAATTTTGAAAGAGAAAACAGATGAGGACATAGAGGTGAACAATAACTGGGATAAACTACAACATGGTTTGACAAAGATCACACCACACAACCTGATATCTTTGTTTGAGAAAATAACTGAGAAGATAGACAAAGGAAATGCAGTAGATCTAATCTAATGTGTATTTCAGTAGGGCACTTGATACTATTCCACGTGGGAAATGACTAGTTAAATTGGAGACAATCGAGTTTAATATGAGATTTGAAAGGTGGATAAGGAACTGGTTAAATGGGTGACTCCAATGGGTCATGTTAAAAGGTGAAGGCTCATGCTGGAAGGAGGTTACTAATGGAGTTCCTTAGGGAACAGTCCTGGGCCCAATCTTAGTTAACATTTTTATGAATGATCTTGGCATAAAAAGTGGGAATATGCCAATAAAGCTTGCAGATGACACAAAGTTGGGAAGTATTGTCAATATGGAGGAGGGACAGGAATATCATACGAGAAGATCTGGATGATCTTGAAAATTGGAGTAATAAAAATGGGATGAAATTTAACGGTGCAAAGTGTAAAGTCATTAATTTAGGGAATAACAAGAAGAATGTTTACTATAAGGTGAGGAGTTATCAGTTGGATAAGAGGAGGCAGAGAAGAAGAAAGATTTGGGTGTACTAGGTGACCATAGGGTGACTGTGAACTGCCAATGTGATGTGGCTGTGAAAAAGGCTAATGCAATCTTAGGAGGCATCAAGCAAGGTACTTCCAGTAGAGATAGAGAAGTGTTAGTAAAAATATAAAAGGTACTAGTGAGACCTCATCTGGAATACTGTGTGCAATTCTGATCGCCCATGTTTAAGAAAGATGAATTCAAACTAGAACAGGTGTGGAGATGGGCTATTAGGATGATCAGAGGAACAGAAAACCTACCTTTTAAAGGAGACTCAAAGGCTATGTATACACTTGTAAAGTTAAGTCGACTCTGTTAAGTCGACTTAACAAGGTTGACTTTAAGTCAACTTAAAGTTGACCTTATTAAGTCAACTTAAGGGTGGCTACACTTTAAGTCGACTTAAGTCGACCTTGTTAAGTCAACTTAACAGTAGACATAGCCGTCCATACTGGCTTTAAGTCGACTTAAGAAGTTGACTTAAGACTTAAGTCGACCTTCAGAGGTAGTGTTATTAAGTTGACTTAAGCTGTTATTAAGTCGACTTAAGGAAGTGCTTAAGTCAACTTAATAAAAGCCCAGTGTGGATGATGCTTTGTGTAGGTTGATTTAAGCTTCCTTAAGTTGACCTAAGTTGCCAGTGTAGATGTAACCCATATGCCTCTCTTTGAGAGACCTACTGAGGGTGGGTTACTGTTGCTGGGCAGATTAGCCACAACTAGAAACTTCTGGAAGCAGGGAGTGGTAGCATTTTTGAGCATGCTCCACAGGGTACCCTGCTTGTGTGATGTGGTGTGGTCAGTCAGATGACATGAGAGCAGCAGTCTGTGCAGACAGCAGGCTAGAGCTGCTTCGAGAAGAGCCCATGTGCTCAGTTTTCAGGAAAGAAGCTGAGCCAGGAGTGAACAAGATGTTTTCTCCCTCTAATGGAGTCATCTGCAACAGATTTTGCAGACATGCATATGGGACTGAGGGCTGGTTGCAAAGGAGAAGGAAAAGCCTGCATGGAATTCTACAAAAGATTCCTGCAAAGAAAGAAGAAGAGGACAGCTATTTCTTGCCACTCAAGCCTCTATACTGGAACAGAGACTGTAGCTGAGAGTTGAGTGAACTCCATTTGGACTTTGGGACTCTTGGGTATCTTTCATATGGGGGTTTCTTTAGGGATTCTTCTTGGTTAATTGTATTTTGTTTTTCTTAGGATAAGGTTCATTTAGTTAGTAGTTAATAAAGTTCATTGTTATGTTTGTTTTTAGTATTTTAATGTGGGAGGGTAACTGAGCAATCTTTGCTGTGAGTCCCATACAGACTGGATCCTGGGTCTCCAGCTGCTTTCTCCATAGGGATTGGGATTGATTTCTGTGGGGCACTGGAGAAGGGCAATTAAATGAATTTTAGCCCACCCGAAGGTTACATAGACCTCTGGCCTCCGGCTGAATTACTGAAATCCTCAAATCATGATTTAAAGACTTTCAAGTTACAGAAAATCCTTCATTTACACTTGTTTAAACCTGCAAGTAAGCCAGGCCCCATGTTGCAGAGGAAAACAAAAAAACACAAGGTCTCTGCCAATCTGACCAGGGAGAAAATTCCTTCCTGATCCCAACATATATGGCGGTAAGTTGGACCTTGAGCATTTTGGCAAAACCCAACAGCTAGAAACTTAGACACACCCAAAGAGTTTGGCTTCGTTAGCCTAACCAAAAGAAGGCTGAGGAGACCTATGAATATTCTCTGTAAATATATCAGTGGGTTAAATACCAGGGAGGGAGAGGAGCCATTTAAGTTCAGTGCCAATGTGGATACAAGAACAAATGGATATAAACTGAGAATCAACAAGTTTAGGTTTGAAGTTAGATGCAGGTTTCTAACCATCAGAAGAGTGATGTTCTGGATTAGCCTTCCAAAGGAAGCAGTAGGTGAAAGAGACATAACTGGTCACAAGACTGAGCTTTATAAGTTTAAGGAGGCTTCTGGTATAATGAAACGGCCTACCATGAGATGTAACCGATCTGCGGCTGCTAGAAGCAAATATCCCCAATGGCTGGATGGGATGCTAGATGGGGAAAGCTGTGAGTGACAACAGAGAATTCTATCCTAAGTTTCTAGCTGTTGGGTTTTGCCAAAATGCTCAAGGTCCAACTTACCGCCATATATGTTGGGATCAGGAAGGAATTTTCTCCCTGGTCAGATTGGCAGAGACCTTGTGTTTTTTTGTTTTCCTCTGCAACATGGGGCCTGGCTTACTTGCAGGTTTAAACAAGTGTAAATGAAGGATTTTCTGTAACTTGAAAGTCTTTAAATCATGATTTGAGGATTTCAGTAATTCAGCCGGAGGCCAGAGGTCTATTACAGGAGTAGTTGGGGGGAGATTCTATGGCCCGAAATGTACAAGTCAGATTACTTAATGATTGTCTCTTCTGGCCTTAGAGTTATGAGTTTATTTGGAAAGTGAACAGGGGTTTTGTGGCTGTTGCATCAGGAGTCCTCTCATTCTCCTGCAATACATGATGAGATCATTAATACATAAAGTAGGAGCTGCATTATTTATTTATCACTTTATTATGTTTTATATTGTTTATGTTGTTTTTAGAACTCCAAATAATGAGTTTGGCACTTTGGAGGTGAGCATGAAGTAAAGGTTGATAGCCCAATGGGATTACAGTCTAGACATTCAATGTACAAACTGCAGAAGGAGAAAGGGATGTAGTGAAAAGGAGTGTGATTGAATAGTGACATTTAGTATGTCTTGATAGTAATAGACATTTTCTCCCACCTAATTACCATTTCTCACTGGAAAGGACTGATGTTTGGAGGCTTTTCAGAGGAAGTATATTTTGAAGTAAACATGAAAGAAGACTGGAGACAGCAGACTAAGTAATGATTTATGAGCTTTAGGTATTAACTGAAGTCTTTATATATACCACAGGAGAAACACAAAGTCCAAATCAAGCTGTCACATGTAAGAGAAGGAGGAGTAGGGTTTGTATTTTAAGCAGTTTAGTTTTCCAATGTACTTATCATCTAAGTTTATATCTGTTCAGTGAATAACTGAGTTTAAAGTACTATTTGAATGTATACTGATACCCAGGGTTCCTCAACCCAGTAACATTTAGTCTCTGCGAGTAAGTATCAGGAAATAAACCAAAAGAAACACAGTTCCTCCCTCTGCTATGTGGCTGGCACAGAGAAGTTAAAGCTAACTGCTCATAACTTAAAAACTTTACTTTATTTGTCTCTGGCAATTCCCACTGGAATTACCTTTACTGGATGTCTCTATTTATTAGTCTTAAATACATATACATTCGTCTTTCTACAATAGACTAACATGGCTACCCCTTTGGAATTTGAAGCCTTGATAGTTATCTACAAGTCTGAGGCAGTTTTTAGGTGAATCAGTCACAGATTTCCAGACTGCCAGTCCTTCTATTTGTTCCTGAAGATCTTTTTGATGTGTTTGCAAAGTGATCCGCCAGACTCAAACTCAGTATCTCCCTCTTATACCCCAAAAGTTTCAGAAGTATGTCAATCAAAAGAATGTTACATAGCTGACCAAACGAATCAATGACTGGGCAAAAGCAGCAGTTAGAGACACGTCTCTCCAAAAAGAATGTTGTTAAGCATGAGTCTTAAACTGTTAGTCGGATAGCTACATTTTCCCATACCAACAATTCCAGACTTCTTGTTTTTCAGACATTTGCCCCAGCATATTCAGAAAGAGACCTAGAGATTGCTAAAATTCCCCTGTTCAGTACTATGTGTAAAGCTGGTAGTGATGTCTAGAGTTAATGTTGTCTAACACTTTTCATTATAAACACCTGGTTTCAGCTCTTTATAACTACACTAATCTTTAACCATTTTCCTGAAGATTTCATGTTTGCTTTCTGCCTTAGGTTGAATTTTTAAAATAAATTTCAGCAAAAGCAGAGCATCCATTTCTGAGAAGAAAGTCAGGAAAAGAGGTAGTTTTTAAAAATTGTTAACAAAAATGAAACTATGTATCAGAAGAGCTCTAGTGCTTACCTTCCCTGGAGTGGAGATTTGAAATTTGCCAGAAGGCAGTTCTTAGAGAGGTGTCTTTTTTGTGATTCCCATGCAAATCCACTCAGATTTGGCCAAACTGTAAGAAGCTAAAAATTGCCATTTGCACATAATGAACAAGGCTTGTAAGAAACTTGCTGCTAAAATCTCTGCATCACCTGCACCAACAATACGTCCATGCCTTCAGAACTCATTATATGATAGGCACAAAGCTAGAGCTCCAAATGGGAGACAGGTGAAAGAAACAATAGCAGATGACCCTTTGGCCTACAGTAAAGTATGCTAGCATAGAAGCCAGGAGAAGACCGTGAGTTAAAGTCTTGGTTTTTTGGCTGTCTAGTGTTAATAATTATGTGCACCTTGCAGACCTTATATTTCTTACCCTAGGAGTGAAGTCATTATTATTGCTCCAGTTTTACAGACAGGGGAATTGCCTTTCTTAATGTATGTACCATAGTTATGTGCTTTAACCATTAAACACCATGTCTCTCCAAAGCCAAAATTTCCGACACATTTCACTACTGTCTAGCAAAGACTTGTGTAAGAAAAGTGTATATCATGTTCCCAAGTGTGTGTCCCTTATAATTACATAGAAAATAGTGGCCTAATACTGGTATGGGTTGTTCTTTTAACTCAAGTGGGGGTCAGCGTTGTGAATCTAAATGGCCTGGGTTCAAATCTAGTTGATGACCCATGCAAGAGTTCATAATACTTCACACAATGGAATTTTTGTTTTTCAAATAGTTATTACATCTAGAAAATTATATACAAAACTTCTTCAAAACATTCGTTTGCAAACTCAAGTACTCAGAAGTTAGGAAATTCCAGAATTCAGGTTGTCTCAGCTGTCCGACTTTGGAAAGCTGACATTTTAAAAACACAGCATTGGTATGACAATATCCTGTGAGTAAAGCAGAGGAGAACAAGACAGATATCTTGTTTCTTTTCTCAAATTTATTACAGATATATATCACAGATATATCACAGACATTTGCTGAAAAATGCATTTTTGCAGCACCAAAATAACTTGCAAATTTGAGTCAAATTCAGCATCTAGTTTTGGCCTATATAAATCCAACTTATATATAAGTTGAAGTTTTTTGTTTCTGGCAGTTCAAAGGGAAACTTTTCAACTCTTGTTTCAAAGTGTTTTATTTCAGCCATTTTGAAATATTTCTTTTTGTTTCGACATTTTTGTGAAATGACGTGCTTTGACTTTTTTTGTTTCAAAATTGCATTTTATTTAGAATTTAGCTAATTTGAGAGACAGTACAAAAGAGTGAAACACACTTGAAAATAACCCAAAATAAACCCTGATTTATTTTTTAAATTTGGGGGGCAGTAAATGCTTGAAAGTATTAGACTTTGCTGCCACAAACTCTGTATGTCCAAATGTAGTTTATGGTTCTACATGCTAACATTTGCATGCATAGTATTAGAAATATTAGAGTGTATTTTCAGGTGTTTCATCATGTGAAGCTACTTGTACTTGCTTGTATATGTACTTGTGCACACACACAAGTGTAGAAGAAAACATGGCTTCCTTTTCTTATTTCACAGGTTTGTCTCCAGATTATTGATATCTTTAATGCTCTTAAATGATCCTTAAATGATACACCCTTAAATGAAAATCCTTATTTTAAATGATCCTTTGTACTATACAGTGTGGTATATGAAGCAGTCATTGCTTGAGCACACAGCATAATTGTCTTTTTATAGGGGATCCATGTCCTGTGGTGATATTATCATCATTATTCATTATCTATATTACAGCTTAAAAACTCTAATCAATTATCAGTACCTTTTGTGCTAGTTTCAAGACAAGCATGTAAGAAGAAGATGGACCCTCTCCCAGAGTGCTAACAATCTAGGGTTTATGATACCATGGCACTTTAATGGGACTATTGGTAGAGTAAAGTACAAATCACTGTTAGTAAAGGTGGCAGAAACTGACCCTAAATGAGTTGAGACCAAGAGCTTAATAGGATTCAAGACTGATTGGATATTTATATGGATATTAAGAATATCTAGAGTTATAATAAACGATAACAAAAAAACACACCCTTGACTGACATAAATTTCAAGACAAAAGCATCACTGCGGACAGCATTATATTGCTAGGAGACGCTCTCCTGCTAACATAGCTACCTCTGCTCATTGGGGGTGGTTTAATTAAAAAAACTCTCTCCTGTTGGCGTAAAGTGGCTACATGGGAGAACTTACAGCGGCACAGATGAATCAATACAACTGTGCTGCTGTAAGGTATGTAGTGTATACATAGCCTTAGACAAATTAGATGTCTTCAAGTAGGCAGGGCCTGATTAAATGCATCCTAGTATATTCAAGGAGGTGACTGAGGGGATATTTGAACCATTAGCAATTATCTTGACAATGCATGGAGCATGGGAAAAATCCCAGAGGACTGGAAAAGCAAATATAGTACTTATGTATAAAATGGGGAATAAGGACAACCCAGGGAATTATACACCAGTCAACTTAACTTCAGTGTCCAGAAAAACAAGGGAGCAAATAAACAATCAATTTATAAGCACCTTAAAGAAAATAAAGTAATAGATAACTAGATTTGTCAAGAACAAATAATGTCAAACAAATTAATATCCTCCTTTGACAGAGTAACAAGCCCTGTGAATGGGGGAGAGCAGTAGATGTGATATATCACGAGTTATCTCACATGACTTCATAAACAAAATGGGGAACTATAGCCTAGAAGAACCTACCATAAGGTGTGTGCACAAGTTGCTGGAAAATGATACTCAAAGTTTAGTTATCAATGGTTCACAGTCAAGATGGAAAGTCATATCGAGTGGAGCTCTGCAGGAATGTGTTCTGGGCCCAGTATTATTCAATATCTTCATAAATAATTTGGATAATGGCATAGCAAGTACACTTATGAAGTTTGCGGATAATACTAAGCTGGGAGCGGTTGTAAATGCTTTCAAGCACAGGATTAGATATTGACAAACTGGGATAATGGTCTGAAATAAATAGCATGAAATTCAATAAGGACGAATGCAAAGTACTCCGCTTAGGAAGGAATAATCAATTGCACATGTACAAAATGGGAAATGAATGCCTAAGAAGGAGTACTATAGAAAAAGATCTGGGGGTTATAGTGGATCAGAGACTGAATATGTGTCAATAATGTATTGCTGTTGCAAAAAAAGCAAACATCATTCTTGGATGTATTAGCAGAAGAGTTGTAAGAAAGACATGAGAAGTAATTCTTCCATTCTACTTAGCACTGATAAAGCCTCAACTGCAGTATTATGTCCAGTTCTTGATGCTACACTTCACAAAATATGAGGACAAAATTGGAGAAATTCCAGAGGAGAGCAATGAAAATGTTTAAAGGTCTAGAAAACACAACTTCTGAGGAATTATTGAAAAAAAACAGGTCTCTTTAGGCTGGAGAAGACTGAGGAGGGACATAACAGTTTTCAAGTATTAATGTTGTTTTAATGAGGAGAGTGATAAATTGTTCTTAATCACTGAGGATAAGACAAGAAGTAATGGGCTTAAAATGCATCAAGGGAGATTTAGGTTAGACATTACAAAAATCTTCCTAACAGTAAAGGAAGTTAAGCATAGGAACAAATTATTTGGGTAGGTTGTAGAATCTCTATCATTTAAAGATTTTTAAGAACAGATTAGATAAACACCTCTCAGGAATAGTCTAGATACTACTTAGTCCCCCTTCAGTGCAGGGGACTGGACTAGATCATCTATCAAGGTCTCTTTAAATCCTACATTTCTACGATTCTAATTCCTATATTCCTAGAGGAATAAAGGTTGGATTTTTAAAAAGATGGTGACAGTAGATGTCTAAATTATTTTTACAGAGTATAAATTTACCATCCTTCTTCTGAATTAAGTTTGATGACCGAGGTCATACCATATCAATTCAACTGAATGAAGTTTGAGTAAAATGGAACAGAAAAAAAGTTAATTGAAAAATATTAGAAAGTTATTTCCAGTATCACGACTAGTCTTGCAATTCACAAAATACATTTACTGAGACAAACATAAAAATCTTCCCTCTCATGGAGATGGAATCCATGATTGATATAATAATTTACATTTTTACATTCTATTTTTTATTTTATTTTATTTTACCTCACTGAGGTTACATGCCTATATGGGCCTGATCATGAATACCCATCAACTCCCATTGAAGTTGAGTGCACTCAGCATTTCTCTCTAGGTGCCTAACCTCATTCACTAGCATGTCTCGGTCAATTCCCCATCTCACCAAGGGCTAATATCACATCACTGAAATTTTTTAAAATAAAATTGTGATCTGCAGGGTTAAATTTCTGTAGAATTTTGAATCATATAAAAGATTTTGCATCATTAATTAGCTGTCTTTAGGTTTACGTCTAAAAGGATTTGGAACAATAAGTGTGGCAAAATAACACATTAAATTTCTTTTTCATTTAATAGCAAAGAAGAAATATTGGCAATGTCTGAGGAAGACATATGGAATAATTCAAGGACTTCAGGTACAACAGCTAGTTTAATTAGTTCTTCCTTACTGCACATGTTAATTAAAATAGATAATGTAACAAACAGCTCCAATGTTAAATTATATTTTTGTTAACTCTTCAGAGGCAAACATCCCCGAAATTGTTTATTCACATGAAAAGGACAAAGACGTTGAACCACATAGTGAAAATGTAAAAGATATTAATGCTGAATGCAATGAAGACAATAATGAAGATAATGAAAAAGAATTAGAGTTGCTGGTAAGTGTTATACAATTATATCCACAGTGTTAGATGATATGACTCCATTTATACATCAAAGGTGGTGAAATACTCTTTTTAACAGAACTGACCGATGAACTAATTTACAAATGAAAACCATGGTCTGTATTTTTATTATATCTCTCTTTGAATCAACAATAGAATCGGATTTCAGTAAGCTTCATTAAGTTCTTGTGCTCTTAAATCAATGACTTCTCCCTCTAACTTCTTTACCAGAGGATTTAAATGACAGTTTAAAAGAATTAGAAGAGTGACCTTTCAAAGATATCTCTTCTGAGTCTCTGTGATGAGTATATATTTAACATATACATGTAACATTTGGTAAAAATCCTGTATTTACGGTATTGTGAGACAATTCCAATTTTTATAATTTTAAGAGGAAAAATTAAGTAATTACTACAGTAGAATGTTCTAGATCTTTAGCATTACATTTGTTATAATAAATTTCACATTCAGTGAACATTGAATCTATTTGGGGATTTTTATGGTTTGGCTTGCATTTTTCCCCATGAAGGAAGAAATGGCAGTAAATGAGACACATACAGCCATCTATTACTCTCAGTGTCTGTTCCGAGCTTATATCTTTTGCGTACATAGATTTATTATAATAATAGATTAAAATGGTTATTGCATGTGAACGTGTGAATGCTGAATCAGACAAGAGAGGAAGAGGAGTCTTTTTGATAGGGAGAAGGAGAATGATGTTATACATAAGTATGAAATTTTCCTGGCTCTAACTTTAAGAAAATTCAAAGTTATCACCTATTGTCGGCTCGCTCACTCCCTGAAAATCAACATCTCCATATTTTTTTATAAGAGAAAACATAGTTGTTGTTTTTTTAAAGGTCCTAAAATTACATACTTTTTCTCAATTTACCTTGTTATAATGAGCAGGTGCAACTGTAACAGTTTGTTTATAAATTACAGAGATTTGTCCATACAATAAATGGAGAGGGAAGCTGTAATTTAGATGTTAATTTGTACTATACACTCTTTAATGAATTAAACAATGAAGATCTATAATACATGGAAATACAACCAAATCTTTGAGACCCACAGGCATTGGCTCACAAGACAGCTGTGCAGTTGACAAGTAACATGAGCCTTATGTGAGAAGAAGAGGAAATCGTAAGATTTGCATATAATTATTGAGATCATGCAAATGTCAGTTATGAGAAGGAGGAAAAAAAAAAAAACCAGGCTTCTCACTGTTAAATCCTGACAGTTGGCATCACCGAAGAGCTCAAATACATTTGAGCACCAGTTGGCAGAGGGTCATTAAAACAGAATTTGCAGAGACATTAGCTCCCTCACTTTTCTTTGAGTGACGTTTTACTATTAATAGTTTGCAGTGGCTTTGCAGAAAACATATTAATAAGAGAAACGGTAATGGGGGAATCTACACCAAGTATATATGTAACAAGGGGTGCCCAAGAAGCTATCCTGTAATTGATCAGCATGGAGCTATCAGTGTGAGTATCCTAAAACGAGGAGAGAGTGCAATGAGAAGCAGGCACAGTTGAATAATACAATATGATATTTGGGAGCTAGGGGAGGAAAGTGATTAATTTCTGGTCTTATACCTCGCAGATCTCATTTCCAATTTATGCTTTACCAGATTGTCTAAAAACATTCTGGTTTGAAGCCTGGAAAATGATTCATAACAGAAATGAGGCAAAGATAATTCTAACAGTATTTGTCAATGTGCAAGCATGTCTTTGTTTTTCTAGACAATACTGTATATAACCAGGCTTTGATATGCTGTATCAATGCTCTGACTAAACAATCCCAAAAAACTAAAAAACCCCAACCCAAACAACAGAAAAAGACCAAGAAAAACCTGCAACCCAATAATGGAACGTGCAGAGAATTAATTAGCCTTCCTTTTAAAGAATATTCTCTTTAGGTTTCATTTGTATAAAATGCACTTGCAGCTTACAGAATTCATGAATAAAGAAAGAGAATTCTGAATACTATTTTATGTCCTGCTCCTTCCAGACTTACTATAAAGCTCATCACATATGTTAAATAAAAAATACACACATTGCAAATTTTGCAAATTGTTCAGAACATGTTTCCATAAAAGCTTTGAAACTGAAAACAAAATCTTCCATAATGAAATCCTGCCTCATTCATTTTGAATATTTGTATAAAGCTCTTTTTGATCATTCTTTTCTATTCTATTGTTTCAGCTAAGTCAGCAGTTCACAAGAACTAGAGGTACTTCTTCCAGAGATGAAAGGAATTTACACACAACAGAGCCAGTTAATTTTCCAAATGAAGCCCAAGGACTGGAGAATAAGCTAATACTTATGGAAACAAGCACTGACTTGCTCAGGCAGCCTGTGCCTATCAGTTCCCCTTCAGAAAATTCTTTACACGAGCTCGGAGAAAAATTACATGATAACAAAAAGTATTCCATAGGATATGATTATAGTCAGCCATTAGCAGAGGAAATTACTGCAGGCTCTGTAAACAATAATAAGCAGTCTTTGGAATGCACGGGTACCAATGAAATCCTTTTATCACAGGAATATTTGCCTGGAACAATGCAAAATGTGACTATCCATATTACAGATACTATCTCAAGCAGACAAGGAATGAGCCATGTAGATATTTCAAAAGGTGAAACAGATAGTGCCTCAGGAAGTGAAATGATGGAGAGGTTATTCATTGGTGAGGATGATGTTGATATTCACAAAGAGGCCTGTGCAATGAGACCAGAAACAATTTCTTCAGAGCATGATGAATCAATGCAATTAAATACATGCATAACCGAAGCACTGGATGACAATGCTAATCCAGCTCCAGAGAGACACATTCTGCAAACATCTCATCTAATGTTAGCATCAGTATTGCCAGACATTGACAAAAATGAAGAAAAAGCTGAGATGATTGTAAGCAAAGATCAGGTACATTTAAGAGGAGATATAGCTGTTAATGAATATGCACATTCTGATGTCTCAATAGATTTATCAAAAAGCCAGGATACAGAAAAAGAAGTTATGGTAAAAGTATCAAAGGAAGACTATAACATTGATATAGGAAAAGAAGAGAGAGAAATTAAGTTAGATGATTTAGGACTAATTGAAGAGCAGGAAAGTGGTGACACCATAACTCCAAAACTTGCTCATGCCCGTGGAAAATACATTACTAAAACACAAAACCAAACAATTCCATCAGCTTCAGATAATAAACATGAAACTATGCCTTTACAAGCAGGAGACCAGATGATCTCCCATGTAGCTGATGAAAGAGGAGCTGAAGACACTGACGAATTCATGGAGTTTACATGGCTAAAAGATAGGAAAAGTTCTGACACCAGAAGTCGAGGAAAAGAAATCACAAGCTCTGTTGAAGATGAACTAGGGACAGAGGACTATAGTGAAGTAAGTGGTGACTTGAGGAGAACAGACAGTAGATACCTTGATGCCACTCAGACTGTAATGGCTACTTTGCCCACTGGTTACCCAGACTTTGCAGTAACAACTGGCAAAGCAAGTGCTACAAGTACTGTGTCATTGAATCCAGAGGACACACTTGGTACTAAGGAAGATGATCCTCAGCTTTTTGAGAAAAGAATGTACAACCAAGTTAATTTTCCAACAAACAAAAGTATTTTGGAGACAGATACTTGTCAAATTCAAGTTGAGAAATCAGACAGGATGGTTACAGATGATCAGAGCAGGATAGTGTGTGAAAATCAAAGGTGGAATGTTTCAGGAAGTCAACTGGTAGAAAGAGAGAATGATGCAAATATAACAGAACAGATTAAAGAGCAAACAGATGGTGAAGTCATGTTGGGAATGATAGATAAGAGAAGGTATTTGAATGTTACTCCCACAGAAGAATTGTTTATCTGCCAAGAGACAGTGAGATGTGAAAAGTCTCCTGTAGCTGAGCATGGTAATACAGAGGAAGCAGAAGCAGGTACAGCTTATATAATTAAAACAACATCAGAAACTGCTTCAGAAAAAGTGTCTGCTAGTGAAAAAGCCATAATTGCTGAGCTACCTCAAGAGACTACACTAAGTGACAGGCCCACAGAGGAAAAGGAAACAGCATTTGATACACATGAAGGGAGAAATGATGGTTCACATTATACTCTTTGTCAACGCAATACAGTGGGTGTATTATATGACACTGAATTTGAAAAGGAATCAGTTTTAGGTATTTATAATGCACATGAGCGTGAAAAGCTGCAAGGAGAAATGATGTCTGTATGTAATACCAAGGAGAAAGCTTTCAAAGCAGATCATGACATTGGAAGTATTCCATCTGTAAAGGAGACATTATGGGCTTCTGCTGTAGAAGGAAAAGCAGGTTTTGAGCAGAATGTATATTCAGAAGAATCACCTAAAACCTCCCCAGATCCCAAACAGTATCTCTACAGTGACAAAGCTGAAGAACTCCAGAAGGAGGAAAGTAGTTTTGGAACACTTTCCCATTCATGTGCAGAAGATAAAACAAAAATGCTACCCTCTGATACAAATATTGTGCTCAGTTACCATTATGAGAACTCTTCAGCAACATCTTCTGAAGACTTTGTTGAGGCAATTACTGCTGAGGCAGAAAATACAGAGCATCCTTATACAGACCTGGCTTTCAAATCCATTGATTCTGCTGCATCTGGATATTATTTCAACCCACCAAGTGACATGACAGGTATTAATAAAAACACCTCTGCTGAGCACAAAGAAGTTCCTGAGAGTTCAGACATGCTGGTGACTAGTGATGGTACAGAAAGGAATATAGGCCAATCTTTCCATCAAGCAGAATTCAGACAAGAGAAGTCATTAGGGCCAATGATTTTAATTAGTGAGCCTACTGAAGAAACAGAAGAGGCAAGCTTTAAAACTGAAGGTTTAATAACTGATGAGAAAATATTAAACTGGCCTGATGACTCTCAGCATGAAAACCAGCACATTTCTGATTCTTCAGATATTTCTGTCCAGAAAAGTGAAGCATATAGTTTACCTAATGAGTCTCTAGTTTTAAAGCATATCAGTTACAGAATCTTTTATTTCCTCTTGTTTGTTGTATTTCTTGTAACAATCTACCACTATGATTTAATGGTTTGCTTTGCACTCTATCTATTTTCCTTGTACTGGCTATACTGGGAGGGAGGAAAAAGCAAGGAGTCTGTCAAAAAGGAGTAACATTGAGTTTCATTGTCTACATACTGTACTTAAGGTTTGAGGTTGATTACTTCCCCCACAGCATTTTATTTGTTAAAAGGAAATATTCACTGTTAGAACCAGTACGAATTTTCTCTTGAGCATCTTTCAAAAAGGAATACATATGAAGTTTGTGCCTTCATATAAGTAATTATTCTATATAGGACCATTATGTTTGGATCATTAAATACCTACATGAATAAGAGAGCTGAAGCACATCAAGTTAAAATTAAGTACAGATGTTGCTCCTTAGCAGGCTGTGAGGATGCAATGCTTCATATCTCTTCGGTACTTAAAAACACCATTTCTTGTATTAAGTTCTCCTGCAGCAAAGCTTCACTTTTTTTTGAGTTTTTCTAAGGTTTTATACAGTAGATAACAACAAAGGGAATGGCATTATGAGTAACTCAGTATTTTACTATTGACCTGCAATTGGTGATCTACTAGCATAATTAACAAATGCATTTTAGGAGATGGAAATTTTTTTGGTAGAGTAAATAGTTCTTTCATTTTTATTTCATTGTTTTGAGTTAATGCAATAATAATATTCATATTTGAACAATGTCAAGCTTAGACTCCACTAGCATTATGTAACTTTGTAATACTTCAGCCGAATATATTAATTGCTTTCACATCACAGAGCTGTGAGCTTGTTATCACTCACTTGCACAAACATTTATAGATGGGTTGTCTTCAACTAGTATTTATATATTTTTTGTAACTGAAGACTGTGTAACACAGCTGAAGAATTTAATTGAATTCAAAATTATTCCAGGTAGACCTTTTGAATGTTTTTCACCAGTGTTGTTTAAGAAAGGCATTTGTATCTACAAAGCACTAAATAAAAAAAAAAGTGAATGATTTGATTGTGTGGCATGTTTGGAACTGGCTTTGTGGCCTTTTTTTTTTACAAGCTAACTAAGTCTCATTAGAGCACAGTAAAAAAACAAACTCAAAAGGAAACCATGGGACATGATCCTGGCCTCTGATAAGGCTGCTTTCTGCTGCTGTGGTAGTACACACTAGCTCCTAGCAAGGCAGCTGGGGAGTCCCAACACAGAGGGTATGCTTGTCTTAGAGCATGTCAAGAAAGGAAAGGGAGGGGCAAGAGCATGCACCATACCAACAGTTTCTAGCTGTAGAAAAGCCTTCAGGGAGCCATTGCAGCCAAGTGTAATGTGGAATAGCCCTGAGGCTGCATAATGCTACTGGATCCCCAGAGACTGAGGAAGCGCAAAAGTAGCTTTGAACCATGTAGTTCCGGAGAGGTAGCCATGTTAATCTGTGTACAGCAAAAACAATGAGAGTCCTGTGGCACCTTAAAGACTAACACCATTCTTCAGGCATAAGCTTTTATGGGCTGCAAACCACTTGGCCAGAAAGCCGGATGAACTGCATCTGATGAGTGGGTTGCAGCCCACGAAAGCTTATGTCCAAAGGTGCCGCAGAACTCTCATTTGAGCCCATTGTTTCCCCTGCTCTCAGCTCTGCACAGCTGAAGATCTCTGGGCCTTTGGGAAGGTATACAGATATGGCTGCAAAATATGGCTGAAGTTAGATAATTGCCAAGTTAATCACTTCTCTCCATCATTAGTTAACCACTAAAAGAGATTTTTACAAGTTGGCTGTATGCTCATTTCCTTGTAGCAGAATGTTAGGAGACCCTACTATAGGAATTCTGGGTCTCCAGGAGGATGAATCTTTGGAGCATAATGGAAGGGATCCATTCTGTGGGGTGTGGAACGATGTTGATGATCGACTGCTGATATTTCTGTTGGTGGTGGAATACATGGACTACCATTGACAGCAATCCTGAACTGGGTGATGTTAGGTGCCTAGAGAGTTTCAGCAGTTGACAGAGGAACTAGCAGTAACATAATCCTTACTGGAGGGACAGCCAGGAGGTCCAGTCACGAAAGGAAATGCAGCTAGCTCAGGTAAGGGAATCACTGAATCTTGAGGGACTGCTGGAGACATGAGATCAGGAGAAATATCTTGCTCTTGTTGGATTTACCTATAGCAGGTCCATCCTAGAACAATAGGAAAATTTTGGTTTATGAAGCCCTCTGTATTTAATTAATGGTCAGAAGTGGCTTCTTTCACTTATTTGAACTCAAAAATTTGTCTGGGCATTCTTCATTTGATCTTGATTCATCTGACCTGTCACAGAGAGAAAGGAAGAGAGGGATAAATGGTGGATGCAGGATTAAGGGTGGAAGAACATCAGGACGCTTCAGCCACTTCAGTTTTTGAGCAATAGCCAGGCAAAACTAGGGAAAACCCACGGGAAAGTATAATTTCATGCAAACAACAGATGAGCTGAATAAATATGTATGTATTTGAGCTACACCAGTATGATATATTTTTATGAATATGTATTCAAAAGAAAAAGAATGTGTCTTTCTAATTTCTTATCTGTCTTATAACTTAAACAAATGCTGAAGATCATCTAAATTATACCTATTTTTTCTGTTCCTTCATATAGTAAATATACACTGTAAAGTAGCTCCAGATAGCTGTATTCCATTGATCCCTGTGTCCAATAGGTTAATAACCTCAAACTTTGCCATTTTAACATGTACAAATATTCTCAGTTGAAATTTAGAGTAAATATTTGAATGTTAGAGTGAGCATTGTTTAATCTAAATACAAGTGGAATACTGTTAGCATTTCTCAGATTTGAAATGGGATTTCTGTAGTCTATATTTACGGTATTTAGTCAGCATATCATATCTTATGATTGCACAACATAGCTCTAGATTGATCTGTGAACACAGGTGCCTGAACTTTTACTTATACACTTAAAACAACTAAGCTACTCATTTTATCTTTTTTTAAATTTAACATTTGATATGATATCTTTTAAAAATCCTCTTACCTTTCTTTGTAGTCTGAAAATACCACCCTTGGAACATTGGGGAGATAGTCCGCTTTGTGTTATTACTTATTTTAGTGAAGAAATAGTTTATTGGCTTAAGCATTTAAAAAAAAATCACATATAACCTGTTCAGTAGTTCTCATAGCATGAATCTGGTTATCCAATAATAACCACTTCTGCATGTTAAAGAAAACAGATGGTTTGCTTCTATACAGCTTGCAGGCCTGTGACTATGGGAGGCCAAGCACTGATCTAAGATAGAGACTACATCAAATGTATTGGTAAAGAAAGTCTTTCTTTACCATATCCCGGGTACAAATAAGGGACTATCTCACGGTTGTTTTCTGAATGGGTAAATGAGTTTTCATATTTCAGCATTTCCACTTGTCTGAATGTAACATTAAAATAAATTCTGAAGACAATCAAGGAAGGTTTGTATCTAGGCAGCTGGTTATTAGGAGGGAGGAGGATTAACACCACCAATAACGTCACATATGTCTATTGTACGGCTGATGTACTGCTGGTTGCAGAGAAAGGAAGGTTATAGCAGAGACGGCAGAGATCGGAGGGAATCTTTTTGTTCATTGCTATAGATAGAGATGGGGTGAATGCAGATGCACTCTCCTGCTTCAGTCTTTGCTTTTCCAAACCCAGTAATAAGTGGAGAGCATCTGTGTTGGTGGGCAGGCAGTAAGGTTCTGAGCATGGTTGTGGTATATGCCATAGGGGTTAAGGTTCTTTTAAGCTTAGCAATGGCTTGCTGAACCTGGAGGACTGGGGCAAGGGGATTAAAGGGTGGCAAAAGGAGGCGGTGGTGGTCAGGATGGTGTTCTGAGCTTGGGAGTGTCGTGTGGGTGAGGTTGCAGAGCAGAGGCAGTTAGTTCAGAACAGTGGAGATGTTTAGATAGGAAGAGGGGGATTTTCTGCCTAAAACACAGGTGAATTTGTGTGTATCTGGTTATTGTGAACTGGTTGGGTTGGAGGCAATTGTGGGGCTTGGAGAAGTTCTGAGCTGAGAGGGGGGATGGAGTGGGCTAGGTGAAGAGGGACGTGATTGACTCAATTGATGAATAAGGTTGTGTGTGAATTGGTGGTATGCGTGGTGTTGTGGCAGTGTGAAAGCTAGACTGGAAGCGTTATAGGAGGAGCATGTTGGTACAAAGAAAATGTTTCCCAAAAAATTGTCATTTGGAGGCTTCCAAACACTCTTATCTAATTACATGACAGTTTAATGGTTCGGACAAGATTGAGTATATAGATTAAAACAGCATGAATTACAGGATACTAATGCACTTGAACACTTTTATCAGTTTCCAGATAGTGGAATTATTGTACAGAACTTCTGGGTTGACATCCAGATCTTAATGTCGTAAAGGCAGAGAACCTCACAACAAATCAGTATTCTCTGAAAATTACAGAATTCCTTTGGCTGTGGATTTGCTTTGTGGCTGGCTATCGAGGCCCATCACTATGGAGATGAAGCCGGATGTCACAATTCTCAGCTATAACCAAGGAACACATGGTGAAGATCAATGAGTGGGTTCTTTCATTCTAGGTTATTTGGTTCCCCTGAATCACTTAGAGTGGTCTGAGGACTGCTCTAAATTGTAGCAACTGTCAATGGCTGCAGGAGGGAATTATACCTCCCAGGGAATACTGAGGATCACCTGCGACAGGGAGCTGCTCTGGTGGCTCTATTCCACCTGAAGATTCCCTCTTTGCTAGGGGATCCTTTTGTTATATCAATGTCAACTTTGCAGTGTTAGAGCTACCCGAACGTAGAGGAAGATCAGGATAAGGTACTCTGCTCCTCACTGCTGTATCTGATAATGAGTGACTGAGAACTTCTTAGCTAAACGGCAACATGTCCCCACTCCCAGGGTAATCAGGAGTAAGGCAGAGAGGCACAGCCTCCTATACCCCCCACAACTTCTTTTTCTAGCAGGGGACTTAATTAAGTACTCGTATCCGGAAATGTCTGTCTGCCTTGCTGGCTGCTTTCCAAAGCCTGCAGTGTCTGTATGTGAGATAGACAGAGGGCATCAGGCTCTGTGGAGGAGTGATGAAAAGGGTGGGAAGCTTATTTGCCTGAGTTTCACATCCTCTTTTGAGCCTGTATACTATTGCATGACTAAGGAACTGCTTGTCATCCTCTGCTATTCAGCAATCATAGGGGCAAGTGGCTTACACACCTCTCACTCTCATCATACAGGGGTCAGGCCTGTCGACTTTAATGAGATGATTTAGTTAGGAGACCATATAATTTGATTAATGAGAGTGATTTAATATGTCCTTCTCTCTATATCTATAAAGCTTTGGATATGTCTCTCCTGGTTAATAAAAGAATACCAATGGAGCCTCTAAAATAGAAAATGTTCTTTTACACTGTTCTGTGATGCATTTTTAGTGCAGTATCCTTTTTATATTGTGCAGAGTTTATGCTGCATTTTAGCAGAATTCTTTAGCGGGCTCCTTAAAACAGAGAGAGAAAGAGAGAGAGGAAGAGCAAGAGAGAGCACAGGTGTGTACTTGTGTGTGTTGGAATTTAAATAGCTCGGTCCAGCTAGGAGGGAGCGCAGGGCTCCCTTTGGCCAGGACCGCTCGTCCAACTTAAGTCGACTGCTGGCCGTGAGCAATTGCCAGCACTCCAGCTGTTTAGGAAAGCCCCTGGGCCTCCCTAAACAGCTGGAGCGCTGCGTGAGCAATTGCCGGCGCTCCAGCTGTTTAGGGAAGCCCCCAGGCCTCCCCAAACAGCTGGAGCACCGGCAATTGCC